>JAGXJF010004343.1:0-350543 GCA_019208055.1 Stipa capillata
TCCTTTGGCGAGTACACGAATAGACGTGTATATGACCGTGTGCACACTGCTATGCACCGCAGCCCATTGTCACTCATACACATGCATGCGTACATGCAATGGCATCCTCGGCTCATCCGAAGCCGCAGCCGCATGTTGTGGAGAACTGCCGTGGTGTGCTACAGCTGGTCAGTGACAACACGGTCATGTGTTCCGTGGGACAACCCTTCCCAGTGGGATATTCTGCATTAGCTCCTAGGCTTGGCCCAACTTCCACGTCGGCCGCCTCCCTCCTCTGGCTCCTCAAACAGCTCGTGTCGGATTCGTGGCTCGTCAACACGGCCGATTCATGCTAGGTGTTCATCTCCGGAGAGTCGGTTGGTGGCAACCTCGTGTACCACCTAGCCCTCCGTTTTGGCATTGCGGGGGCTTGACCCGATGAAGATCGTCGTGTACATTCTGCTCATGTCGGTTTTCATCACATCATCAAGCCCATTTTGTTAGAGATTTTTTAGGATGGTGGTTAAGTAAATTTATTAGAAGTATTTTTTTAGGTCTTTACTATGTCTAAGGTAGTTAGTTTGTATTTTTGTTATAGATTTTTTAGGAATGTGGTTAGTAGAGGAGAGGGTTAAAATAGGAAGTGAAAGTGTGACACCACCTCGCCAATGAGCACGATCTCCTTGCGCTTGCAGCTGCTCGAAGGGGAGGACACAAGTAGAAGGAAAAAGACGCACTTGAGAAGCGGCTGTGGATCTGAAGGAAGAATACAAGAGAGGACAAGGAGGGGAGATCTGAGATTTTGTTTGTTTGTTTGTTAGAGATATTTAGGAATGTTTGTTTGTTTGTTAGTGTTGTTATTTAAGATAAGATTGAGCTGTGATTGTTTGTCACACATGCATAGATAAGATTGAGTATAGATAAGATCGGATGGTTATAGCTGAGATTGGTTGTTGGATGTGGTCTAATATTACAAAATTGCCACCGCCTAAATCCTGACCGTTAATGAGCGATCAAACGGTCCATGGGAGGGCGACCTACCATCACCAACACCACCACTCCCATTTAATATATAGTAAAGATATATTTAAGGAAGATAAATTTATCAGGTGGGGAGTCCAGTGGGACCTTCTGAGGCAGGCATCTGGTTAGGGGAGTCTTGTAAGGCCATGTACAATGCAGGGTGTTTATAGCCCGGTGCTTAAAGAGAGAGAGTAGCGTGGCGTCTCAAAAAAATATGTGACTTACAATGCAGAGTTGCTTTAATATTCGTGTAGCATCTATTCTAGCACCTGTTGTCTCCAATGCAGCGCTTCATATGAGTACTGTTTGATGCTTTTTGGAGTACTATTTGCTAGGCACCGGTTGAAGCACATGTCACCTGTGTCACCCTAAGCACCAGCTTAGCACCTGTCTAAGCACCTCTCACAAAAAAAATC
This sequence comes from Stipa capillata, assembly GCA_019208055.1. Taxonomy (NCBI): domain Eukaryota; kingdom Viridiplantae; phylum Streptophyta; class Magnoliopsida; order Poales; family Poaceae; genus Stipa; species Stipa capillata. Next base: position 1,419 of record JAGXJF010004343.1, read on the forward strand.
GGATTTTTTTCCTGAGGCACCTGTCTAAGCACTTGCATTGTACAGGGTCTAATACACACCGGTGTACACACCAACCAGCACAACAGACACGTGGAAACTAAAGAAAATATCACTATACAGTAGTCCACAAAAGGCCTATAAACACACAATACAGCCCAGCGAAAAACAACTCACCAAAAACAGTTAGGCCCCGTTTGGGAGTTTAGTAAAATTTTACCCTTGTAAAAATTTTACACTGGTAATATACTTGTCCCCAAAAAAAACTCTTCAATACAAATGTAATCAAATTCACCTGTAATCAGCTGTTTGGGAGAAAAAAAGAAAGAAACTTCGGCTCCAAAACGACGGTGACCTGGGGAGAAGAAGGCTGGCGGTGCTCGCGACCAGCCTTCGGCGGTGCCTCGCCGGCAACGGCGGCGGGCTTGCACAGCTTGCTCCCGTCGCCGGCTGCACGGCTCGGTGGCCTCGCCCCTCCTCGACTACGCCGCGGCCGTCGCCTGCCTCCTCGGTCACCGTCATGCCCGGGAGATGCCAGATCCGTGACGACGGCGAGCCTCCGCGCCACTGGCCGACATCCTCGCCGATGAGCCACATGCGGGAGAAGGGGGCGCGGGCGGAGCAGCCGAGGGCGAAGGGGCCGCCTCCAATCCTCCATCCGCAAGGCCGCCTCCGGGGAGCAACTCGATCGGCGGGTCCTCCTCGATCTGGAGGTGGCCGAGCAAGCGCTCGAAGGGCGCCTCCATCTCGGTGGCAACCGCGTCGAGGAAGCCGCGTGGTCGGCAGCGCAGCCGTGCTCGGAGGGGATGGAATTGGGGATATGGCGCAGGGGGACACCGGCGGCGGCGGGGGCGCGGGAGGAGAAGAGGAGGCCGAGCCACTCCTCGGTGATGACGAAGGTGACCGCGGCGCCGCGCGCGATGTGGAGGGTATGAGGAGAGCGCCGCCGCCCGTGGGGAAGGAGTCGGGCTCGGTTTAGAAAAATCAGGTCAGGAGGCGTGTTTTGTTTTACGGGTGTATTAGACAAAACAACGGTTTTGGTCCAGCCCAATACTAGCCATCCAAACGCCCATTTCCAGCCCAAGCCGAATAATTTTCCGGGCCCATGTTTTACACCGGTTTTGGGCCTAAAACCGGCCTTCCAAACGGGCCCTTACTAAGATATACATTACGGCCCGACCCAACCAAACAACCGAACCAAACCAACCATAAAATCAACGGGTACGCGGCGTGCCGACGCATAATGCCTCCTAGTTTTCTTCATTGAGAAGAAAAAGAAGAATTTGAGAACACATAATTACAGGGAGCCACACGGATAGGCAGTCCCATTCGTCACGTCTAGACAATTTACGCATAAAGCAGACGGCCCTACATAACATATAGCATTTTCCCCCGGCAGCCCCGGCTATAAAACATCATACCATGGCATACATAAAACCTCTGACCTTTACACTCATCTTGTCAAGGTAACAACGGTTGAGAGGCAAAAACCAACACACTTGCAACCACCAATACCAATGATACAATCAGCTCCAAACATATTGCAGAGACCACCATACTAAGGTCAGATAAGTACTGATGCATATCAACAGCCTGCATGGTAATATCTTCACTTTCAGCCCCGACAGAGGAGCAATGTCCCAGACAACATCCTAACAACAAGAAATCTTGAGTCACAGGTAAACTATGCTGGACCAGCAAGCAGACAACTGTACTTCAGTCTCATGAAATCACAAAGCGCAGTCACGGTCTTTTATTTTGCACTTCTCGGGGATGAGAGTAATGCTACCCTCAATGTTTCTTTCTCAAAAAACAAAAAAATACATCTCCTCCTACAATTAATGGAATGGTAAAAAAACACTTTTATCATAGTTTGCTGAGTATAGCAAGAGTTTACGGGTAAACCAACTAACAAAAAAATTAGCTTCACTTGTATTGTAAAGGACCAATATAATTTGTTGTGTTCGGTTGTTGAGGTAAATGTAGGCAAACAGTACAACCGTACATGTTTGCAAGCATTATGACTCAACTGATAATCTGCAGAAAGAGCCTACACAAGTACAGCTTGTTCATTTCGTGTTGAACAATGTGACCGAAACATCAATCAAGATAAGAGCAGCTGAGATCAAACCGATACACCTTCATCTTTCGACAACCATACTAAGTTCAGATAGTACTGATGTATTCAACAGCTAGAGAGGTGACTATAGTATACCTTCACTTCAGTTCCAAGGGAAGAGCCAAGTTGCAAACCCCATGTCGCGCATCCACAAGTCCATCGGCAGAGGGGAGGAGACCGTGCCGTCTCTCAAATTATACACACTGCAAGAACTCGAACTCTCCTCGTCGCACCAGGAGCGATCCTCATCATCATGCTCCAAGAAGAAGATCTGATTTCCCGGCAGGTCATACTGAGACACACACACAGCTCTGGAGCATCGTTTCCCTAGAAACAGCGCCTGATCGTCCCTGATGGTCGTCACCTCAGCCCACCGTGACTGCCTGAAGTCGGGCTCGAATACCTTGAACTTGTTCCGCTCAACCACAATCCCCATGTCTTTCCGTACACAAGCAGATGGCCTGCTACATCTGCAGAGAAGTGTCCTGCGCACCATCAACAGTGTGTCACACGATTCAACCAGGTAGAGCATCTTAATTCTGACACTGCCGTTTGGTGATGCTACGAATGTAGATGACAGCCCATGACCGCCCTTGATAACCTGTCCTAAATGAGAAACCCATGGATCACCAGTGATGTCATCCTTGGTGATGTCGACGGCGAGGAGGTCCTCATTAGATGCAAGGGTGTAGAGCTTTCCCTTGTGGAATGCCATGTCATGGAACACCCACATGAACTGTTTGTCCATGAGTATCGACCACAAGGAGCCCCCCTTGCGGCACAGTGCAATATGACTGGACCCATAGACGCTGAAGATTGCTGCAACGAGGTGCGGTGAGCACAAAATTTGCTTTGATTCCTTGATCATCCGCGCGACGGCCATCTCATGAACGTAGTCAGAATCCCCGTATCGCAGACGGATGCTAGCCAGAGCAGGAAGCGTCACGGTGGCATTGGAGAAAGGGTCCATCACGAAGCAGCCGCTGTTCTCACGTGAGAAGACAAGCCACTTGCCATAGGCGCCGACGTAGCCTGAGTAGTCAGGGAGGCGGAAGGGCTCGCTCCGGGGGAGGCTGTACAAGGTGCCGTCCGGGAGCAAGAGCAGCGGGAGAGGCGGTGGCAGGGTGGGCTGCCGCGCTGCGCGGCGCCACTGGACGCACACGACGGCGAAGCGGACGCGATCGACGTGGGCGGGGAGGAGGCCGAGTACCATGCCGGCGAGGTCCAGCGGGAGGTCCGACCACGACGACGGCGAGCCCGGTGGTGATGCTGCCCGCGCCATCGGCCGATCCTGCAAAGAATGACGAACAACACCAGTATTTAGTGACTTCGCCATGGTCCATGGTAACAAACGCGCCGAGAAACCATGGACAGAGCGCAACGGCACACAAACGAATGAAGAGGCAAAACGTCGAACACCTCGCGTGCGCGCGCGGTGGTGGGACGTAGGAGCGCGAGAAAGGAGAGAACTGACGACAGGAGAGCAGCGGAGGTAGGTAGGTAGGTAGGAGGATGAGGGTGTGTACCGGAGTCCGGTGGCCGCAGTGGGTCCGCCGATCGCGCTAGCGGCGGCGAGGCGAGCCGTGGGGCTCTGCTCCTGATGATGGGGCGGGAGGGAGGTGCAGCGCGAGCGAGCTCGGTGTGCGTTGGATAGATTGCCAAGGGGCTCGCGCCGTATGATTCCTAATCAAGATCATCAAACAGATGAGGTGCAAAAAGATTTCCAATTATTTAATATGAAAATTTTGGATTAATTAATGAATGTACTTTATGTGTCGAATTACTTCACACTTATCTATATCCCGTGTTTTAAACGTACCAGTTTTTAAACATTCTACAAAAAGTCATGGTGATAGATATACGTAAAATGTGTGTTTCTGTTAAAATCTATACAAAATAATGATCATTCTTAGATGAAATTTTACGGATAATTATATTTCAACTCTACTTATCACTATGGATTTTTTTTTGACAACTCGCAGGTTTGAAGACCCGGATAAGTGTGGGCATCACATCATTTCTGCTCTTAGTGCTAGCCTTAACCACTATCAAATTATTGAAATTTTAAGAAAAAGTTTTTAGTTTTACCCTATTAACAAATCGTCTGGGTGGTGTAGTTGGTTATCACGTTAGTCTCACACACTAAAGGTCCCCAGTTCGAACCTGGGCTCAGACATGTTCTTTTTGTTCTTCTTTTGCATACGAAAGTCTTAAGTACTAGTACTAGTACTCAGACATGTTCTTTTTGTTCTTCTTTTGCATACGAAAGTCTTAAGTACTAGTACTAGTACGTAAACAAATTGTAGTTGTTTTTCCCTTTGGCGTATGGAAGTGTATTATATCAGTAGATTATCCATTTTTTACCTTCACATGCAAGTTGCTCTTGGCTCTCATTTTAGCGTTCATACGAGTATGACCGTATGACACAAATCACTTCCATTCTTTTAACTTAGTGTGAGATGCAACTCTGTTCCTGCTTCTAGACTCCCAAATACAGACAGAACTATCCAAAATATCTAACGATCTCATTCATTAAGTCTGAGGGACAATTGACACACAGAGTATACAGCCCCACACCTACAGCTTGTTCATATGACTGGACAAATCAATCATCTCAGGTCTCACTACAGCCCTGGTTCCTGCAGGGAGACTCCATCACAAACAGCACAGCATGACATACAGAAAACGTCTGACCATCTTGTCGAGGTAACAAAGGTCACACATGTTGATAACTTGAGCATGACACAGAACTCACAAGTTTTTAGCAATGTGCAAAAATCAGTTGTAATCAAAGGCAATCCTCCTGCAGTTTTCTCGAAATATATATATGATGATAAGTTTCCACCCCACTTGTACAATTCTTGAAATGCATTCGTTTTATCTAAAATCAGTTTTTGCCGCTGTGGCTAATTCTCACAGTTTGGAGAGTACAGCGGGATTCTACATTTCAACGGGCAAACCAACTAACAGAAAACATTAGCTCCCACAAGAACGGTAGGTCACACTTGCATCAGTCAAGATAGCCGGCAAAACTACAGTTTGTTCATTTCCTCTCGGACAATGTGACCAAAACATCAATGATACACCTCGTCTTCCCCAACTAACACTTCCATAAGCCAACCATTACAGGCTTTAGAGCCGATCATCAGTAGGTCAGAAACTCGCAATTTGAAAACAATGGCATGGGGGCACAACCAACTCCATAGTATTACAAAGATAGCCATACCAAGGTCAGATAAGCATGTACTGATGCATTTGGCAGGTAGCATAGTAGTGCCTATACCTTCACTCCCAAGGGAAGAGCGATGTCGCAAACCCCAATTTGTGCTTCTATGAGTTGTTGGCAGAGGGGAGGAGAACGTGCCGTGTCTGTCATATTGTACGCACTGCAAGAACTCGAATCCTCCTGACCGTACCAGGAGCGGGACAAATCATCATTTTCCAAGAAGAAAATGTGGTCACCCGGCATCTCGTACTGAGACACGCCCACAGCCTTGAGCACCGTTGCCTAGAAACAGCGCCTGATCAGCCCCGATGGTCGTCACCTCAGCCCACCGTGACTGGCCAAAGTTGGCCTCGAACACCTTGAACTCGTTTGGCTCAACCACAGTATGTGCATAAAAGCTTAATCCTGCGCACCATCAGCAAACCGATGTCAACAGCAAAGAGGTTCTCATTAACTGTAAGGGCGTAGAGCTTTCCCTTGTTGAATGCCGCATCATGAAACTGCCGCCTAAACTGTTTCTCCGTGCGTATCAACCACGAGGAGCCCCCCGGGCGGCACAGTGCCATACTGAACAACTGAACAAGCAGAAGCCGAAGATTTACGCAGCAACTAGGTGCAGTGAGCACAAAATTAGCTTTGATTCCTTGATTCCTGTATCAAAAACGTATTCATCCTCCCCCGCTAGCAGACGGACGCTTGAGAGAGCAGGAAGTGTCAAGGTGTCCTTGGAGAACGGGTTCATTAAGAAGCAGCCACCGTCTTCGCGTGAGAAGACAAGCCACTGTCCACACGCGCAGCCACTGACGTAGCCTGCGCAGTCAGGGAAGCGGAAGGGCTCGCTCCTGGGAGGCTGCACAAGGTGCCATCCAGGAGCAAGAGCAGCGGAGACGTAGGTAGCACGATGAGGTGCACGTACCGGAGATCGGTCGCCACGGTGAATCGCTCGATCGCGTGAGCGGGGAGGCCAGCCGTGCTCCTCCTGCCGCTGCTGTCGGGGCGGGCGAGCGCGGTGTCGACAGCGAGGGGCTCGCTCGCCGATCGCCGCCGTTGGGAGACGCTATACCTCGCATATTACGGGTGTTAACTCACACCGCACAGGCGGGCCGACAAATGTTCAGCGTACTAGTTGGTTTCTGCTATTCGGCGTGTTAGTTGGTTTCTAGCGATCGATGTGTCGCACAGCACTCGCCCACGAGTCAAGTCTAAAGATATAAAATAAGATGTTAACCTAATCAAGAAAGTAGATTAACATATAAAAAATATAAATATAAGAAAAATAGGCAAACGCAAAATTTAACGAATTTTTTTCTTTATTGATCCATTAGATAAGTATTACTCGAGTCTATTATAACATAAACCAAGTTAAATGAATAAGAATCCAATTTAAATGACTAAGAGGAATCTAATCTTTCTTGTAAGGTGGGCCCATTATGGGTAAGCACAAAGGTTCTCTAACACTTCCCTTTTGATACTTATCTCATATAGTCCATATTTTAAAAAACTCCAAAAGACCCAGTAAGGAAAATACTTAGAGAAATAGCACACGGTATACACCAATCATGTTACACGAATCGCCTAATCAAAAACCTTGTACCACAAACTGCTGAAAAACTCATCCAAAGAAAAGGAGTACAATCCACATGATTATTCTATCAAGTACTTGATTTTCATGGTTAAGATTTAGCGATGAGTTTATGAAAATTCTTCCCCCTGAATATTGTAATTCTTTCATCATACCTATTTCATGCACGCATCTTTCAAAAAATGATGCTAGTAATGATTTAACGAATAAATTTGTAAACTTTTACATGACTTTGTATGCAATATTTTGTTGCATCCATCTTTTATAATTCGTGAGCATAGAAGAACTTGAGGTTAATATGCTTAGTGAGATTACTCTTCACGTAGCTCATCTGCACTTGTGTAACACAGCTGCATTGTCTTCATAAATAATGGTGGGGGTTTGTACGGTGTTCAGTTCACAAGACTTTTGTATGCGGTTGATCATCCATCGAAACCAAGTACATTCTCATGAAGCCTCGTATAGTACAATGGTTTTCTAAGTGGTTCGTCGATGTTAATACAAAACTTTGCTTAGACAATTTTTAGATAACTATAGTTCCACCATATAAGAAAACATACCTAGTTTGCTACTTAGTTGGTGCTTTGGAGGTAGCGTAATATGTTCTTAATGTCTTTCCAACACTGTTTGGTAGGCCCAAAACTATACCTTACTAGCAAATTCACAATGAATGAATATCGCTGCCTTATGTAATTTGCAAATACATGAGTGCTCTCATTGCACACAATATAAGAATTATGTTTTCAGAACTTCCTCTCCCTCTTCTCTAGGTCTCTACCGGTCCTTATCTTGCTGCAAGGACCTCCCAGTCATTAGGGCCTTTGAAGGGTATGCTTTTTTAAAGTCGAACTTACCTTTTCAAAGCCGAACTTGTCTTTTCAAGCAATTGTACCACATCTTACCAGATTGTTTGAGTCCGTATAATAAATTTCTAAGTTTCACACTACATAGATTCATGTTTGCTCTGTTTTGGTTTGGAAGTAGAATACCTCTATGTAAATGTCTGAGTCTAAGTTTCCACATAGGGATGCTGTTTCCACATCAATTAATTTCATTTTAGATTTAGGTTTACTGAGATGAAGTATCTAAAGGTAATTACACTATGATGAGAGAATAAGTTTCCTCAAAATCTACTTTGGTTGTTGAGTGAAACTTTGTGCAACTAGCCTTACTTTGTATCTTACAATCTTATCACTTTTATTTCTCATTTGAACAAAACCTATTTATGTCATATGGGACGTAGTAGGAAGAAGTTAAGTTTACAGATTCAAATACCTCTTTTTTATTTAGAGATAATAATTTTACGGTGATTACTTCTTACTATTTTTTAATTTGATCTTTTCTTACCATCAACGAGCGACATAGGCTCAACATCAACTTCAATAATGGTGGCATCTTTTCTGTAAAATAGATATTAACATTGCTCTATTTACATATTTTTCTGTTTCTACATAGTTTGTTAGTATTTCGTCGTGGAGCGCGCTTCTTGGAGCTCTTCCTTTGCTCGTCACCGTCAGAAACTTCCGGGTCAATCCTCACCCCGACAGGGACCTACCCACCCACCCCACGGCGCGGGGCCCCATGCCTCATCCACCCGCGCCTATGCGGCTACGCCCCCGTCGCGTCGCACGAGTTCCGGGCCACATATACCTCGCTTCGCCTCGCCCCAAGTCTATTGATCTACCTAACTCAACTCCAACCTCCTCCTCCGCCGTGCCCCGTCGATTCATCGAAGCGGAGAAATAGAGGGAGAGAGGGAGGGGAAGAGAGGTGGTTACTTGTTAGGTTTCGGATGGGAGGGGCTAGAAGGTTCTAGAAGAGTCCGGTGGTTGTTGGGGCCGGCTCGGTGCGGTGCGGCGCGGCGATGGAGGAGGAGAAGGCGAGGGGGCTGTCTTCGGTGGCGTCGCCGCTGATCCCGCCGACGTCGGAGATCGACCTCGAGGCCGGCGGCGGGGACCAGCTCCAGTGCCGGATCTGCCTCGAGACCGACGGTACGGCTGGCTGGATCCGTCCCGCGCGAGCTGCTGCTGCTGCTGCTCGCCCTCGCCGTTATCGTTTGGTTTTTTGGTTTTTGGAAGTGGAGGTTTGACTGCTTGTATGGGCGTGCCATGTGTAGGGAGGGACTTCATCGCGCCGTGCAAGTGCAAGGGGACGTCCAAGTACGTGCACCGCGACTGCCTCGACCACTGGAGGGCCGTGAAGGTAACCGTTTTTCTTTTAGATGGGAGCCTAGAGCAGATGTAATCGTGTGATGAATCCGTTGAAGGTCGCAGCTGTGGCTCTGTTGGTTTAATTCCGTGAATGCGTGGAAGATTTACCTTGTATATGTTAGTTGTGCTTGGATGTACTCGTAGACTCGTAGGTGTGACTTGTTGCATTGTAGTGGTCAGTCAATTCATGGATCAGCTAGACGAGTAGAGAATATTGGAGGTCCAGTAAGTTTCTCTTTCAGCAATTAAGACTATTCGGTGGGTTGAATTAGCTGTTGACCTGCTACTATAGTCAATCTGCATACGTTCCTATGTTTGGTTAGTGTCGTATAATGATACATCGCGAGTAACCTGTCGTAAGGGATAACTGAATCTTCTCAGTTGACTGTGAAAGTTTGCAACTTCCTTTTCATTCCCATTGGAAGTTTGGAACTATCAGGCGTGAAATTTTAGTTCTCCAAGGTGCATTGCAGATTTGCACTGTTTTAGCGTTACCTTCATCTGAAATGCAACTCAAATTTGTGTTGTTGTCATCCTGATCAACAGAACGCTAACATGATTTATCTGGATAATTGTATTTGATTCATCAGGGTGCTATTTCTCGTTAAAATGTGTGGCTATCTGATACATTTCACCTCTTGGATCTATGTTTGATGTGTGGTTTGATCTTGGTCGTATCAATATATTGTGCATGAAGACTATGATGAACAACCTCTTTTAGATGAAGATTTTGTTCAATCTGGCATGTTCTTCTCTTTTTGGTCGAAGATGTTCTTTTGTTGATTAGAGCTTTGTGCGGAGACTCTATTTTATGTGTTATGTTGCGTGGTTCTAGAGACTAGAGAGCAACTCCTAATTGGTTGCTTTGCCCAATTTTGTTGAGAAATTGAATATTAGGAATTCATGTTTGAATACATATGACGAAATCATCAAAAGTTACAACACTAATGCATCCTGTGGGTGATAACGAAATTTTCATCTTGTTGATGTGCATTTTGTTGTAACCAGAAATCCAGTAACAAGACAAAAACCTTGCACAATCAGATGGACACACAATTGACATGACATTATTTGAGTTGGCCGAAAAAGACATGCTTTTGAAGATACATTCAAGTTCTGTATAGACTATGTCCCTCTTTGAGATTTCGCTTTCAAGATGCAGTTTTGATTTAACAATAATAGGTAGGTCAATTTTCTTTGCTTAGCTAACAATTTACTCTTCATTTGAAAGTTTAAGATATGGGTTTTCCAGTTTTTAGGCAGATGTTCCCAGGTCGAATTCTGGTAGTTAGTATTGCAAAGTCTGCTTTCTGTTAGGATGTTGGAATGTCTGCATCAAAAGGAAGTTTTGCTGGTTGGTAATGACAGATGGAGGTTGAGTTGGGGTTGGAAGTTGGATGGTTCAGATTGTGACATAGACCGTGTTGCTTTTGATGAATGGAGAATTATATAGTTTAGAGTAGAAAGGATACATTTTTTTTCTCTGAACTCTCAGAAATATGAAATCTCATTGTTCAACAAAAAGTAAATAGTAAACTTTTTTCTGTTGTTTATGTCAAGCATTTAGTAGTTTGACTCTTTGCATTTTGTTGCCTGAGCTATCTGAAGCTTGCTTTGCTAATGCAAATTGTGTCTTTCTTGTGAGAAACTAACCGTGCTTGATGCTTCATATACAGGAGGGATTTGCATTTTCTCATTGCACCACCTGCAAGGCTCCTTATTACTTGAGGGTTCATGTCCACACTGACAGGAAATGGCGGACACTGAAGTTTCGTTTCTTTGTTACCAGAGATATATTATTCATCTTTGCTCTTGTCCAGTTTGTAAGTCCTTGAAAATTCTTGCCACTTCTCTATTGTCTATGTTCTATTGAGTGATAAAGAGTATTTCTTATTCCTTTGTTCAGGTCATCTCTGCATTGGCATATTTGGTACATTTTATTGATGGGTACCAGCAATATTGGTTGAGGACGGCCTGGGGTTTTGATAATGAAGTTAGTTTTTTATTATATATGTGGTAAACTACTTAATCATTTGCATCTTTGTTATTACTTGTACCTGTTTTTGCATGGCTGTTTGATGATGAAATAGTACCCTATGGGTTGGATGTGTGGGGTTGGGTCTAATCCCTGCCTATGCAAACAAATCTAATTGTGGAAATTCTCTGCGTGGTAGTTCACCGTTCATCCTTAGCATTCAATTGCATGGGAGCTGTACATTTTACAAACTGAAACCTGCAATTAGTGTATACACTGTCTGACCAACCTCTATCCTATAAGAATTTAGTAGTGTAGAAAAGAAAATACGAGAGGAAAGAAGATGTATGTTGAATAGGAAAGAGCAAGTTGTCTTTTCCAGTTAGATGCATGACGATGATTGAAGTGGTTCTTTCCTTCCTACCGGATGAGATCATTACTTTGTAATGTATATGTTACGAGGGACTAATACTAGGGTATTGTGTGATGATCTATACTATGTGGCATGCACTATGCAGTCATTTATTCTGTAGGAACACTATGTTGCACCTTCTGTTGCGCATTCGATTTAAATTCTGAACTGAATTGGGCATTTTTATTCTGATTACAGGAGCTTTATTGTTTTTTGCTTTACTTGGGTTATCGGGATGCTTCATAACGTGCTATGACCGAAGAGTACGGAATGACTTGGCTCAGCCTTGTCGAGAACTATGTCTCTGTTGTTGCCAACCAGGGTATGCTTCAATTAATTCAGTGACTGTATTAATTAAGCCATTAATGCTAAATGTTTGGTTCATCTGTCTGTTGTACACTCACTCTTCTGTTTTATTTCAGGATGTGTGCAGATTGCCATCTTCCTGGCACGCTTTGCATGTGGACTGACTGCACCACATGCTTTGAAGGCTGTGCAACTACAGCTGGGGAGTGCGGTGGTTGCTTGGGAGGCGCCGGGGAAGCAGGGTTACCATTGCTCTTCATCATGGGAGTGATCATACTTGGGCTATTCACAGTCGTTGGCATCTTCTACAGCGTTCTGGTGGCGACGATGGTAGGCCAGCGAATCTGGCAGCGGCACTATCACATCCTCGCCAAACGAATGCTAACAAAGGTGAGTATCGCTCATTACTCATCCCTCAATTTATCAACCATAGTTTTTCCTCCTTTTCTTAAACTCCAATTTGGTGTACTTTAACTCCAATTTGGTCTTCTGTAGGAATACGTTGTGGAGGACGTCGACGGCGAGCGCACAGATTGGTCTCCACCACCACTCCCTGTGGAGCACGTCCAGCAGCTCAAGTCCCTGGGACTTCTATAACCCACACCATCAGGCCGATGGCTGATGACGATGACACAAGTTTAGGATCCGCTGTACAGGAGGCAAATACGAAGTTGATGGCAGGGCGTTTCTTGTATCTGCAGCCCAACGTGGCAATACGATATCACCGGTCCTTTTTGTACATTGTAACAGGGAAATGACAACACCTTGATTTTTGTACCACAATGAATGGTTTACTAAGCTGAGCTCAACTCATGGCTGCCTTTGCAAAGTTATCTTTCGTTCTTTTTACTGGTGTCGCAGTTGGTTTAGTCAGAATTGGTGATCTATTGTGCTGCAATTGTCGGCCGTCTTACTTGTTTAGCCTTTGTTAGATCTATCTATCCGGTACATAAACAATGTATATGCTATTCCTCTCGGATTTGGCAGTCAGAATACTATACTCTCTGTGGGTCAGTTCCCAATACAATACAATTCATTCTACTTTTCAAATTTTATTACTAAATATGTTTTTTTTTGCGAGTGAACATATCTGTCATTTGACAATTTCAAGATAATTTTGCACTATGTTTTCCTCTGTATACGCCTTTTGTTTTGCTATTTTCAACGTGAAACACCCAACCTGAAGTTTTTTTCTTTAAAAAAAAAGAAGACGACACCCAGCCTCTATATTTTTCTGCTAGTGAAAAAAGAGAGAAAAATAACAGCTAGTGAAAGAAAATAGGCCCAAAGAAGCCCAAAATCTGCAGGCCCAACTTCAGTAGCGGGCCTTCTGGGCCGAATTTTGCTGAGGAAAGTATAAAGCTGTTGCTGCCGAGGCTGCACTGCAACTGCAGGTCTGCAACACTCCAAACTCCACCTGCACCGAACCGGAGCAAATCTCCGGCGAGCTCGAGCCGACGCGGCCGCGAAGGAGGGGGAAAGGAAGGCGCCGGCGCGAGCAGGAGTAGGAGCAGAAATGGATCCGGACGAGGTGAAGTCGAAGCTCCAGGGCCTGGCCTTCGGCAACGTCCTGGCCGCCGCCGCCCGCGACTACCAGAAGGTGACTCTCGCACCACCCTCCACGCTCCCTCCCCCTCCCCCATCTGAGATTCCACACCTCGCGCGTCGCAGTTCTCGTGCCTTCGTCCTGATCCGGCTAGCGGATCGCGGGATCGGCCGAAGAGCTGGCGCCCCCGGTGTCCTGGATCTCGGGATAAGTTTCTTCTGATGGTTAAGACACCGCGGATATGTAGTAGACGCAGTTCTTCGCCTTGGGAATCAAATGACGGATGCTAAGATTCGGCAGTTAGGTTATGTTTGTTCGTGTCAGTCAAACCATTGGTTTTGGGACAGCTCTGTTCTGGGATTCTCGCAAAGTGGTTACCCCTATAATGCTTGGGGAGTTGGGAGATGTTGATTTTGAATTCACTGTTGAGCATAGATTGCTAGTTTATTTCATCATGAATACGAGGCTTGTGAATTCTGTGAATTGTGAGGATTTGTGATATCCCCGGGGTTATATAGCAGGAGGTTTGCAAAAGGAACTCACACTCAACCAATAAACATGGCTAGAATTTCTTTAAAATGGCAGGTGGACTGTGGAGTCTGTAATTTTAAGTAACCCTGTGTTTATCAAGATGGATTTCACATCTACTGACAGCAACAGACCGTTGGGATTTGTAATGAACCCAAGAAAGGCTCATTTTTTGGGTTCAAGTAACATTTTTCTTTTATTTATGCTTGACTTTTTACTCTCTGTAATGTGATTGGCAAGTTAATGTTTTCTCTTTTTGTTTGTGCCATCTGTAGTTTTATGTTCTTTGCATAGCGAGCGATTGAGGGTAAAAGACTATTTTTTATTCTCACATGTAGTTGTTTTCCATGAATTCCATGCTGTAAGCTGGTGGCCTCTATGTTGGATGGCTGTGAACTTGTGCTTTTAACGAATCTGCTTGTGGAGCGAACATAACACTACTCTCTGTTCCATTATGATTTTTCTTTTCTTTTTGCGGTACTGACACAGTAATCATGTTAGGAAGTTATAGCTAAAGAGAAGGCTCAAGCAGCACCTGCAAGTCATGACGAAGTTGATCTTGATGAGTTATTGGATGTGAGTTGAATTATACACCATCTCTTTATGTTTCTCTTGCGTTTTCCTTTGTTGTAGAGCGCCCAGTATTCTGGTATCTATAACACTAGCATTATATTGTGAAACTGCTCTGTAGGACCCAGAGCTTGAGAAATTGCATGCAGAGAGAATTGCTGCTCTGAAGGTACTGATCTGCATCTCACACTTATGAAGCTCATGTAAGTGCCGTATCATGTATTAATTATCTCAATTTTCTGTATCCAACAGAGAGAGGTCGAGAAGCGTGAAGTGCTAAAGAGGCAAGGTCACGGTGAATACAGGGAGATAACTGAAGGAGATTTCCTAGGGGAGGTCACTCGTGGTGAAAAGGTCATCTGTCATTTCTACCATCGTGAATTTTACCGCTGCAAGTAAGCCATAACTCCTTTTTACGCAAATTGCTTTATTCTTGGCCCTGATGGTGTACTAAACGATAGCTATTAAATCTTTGGTAGGATCATGGATAAGCATTTGAAGGCCCTTGCACCGGTCTATTTGGGAACAAAATTCGTCAAGCTTGATGCTGAAGTTCGTATGCTATCGCTATTAGCTTTAATTTACGTCCATTTTACTGCAACTATGAAGGCTAATTTGTTGATAACTACTGCAGAATGCTCCCTTCTTTGTGGCAAAACTGGCAATCAAAACATTGCCTTGTGTTATATTGTTCAAGTAAGTGCATAAATTGTTCATGACTTCTACCAATTGGATAATGTGCCTTTAACTGTCCCGTGCTCTTTACTATTCCTATTTCATCATGTAAATTCCAATCTGAGAAGTTATTCTGATTTAGTGTTTTTGCGGACCAATTGACATTGTTGTACTTCAGGAAGGGTATCGCTGTTGATCGGTTAGTCGGGTTTGAAGACCTTGGAAGTAAAGATGATTTTTCTACAAGAGCATTGGAAAATATACTCAAGAAGAAAGGTAGAAATAGCACTGTTACTTCTCCATACAGCATTCCTTCTCACTTTGAAATAACAAATATGCTAACATTTGAGAAATGTAGGTATAATCGATGAAAAGAAGAAAGACGATGACGATGAAGATGATGAGACTGATATGTTAAAGAACAGGAGGGTTAGATCTTCGACCGCTCAAGATTCCGATTCAGATTGAATATGATTTCTACCCTTTTGTAGCATCAAGTTTGTCTGCGCTGTACTCTAGTTCCGTATTGTATCAACACAGTTAATGAAACACCAGAATTGGAAATGATGTGGCTGGATGTAGAAGTGATTTGTTAGTAGCTCCAGTTTTGTGTGAGCTGGGATATAGTGTATCAGTGATCAGAGTACACTACATATGTTTTGACTAAGACGCGAAGTATTAGTGTACCCAATTATGCTTCGGTGTTAGGCAGAATTTAGCTTCCCAATTTATCTCTGGTAAGCCTTATCAGTTATCACAATGGCACAACGGCCAATTCATTATGTTGGATCTGATCTCTTATTCTGCATAATGATGGGGCACCCAAGGTTCTCTGATAAATTAAAAATATTTTCATCACAACCTACCGATTACCTATACTGTACCTCACGGAATTTCTCACCTTTGAGTAATACAATTCCAGAACTTCGTTTGCAGCAGTTGTGCCAACACAAACTGACAAAATTTATTCACAACGAGAACACTTATACATTACTACTAACCTATTATTTACTTTATTATACACTTCATTTTGACTTAGTATATAGATATGCGGCACAAACTTTGTCTATATATGAACTCGTACCAACTGTATGAACTTGGTAATAGTGTGGCAGGTGTCGTTTTTCTAGAAGCCGACGTACTGGGTATACTGAGCATAGGCCTCCGATTGCATGCCGATTGGGGCGCGGATGATTTGATCCGGGAGATCGAAGGCATCGACGAGTTCTCGTGCCACAAGCCTCACTTGGTAACTGAGGTAGTCTACCAGTTTATGGATAGCCTGCAAACGCAAAAGGAGAGCATCAGGTTCTGGTTCTGGTGTGCAAGTCAAGAGCTGAAATTGCAGTATGAGAATGACAAGCAGAAACGAACTTTGGCTTTGTTTGGCGCGACGTAGTCTACATTCCGATATGTTCCTATGTCTTTCCAGATCCTGTCGAGCGCATAAAGGTCGCACACCAGCTTCAGCACTTCACGCGTTTTTTCGTCAGGGCAACTGCATAGATGCATCATAAGTCATTATTGTCGCATTAACTTTACTGGGTACAAGTCAAAAGGGATGCAAACAACATCCGAACGGTGAGTTGGCTTTGAGGGTTTAACATCAACTTTCATTCGTGGTTCAGCTAAACAACAAAATGAGGATAAGAGCTCAAACATAGAAGGTGTTCTCAAGGATACCAGTAAGAGAATTATAAAATATACAAAGGGCTCTGCTATCTGCTATACAGTGATTTGGTGGCTTAGTACTTTCGAAGTTTCAAGAGAATATTCTACAACTCAAGCACAAATAAAATTGAAGCTGGGTGGGAAAATGCAGTCAGGGCAACATGAGAATTTTGCAATGCTTGCACCAACAGCATTGCCGTTGCTGATGCCCCTTGGGGAGCATATTGGACTTTGCAGTTTTTCTGAAGGAGACTTTGCAGTTGATTATCTCAAGTCTCAACCAAAACAAATCTTAAGAAGAACTATTCAAGAAAATCTAACTTCTAAAGTATCAAGCTACTAGTAAGCAGCGACAGTAGGAACACTGTAACTGATAACAAGTAAAAGCACAAAAATTATACCTTTTCACTGCTTCTATAAACCTCGCGAGGATGACAGACTCAATGTGTGACTCCGCAAGTGTGAGCAGATGGTTTAAACATCTATTCCATGCACCAAAACCTCCAAGCGTCTTCATATGTTTCTGGAGTCGAGCAGCAACACTATGCAGTAGTCGAGATGTTCGGTACTGAGAAGAGAGTCATCCAATCAGTACAGGAATTTTATTCAATTGGTACTGAGATTTATTATGAAGATAGGACTCACTCTGAATGCATCCAGCTGGAAGTTAGGATCCCGTAGATGATCTTCCCCTTCCCATCGAGCAGTAACGGGATTAGGCTGGGATAAGTAGGTGCTCATGGAGTCTCTCAAGTAGTTCCAGGTGACTGAGAGTGTTCCTCCCTTAAATTTTTGCTGATATTGCTTCAGGAGATCTCCAGCAACCTACAATATCATATTTAGTGACTCATCCAAACTTCCTTTTTACCCATAATATATAATTATGTGTGTGTGTTCTTAACATATACTACTCCGTCAACTATCAGAAAACCTGCCCGTCAAATATTACATAGGTCTAGTGGGCTTTGTAAAGGATGCTGATTGGTACCTGCTGCAGAAGAACTGTATTATCTCCTTCAAATGTTTGAAATATATCATGGTCATTGCGCAGACCACCAAACGATTTACAGCAGCATACCCATGGCCACCACATGATTCTCGGCATGTGCTAATAGATTTTGCTGTGTACGAAGTTATGTAGGATTTCAACCCAGATGAAAGTACATGGACATCAGCGATAACATCCTCGTCATTGGTTTTCTTCATTTCTGAGTACTTATCCACCAAATACGCTCTGGCAAAGTGAAATGCATACGCCGATGCCAACATAGGCATTAGTTTGTGCTGGTGAGATTGGTAATCCAGCACACTAATTTCAGGTTGCTTAGGTGGACCAAATTGGTGACGCAATAAAGCATATCTAACCGCAATGGTTACAGCAACTTTGAGTACCCCCACAGAAAACTATATGCAAGACCAACTCGTCCCCCAACAAGCTCACCAAGGGTTGCTGCAAATCTTTTGTTAATCGTGGGGAGACTGCTTGTGTATTTTCCATCTCGTGCCACATCACCAAATCGGTTCAGAAGATTATCACGGGGTATCCTTACTGAACGGAACCTCAGCGCACCATTATCTACACCATTTAGGCCTATCTTATGCCCACAATCATTGATCTCAATTCCGGGAAGAACAACATGGGTTTCAAGGTCCCTTATTGGGACAATGAATGCATGAATACCCATATCAGCAGGCTCCCCTCCTTTTCCTTGAAGGGGTAAAATTAACCTTGCAAAAACAGTAGCGAATTTTCCATGAAGAGCTGCGTTGCCAATCCACCACTTAATGGCTCCATCATTTGGGGTATCAATAATGAACTCATCAGTAACTGGATCAAACGTAGCAGTAGTCTGTAGGGCTTGGACATTGGATCCTGTTGGGAAAAAAGTGGAGAGAAAAGTATGAGGAATCTTTTCAAATTATTGTAAACAGTGTGTTAGGTGTTGGGTACAAGTCCCACTGCCCATTCAAAAGGAACGAGAAAAGATTGATGGAAGACTGGTAAATTGCAAATCAACCAAAGTACCAAACAAGAGATCAGCAATTACTGATGAAATAGATAAATGGATAATCTAACCATGATGCAGTTCTGTCATAGCAAAGCAGCCTGGATAGTCCAAATTGTCGATTTTGTCAAAGTACTTTCTCTGTGCTTCTTGGTTCCTAGATTTATTATAGAACCACCCCAGAGACTGCATTAACAAGCAGGCAAGTTAGTGGGTTTCCAACAATGGACAGACAAGAAAAAGGTAGTTGCAAAAGCAGTAAATAATTACAAATGTTGTGTTAGTGTCCTACTAAGATCACCAAACCATATAATAAGCCACAAAATCGTTCGACATAACCCACTGAGGACATTTATGAATTCAAGTATATTGAGGTATAAAACCGAGAAGATATAACTGCAACCGTTTGAGGTTGTATGAACCACCAAACAAACTCCAGATGCATGTATACGCTAAACAATCCCAAGACTCAAAACAGAATTGTACTGACTACAAAACATGGGGACATTAAATGCTTTTTTTTTGCGAGGGCATTTGAAAATAAGAGTTTTTACATGTAATCATCCCTCTAGGCAATCAAATGACTCGCAAACTAACCATCACCAAAGTTGTGTTCAACCAACCATCAAAATAAAAAATTAATGTGGATTATTTTATCATATCAATTAATTAACTAGGCCCACACTGTTGCAGTGAAAGGCCATCATATATTGACAAACCACCACAAAAGATAAACATGTGTCCACTCATGCTGAAACTCTGTTTTCACTGTCCTTGTCACTCATAAGTCATAAGTCATAAGTTGTCCACAGAAAGGGTGCAATTGCAATGTTGCTGTACACGGAGTAGGATGCCAGCTACCAACAGATCCAAGCCCCACAGACACAATGACCATGCTAGAATCCTCATGAATGTGAAAACCAGTACGGCCAAGGACCAGGGTACTCCTCATGCTTTATGTTACTCACATCCAAAAGAGTTTAAAGATTTTTGAAAGAAAAACATATTTTGACATCAGCTCCAGAACGATTCCAGACAACTATTATCACACTGTAACTGGAAACTTATTAATCCATAAAAAGTATTGCACTATCTACTTACCAATTGATTCATAATGAAGTAGTTCGTAGTACCCCTTGTAACATCAAACAATTATGTAAACCCTCCCATTAACTAACAACTAACAATCCCCGTATGGAACACATGGAAGCATCAGCATCGAGTGGTGTTATTTACCAGTTTATTTTACGAGAGATTATTTACCAGTTACTGTAATTGATTATAAGGATTGTCTATTTCTCAGTTGTCTGAATTTTTTTAAAATCTCAGCTACCTTTTAAGTTTTGAAATCAATATTTAATCATCCACGTTCTCATCTCGCTATGTACGCAGTACGTCTCACTAAAATTGCACACTTTCGAGACTGCAATTTTAATTTTATTAGTGTACAATCTTAGATAACTGTGATTTATGGGAATTTCAGAATTAGCAAAACCGTTGATTATAACATGAAGTTAATTAAAAAGCGCACCAACGTACCTGTACTGGACGCCCACCTTGATGGCGAGGGAGATGTCGAGCCCGCCGACGGCCTCCATGACGGCGAAGTACTCGGCGGGGTCGGCCGCCATGAGGCTGAGCGGCCGCACCCCGGCCTCCCGCACCAGCGCGGACATCTGCCGGAAGCAGAGCTCCCGGTGCGCGGCCGTGGGGAGCTCCACGGGTGTCTGCAGCTCCGGCCGCGCGACGTAGAACTCGTACACCCGCACCTGCGTCGCCCGGTGCCGCCCCCCGCAGGTACGCCGTGAGCGCCGCAGCATCCGCGTCCAGACCCGCGCGACGCCTCCCCGCGCACGCCGCGGGGACCAGCGGCTGCGCGCCCTCAGCCTCCGCCGAGGGCTGGAGGAGGTGGAGGGAGAGGCGTCGGAGGCGGCGCATGGCGGGCGTCTCGTCGTCGTCGTCGTCGGAGCCGGAGCGGCCCGAGCGGGACGTGGTGGCCATGGCGAAGGCGGTGAGGAGTCCGGCGGGGCGGGAGTGGGAAAGCGAAGCCCGAGGTCGGTTGGTGCCGTTACGTTAGGACGTTGCTTTTAATGGCCGCCGCATAGGTCCGTCGGGAGGCGCATCTTCCACTTGGGCCCCTGTGATTATGTGATATTATTTATGCCTCTCGAACCCGTTTATAACAAGTTCACCACTCACAAGTTTTGAATAAATTCGGAGTTTGCAAAGTATTGGACCTATCACCTGAGTTGTGTGTTATTGTATTTGCTTCTAGGAACAGTTGTTATTGATGGCGTATGCTACATTCAATTATCAACTACTAGAGTAGAAAAACTAAATCCCATTGCTTAATTCCACGACCTAGTTTGAGATAAGGAGTGAGAAGCTAAAGTCTATAGCCTAATTTCTGGTCGTAGCTGTCGGTTTCATCGAATTGTGGTCATCACCAACAAATGTACTTTAGAATTTATTCTGATATTGGTGGCATATGGCATTAGTAAAACTCCCAACTCATGTGGCAGATTCTATATTTTGCAACTCTACGGTTCTATGTAATCTCATACAATCTCGTGTACTTTTGTGGTGGAGCTTTATTTGGTGATTATATAGGGGGTGGCACGTGAAATTGCTGTCAGAGCACTGGGAGGGCGAAGCCGCGAAGGCAAGGAAGCGAGAAGAAGATATGCGATGACGTGTAAGCGAAGCAACGGTGATGTGGAGATAAGGTTAGTTTTCCTCACGAGCTAGCTAACCCGTCGTAGCGTACTGCAACTGACAGGTGGGGTCGGAGATATGGTCACACTTCGCGGGCCCAGCAGTCAGTGAGAGAGTTATGGAAGAGTTCGCTACGCAAATGGCGCCAGTGCGCCTGTTTCCGTTCGTTATGGTGACGACCTTTCGTAGCGCGCTTTCCGATGTGGGGATGAGGATGGTGACGCGGGAACTCCCGCCCCGTCCCGTTCCGTTCCGTTCCGTTCCATGCTCAGATATTATTTTAAAGCAGAAATTGCCGTATCACACCATGCAATTCGACACGCCTTGCGTAAAACATGAGGATTCATACTTATTTTTCACATGCCATCCGGCATTTTCACCGTGCGCTCTGCCGTCTATTTCTCGAGGAAGCTCGCTCTGCAATAGAGTTGCTTGACCAATTAGAGAAAAAAAATATGTTTTGTTTTGTATAATATCAGTTCTCACACTCGATCTGATCCGTTCCGTGATCCTGACCGCCTCATACGCAAAACACCATCAGTGTTGTCTACATGTGCGCCTGAATTGTGAGCTGTGCGAATGAGATTGTATATGAAGATCGAAATTTGGCACGGGGAATTACTGAATTGGTGTCCTACGCAGCAATATCAAATTAGATAATACAAACTTCAATTTACTTTCTTTTTATTGCCTTTTCATGAAACTTGAAAGTCCGAGTCAGCGAGGCGTGTGTGGAGTAGAGTAGAAGACATGACTTAATAGCATTTTTTTAGTGTAACCACAAGCTTTATTCATGCTTGATGTTCAGAGAAGACACGACTTGATAGCTAGCAGTGCGATCAGCGGCAGAGCTAAAATTTCATAAAGCCTGGGGCTAAAAGCTGGGCTAATGTGTCTTGGACTACTGATATGCGCTGGGCCGAAGGTGGAAGGGGGAGGCTGGGGTGGGAGATACCCTGGCTTGGGCCAAAATCAGCACAAATGTTCGGCAGGAATTTTATTTCCAAGTAGCCTGGGCCTGGATCCTCCCTTGAGTGCGATCAAATTTGCGACCTTGTACTGATGTAATCACCCCAACATATAATTTTAATGAGATCATGACTATTATATTTGTTTCCACACATAAACTTCACTTGGACTAACGAGCAGTCAAGTTTTTATAAAAGCAAAGGTGTACAAAAGGCAAGCCAGGAAGAAACATAAAAGACAAAAACAACCAGACATGAATGTAACGAAATTTCAACTCTACCTAATAATGTAACAATCAATATAGTACAACAAAATCAGGTCGTCATTCTTTCAAATGATGGTGACAACGATAATAAGACCTGCGTAATTTTTTTCCCACAGGTAAGCTTCGATTAAACAGACAATCACTAGCTACCGCAATTTTTTGAAAAGCAGACACATTATGAACATCTTGCAGATGAAGGACCTTTTTACATTAGAGACACTGATCAGTTCACTTGCTACCGCTTCTCTTCCAACCTTAACAAACCCGACATGCAAGAAAAAAATCACTTGCAAGATCTGAAGTAAAAACAAATAGTCTTTGCCACCTGAATTGTAGTTGTTTCTACTATCCTCTCCACCATAGTAGGAATATTTGTCACCTTCTCTCGCCATGAGCACCGATAGACAAAATCAAGATTGAGGAGTCAAGAGCATGCATACTGCATGCACGTGTAATACTCACTGACATGTCGATTAATTCCCTCCAGCTTAAATGGCCTTGACAAGCATAGTTCTAAAGCATATTGAAAGCAAAAAATTGGTGGTGCGATTCATCGGAGCCATGTGGTTTAGAGGGAAGGAAGGCTGTGGTCTTGATGCAGGGGAGCTTGGATTGTGGAGGCGCGGTGGTGGCTGAAGGAAGACGAAGACCGAGGAAAAGAAGAAGGGCATGGTTTTAAAAATCAATCGAGATGTTGGGAAAAGACAGTCGTATGTGCTATATTTTACACTAGCAATCACATATGTGTAATCTATGTTTTTCAACATACATATATTGCAGTGAAGATATACACATCACCCAAGGAATGCCTGTTGCCAAGCTTGCTCCATGTTGTCCTATTGGACTTCGAAAGCACATCAAATTTATCCTGCAATTTTATTTCCGGAAGAGATAATAGCATGCAACTACTTGTACTTTTTTTAGGTTGCGTAAGAAGTCTTCGTAAGTTGCTGCGTGTTTGATTGAACTTTGTTTTTTCGTGGCAATTATCAGCGGAATGACGTGGAGTACCAGCAAATTTCGGTATAACACAGGCTGCTTCTCTGCGTATTTACGTCCGATTGTTGTGTTATGCTATGCACGGCAGAAGTCAGCGGTGCGTGCGTCTCCTTGGACACGCACCCGTGCTCGATCGTGTGACGACGCAGACGCACGCCAATAACGGGACTCCACTGCACGCAGATCGATCGACTTGCCTCGTCCACATCTTTCACGAGCAACGACGGCGCCGATCACGTCGACGTATCGGATCGCACGTCAGACACAGAGACACGAGAAGACGAGTGTTTCAGCCGCGTGCCATGCATGTATTATTTGCGTTCTCGTCGGTTTTTTGTTTCCCATCCGGTTGCCGTACTTGCCCCCGCTTGCCGCGAAAGCAAAAGGAAAGCTTGCTGCGACAGGAGAGCGATTTTCGTTGCCGCGACCGTCGTACAGGGGTGTTTGGCTGGGTTTTTCAGTAGCTAGCTTTTCATTAGAAAAAGCTACAGCCCAACCAAACGGTTAGCTTTTCAGCAGTTTTTGCCAACGGTAGCTGTAGTCTTTATAGTGCAAATTCAGCTGTTTCAAAAAGCTACTTTTTGCTAGTTTTTTGCAATGTGTTGAACCTTCAGTGCTCATTTTCCAAAATATTGTAGATTATTTAGATCAACCAAAAGCCATATATTCCCTTTCCCATAGCCACATCAGCTTTTCCAGACAGTCAGCCAACATCAGCTTTGTCAATAGCCACAACCCAACCAAACAGGCCCTACGAACCGCGCTCTGCCATCTCCGTTGACGGAGCGAACCGAGCCCGAGCAGGCCGATTCCAAGAAACGGAGTAGATCGGGCCAAACAACTAGGAAAAGGAAAAGGGGAAGGGGAAATATGGTGAAAGGGAACTTACCAGAACAGTCCCTTGGGTTTTTAGTTTCTAGTGTATGGAAGACCTAGTAATATGAAAAAAAAATGTTAATCTTGGTAAACGAAATTTCAGGTGCATGGGCTTCTATTAATTTGTGAAACCCTAGACTCGGTGCACGTAGCACTTTAGAAGCATTTATCTTTTCCTAGCACCGAGTCTTGTAGCAAGTTAACTTCTACGGCTTTGCTATTTCGCAATACTCTAAAAATGAAGGAAAATGCAGTCGATTTTGCTCATGTTGGATTTTCAACCCAATTCGTGCACCAGGCTTTGTCCTCCTCTCTAGCAACGCAACAACTTCTTCTCCTGTTCTCCGGTGATGGTGAGGGGTTTGGGTTTGGGGGTCACCGGGGCTTAGAGGGTTGACGGCTGGAGCAAGGCGAAGCGGCGTCATTATCCAAGGGGTGTAAGATAGACTGTTGGGTTGGTCAACAAGAGGTGTCAGGGACAAGGAGGAGGGGTGGATTAGATGGAAGATGGTGTAATGGGGGTGGACGGTGATGGAGGAGATGGTGGTGAAGTCAAATAGTTAGGAGGCGCGAGAGGTGATGGCCGGATCTGACGGCCTGTCGGTGGAGATGAAGAGGAGGGGCGACAACAACGAAAGAGGTCGCGGCTTGTGGCTTTGGAGGAAGGGACGCAATGGCTTGAGGGGCTGTGGTGAAGACGTTCTCATATGTTACTTAGAAAAATTAGAATTTTCAAAAAACCTATGGAAAAATCCAAAGAAATTGGTAATGATAAATTGGAGACTGAAGCGTGCGAGAGAGCGCGTAGCTGAAACAGAGAGGAGGCGCACCGGCGGCTTCTCGTTTTTCACACGCGTCCTCGACGGCTCGACTCCTCGCCTCCTCGGGCGCGATGACGCGGTCACACGTCGGAGGCCATAGCTGGTGTATGCGGTACTACCCCGACGGTGACCGCTCGGACTACGCCGATTGCATATCCATACTTCTTATTCTTGATCGCGCCGATGTCAGTGAAGTCAAAGCACAGTTCAGGATTAGCTTGCTCGACTAAGCTGGGAACCCAGTGCCATCTTTCAGCTTCATGGGACATGCCTGCCACCACTGAGCAGCTCCGCCTGTAGTCAAACGGTATCGTGACTCCAGAGCAAACTTTGCCTAGAATGAAACCTTGATGCGTGGAACGTTTGACGTAGAATATATCAGGATTGAGGACCCAGTCTCTTACGGCTATGTGTGTTGACACGACTATGCACGTTCCAGCTATCTGCTACAGTAACCAAGTATAAAGATGCACCAACCCCCTCTCCCCCAGCAGTTGACTACGGCCTCTTTTTCTCGCATTTACTATTGGGCAGTTGTCTTTTCTTGATCACAGTCGAGGTCAATCTCACGACTCCACTGTTTGAGTACAGGCGGAGCTGTCGGAATGGTTAGGGTCGTGAGACGGAGCCACCGACCATGCGGGAGCTGTGACAATGGCGGAGTCGAGGCACTAGAGTGGTTAGGTGTCATGGTTGGGGGTGGGATTCATCGGAGCGGTGGGGGTTTAGAGTGAAGGTTTGATCTAGCGGTGACGACCGTGGGACACGACGAGCTGGAGATGATGACGACACGGAGGTGACAATGCCGACGCAGGCAAGCTTGGATTGGGGAGGCGCCGTGGTGGCGGTAGGAAGAAGACAAAGAAGAAGAAGAAGAGCACGGTTTAAAAAATCGACTGTGATGTTGGAAAAAAAATAGTTGCCTGTATAGCAGATGGACCCTTTATTTTACACTAGCAATCACGCACGTGTAATGTATATTTTTATCATACATATTGCAGTGAACATATACTCACATATGTCGAAAGAATACTTGAAGGAAAAGGTCATGCATTAAGCTTATATTAAAATGTGAACACTAAGAAATAGCATGATAAAAATAATTTTTTTGAGTATGAGAAACAACAATACTCATGTACTTGTAATTAGGGATTAACTAAAAGACAATAAGTATAACTAGGGGGCAATAAGCTAGTATAAAAGTGATTAAAAGAGGGTTTAATCTTTGTCCACAACACTATTAGATCAAAGATTATAAAATTAGATTAGTGATTTCGAACCGTAGAGATTGAAAGTATTTCATTCTAACTCGTGTTGTTTATATTGGTATAAATATAAATAACTGCACGGGCGATAGTATCATGCTACACGGCGCATGGTGGCCAACAATTAATCGCTCTCAAATTTTCTCAACTGGAGACGCCGGCAAGAGCAAAAGAAACGCGTACAGGGAAAGAGGCTTCTCGCCTCCTCATGGGGTTTCTCCTCGACCGAGGTCATTAAACACCGGCGATTCGTGTGCTACGCATGAATGCATATATGCGCGCGCCCGCCACATAATTGATGTTTACGCGTCTCCTCGATCAGCGCCGGCCGACTGCTCGTGTGATCGATGCGCGCGTGTAATGAAGTCTAGCTAGCGCAAGTGCCCATCACCGTCTATAAGAACCTCACGAGCTCCATCCCATTTGCATTCTCCATCTTTCGCTGCTCCACCACGTAGTAGCCTTGTCATGTCGAACTCGCATGCGTCTCCTTTCGGCGCCATCAGCGGCCGTGGCGGCGCGCCGCCGCTGTCCTCGTCGGCCATCGTCTTCCAGGCCTCGTCAGGGTCGCATGTCCTCAAGATCGGCGGGTACTCCGCGAGCAAGGGGCTCGGCGTCGGCATATGCATCACGTCCGGGTCGTTCGACGCCGGACGGCCGGAGGCCATCGCTGGTGTCTGAAATACTACCCCGACGGTCACGACCCAAAGTCACACCTCGCCTACCACTCGATATCCATCATCCTCTGTCTCGATCCCGCCGAGGCCAGTGATGTAAGAGCGCGGTACAAGATAACTATGCTCGACCAAGACGGTCGCCCGGTGGAGGGGGGTATCACAGTCAGCCAGACATGCTACACCTTCTCCAGATACTCTTCGCCGCCTTTGTGTCAAGACCTGTTCATCAAGAAGAAGGACCTGGAGGGATGTGCTCACCTCATTGACGATGCTTTCACCGTAAGGTGTGATATCATCGTGGTGAAGGAGATCATCACGGAGGATGTCGTGATCCCTGCTGTTGGGCGTGGTGTCAAGAAAGAGACGCATTCGCCGACTCTCGCCCAACTGCCAGGCGGCGGACATGGCGTCTGAGGTCGCCGGCGGGGAGACCTTCTATTTGTGTGCGTGCTGCTCGGTCGTCTATCCTCACGATCTGCTTGGCTATGCCATGCTTTCCAGCCTCTTAGATCTTCAGTGGAGAATTAATATCTACCAATATAAGTATTTTACCTACTACTAGCTAGAGTCTAATGTTGATCTTGCCATGCAAGTGAAAGCTACGTACGTAACTCAGTAAATTATTTGAATGCCGAAACTTGAGTGCTTATTAAAAATCCTTGTCGAAATCAACTTGCATTTTACATGTTTGCACACAACGTGATCGATACATGGCGTCAATCAGTCTCCATGAATCAGTTCTTAATATTACTTTGAAGTGACTCAACGCGATCTATAGAAGCTAGGCAAGCGAACAAATGAGATCTCAAGGAAACCTCGATCTTGAATCTTGATACATCATGCATGCATGGTACAAATCACGTATAATCAGAGTTCAGGGATAACCAGTCAGTAACGATCCAAACCGATCGACTACCCCCTATCATCTCATCTGGTATGGGATCGATTGCCACTGGTTCTTTCCATGTTTATCCTGATTTGGTTGTAACGTGTAACCTGCCGTGTGTATATACCAGACGCGTAAAAACATCGTACGTATGTACGTGTAGGCCTGCAGGATCGAGAACGGACAAAAGAAACCAATGCTTGATCATGTATCCATGGCTTCGTCTTCGATCCTGGCTTCAAGCTCTTCTCTGTGCCTTGTGGCGCTTCGTCACGTCCCAACTTTTCTTCTTCCTCCTTCCGTCGGTGACATCGAAGCCGCCGCCGGCTCGCCGACGCCACAGCAGACCGCGTCGGCGATCGTGGCATGGTCCACGGGTACTCCCGCCGGACCAAGGGGCTCGGCAGCGGCAAGTTCATCGAGTCCGAGGCGTTCGCCGTCGGGGGCTACCGCTGGTGCCTGAACATCTACCCCGGCGACAGGCGTCCGTCCGACGCCGGCTGGGTCTCCGTCTACCTGCATCGTCGCAACGGCGCCGACGCCGACGAGTGTGGCGAGAGCACCATGGCTTTCGAGGTCGGCGGCGAGCTGTTCACGGCGCACAGGTGCATGCTCGCCGCTCGGTCCTCGGTCTTCATGGCGGAGCTCTTCGGTCCGATGGCGGAGAACGCCGCGGCGGGCGTGCGGGTCGACGACATGGAGCCGAGAGCCTTCGAGGCCATGCTCGAGTTAATCTATGCCGACTTGTTGCCTGAGATAGATGACAACGAGATGGTGGAGATGGTCCAGCACATGCGCCTAGCGGCGGACAGGTATGACCTCGAGAGGCTAAAGCTGATCTGCGAGGACACACTGTGCGACGTCAGAATAGGCACGAGCACGGCGGCGACCACGCTGGCGCTAGCCGAGCAGCACAGCTGTAGCGGGCTCAAGGAGGCGTGCTTCAACTTCCTCGCGTCGACTCCGGGCAATCTCGAGGCTATAATGGCGAGCGACGGCTAGCTTTCGACATCTGACGAGGAGCTACCCCTCCCTCCACAAGGCTATCGTCGACCAGGGCGCGGCCGTGTCCGGGTCGCAAGTCCTCGGGATCGACGGCTACTCCATAGACCGGAGCACGGCGGCTGGACATCAATCTTTCTCCGCCTTGATCGCACCGACGCCGCCGTCGTGGAAGCACGATACGGGATCAGTTTGCTCGGCCACGACGGGAACCTAGTGCCGTCGTGCAGCGCGGATAACCGGACATGGTGCACGTTTCCGGCAGAAAAGGATGCGGCGGCGAATGTTGGAAATAATCAAACGTGTCAGTATCTGAGTAGATGGATTGTTAGCTTCCTAACTATGTATGTGCTAGCTAGGTAGTATCACCTATCCGTGTTGGTTTAAAAGTAGGGTCCGAGTCATACTAGTACAAGTTCATATCTGTGCCTATATATATAGGCTATACTCTTGTATCATAATCAGGAGAAGAAATAAAGGGGAAAAAGACAAGGGAAATGTATTCGCAATCGTGTGTTTGTAATTTATTTCATGTGATCGATCCTTGGACCAAAAACCAACAAGTGATATCAGAACGGGGTCCAAGATTTGAAGTTGTGCTTTCCCCAAGGGAGTTGACCCTTGCGGCGCCTCAGGGTAGGCTATCATTGGCTAGGCGGC
Organism: Stipa capillata; assembly: GCA_019208055.1. Taxonomy (NCBI): domain Eukaryota; kingdom Viridiplantae; phylum Streptophyta; class Magnoliopsida; order Poales; family Poaceae; genus Stipa; species Stipa capillata. The sequence continues at coordinate 31,377 of JAGXJF010004343.1, forward strand.
AGGCTACCATCGATGGAAGGGGAAATACCGAAGCACAACGCTGAGAAGACTAACGAGATTGTCTTGGGGAGGAGACGATGGAGAGACAGCGATTGATGCAGCGAGTCATCGTCAAGGTGTGCACTGTACACAAGTTGAGGTATGCATGCGTGTGTTCTATCTAAGTAGAGTTACACAATTGTGTTCGTGTGTGCGTGAGTTCTTGTAAGGATGTATTCAACTGCTCGCGTGTGTGAGTCTCGATTGGAGTTTTCGTTGCAGTTGAATCGCGTCACGGTCGAAGGGCTGTCTGGTGAGTTGTGTCACCGAAGATGAAGAACGTGCACGAAGACAAGGTGGCATTGGTGGTCATTTGCGTGTCTCGACGAGATCAAGCTCAGTGTGTAGTGAGACGAGGACCAGTAAAGGTGAGTCTTTTTGTGAGGCTGCATGTCTCTACATGAGGCTAATAGTACGTGCATCCAACCTGCTTGTATCGTGCTAGATGTGGCAGCGTGACTGGTAGTCTGGATCATGCGTTAAGTAGAGTCGGCAAGTCGTGAAGCTACAACGATTCAAGATTAGGTGGAAAGGCGAGTCGGTGAGTTGAAAATTTTGAATTAGAGGAAGATTTTTGGAAATAATCAAAGTTGTCTATATCCAAGTTGAGATCGATTGGTTAATTTTTTTAATTGTGTATGTGCTAGTTAGATAATAGCACCTATTCGTGTTGGTTTAGAAGTGGAGTCCGAGTCATAGTACTATGAGTCTATACCTATATATTACCAGTCTCGTAGCTGGATAGACAATAAAGTGTAACGAATTACTAGCTTAGTTTAATATCATTCTACAAGGTAGAAGTTAGAAAATTTTTTTTTAACACAAACAAGTTATGGCTGTAGCTTTCCTTCAACAGTGCATCGGACTTCACATTACATTACAGCTTTGGGAACAAAGATAATGTACTGAGGTCATACTAGAATGACAAGTAGCGAAGAAACTATAATAGACTAAAGAAACAAACTGGTATTATTTTCAAGAAAATAATAATTACCGACCATGGAAATTGATGATGTACTGACCACCACCACGGCCGGCGGGAACGCCGAGGAGTCGATGCCGGCCGTGGACGGGGTCGCCGTAGCGCTCGACGAACTCGCCGTTAGAGAGGTCGATGTCTGCATCCACCAACAAGTACCCGTAGTCGCTCAGCATCTGCATCACCGTGTGCCAGATGCGGAACAGCTGCCACGCCGCGCGGCTGCTTCCCCTCCAACGACATCCCGCCGCACGCGCTGCTTTCGCCTGTCTCTGGGGAGCTGGGGGAGAAGCGGCGCCGGAAGGCGAGGAGAGCGTGTGGTGGGAGGTGGTAGGGTTTTAGAGGAGGAGACGCACCGGCGCGTTATTGAGCAGAAGCTCCAAGGGGGTCCGCTCGTCGTCGCTGAAGAAGGGGTGGAACGGGGAATGGGGAAAGCGACGAGGCCGGTGATGTCATTGGTCAGTGGAGAGAGTGAAGAGGAATGGGGAAAGCGACAGAGAGAGTGAGAGACCAAGAGAAATGTGGAAAGCGGGTGAGAAGTGAGAGAGTGAGAGGGAAAGTCAGCGAGAGAAGAGGGGAGAAATGGAAAATGAGCTGTATCTTGGATTACTATTGTTTATTGTTGTTTTTCATCTTTTTGATAAAATTATAATACAAGCATTATATATTATTTTATAGTTACAATTTCCATCAATGGAGACGTGCGTTGCACATGTATATATATATATATATATATATACTTTTGTACCAAATTTGTAAGAAAAAATAAGAGAAAAAAAGACACAGAGATGCCTTGAGCAAGGTATTCATGATCATATATTTTATGACTTATTTTGTGTGATAAACTCTTGGGCCAAAAGTCATCAGTGAACTCATCGACGAAGGTCTTTTGAGGGATCGGTTTACCTGAAGGACGAGGCTTTCAGCATCAGGTGCAATATCACCATGGCAAAGTAAGGGAATGTTGACGGAGGCAGCTCCGGAAGGAGAATAGCTAGCAAATAGTTTATATCTATATTAATATAAAAAAATATGATTTAAGATGTGATACATTTAATCTAAGTCGTTTGGAACTATTAATCTAATTTTATAATTTTACATATAATGGTTATGAATTAAAAGAGTTAATTGCACTGGCAGTTCTTAACTTGAGAGGCGGGTGCAATTTAGTACAATTTTCTCAAAAACGCTCGATCGGGCCTTTAAACTTATTTTGCGGGTGCAAGTACGGTCTAAATTAGCCCACGTCAACGTATTTTGCCACCGTGACATGCTGATCTGGATAAAATAAAATAAGTAATTTTTTTCACCCCATCCTCACCGTCCATCTCTCCCACCTCTCCCCTCCTCCCTGTCTCTCGGTCTCTCTCTCGCTCTCTTCCCCGTGCACCTGCCGCCTCCCCCTCCCACCGTCGCCACTCTCCGGCTGCAGGCGTGACCGTGGCTCCTCCTCCACCGCCCTAGCCCCGGCGGCCTCCTCGCCTTCAATTCCCTGCCACCCACGTCATCCCCGGCCGCTTCGCCGCTGCGCACCGGAGCCCCACCTCCACCAGCTTCTCCGCCGCCGCCACGAGGAACGAATCCCTGGCCCTGGGTGACGTTGGCGGCGACCTGGACGCGGGAGAGCCAGGTGCGGAGGAGGGTGGAGCCGGGGTTGGCGCGCGGGCCGCGGAGGCAGCGAGCGTGGGCGCCGACGAGCGGGCCGCCGTCTCCGCCCTCCCTTCGACCTCCTCGACCACGCGCTGTCCTCGGACCGTGCTACCGTGCTGCTCCCCCAGCTCTGCCCGCAGCCGACTCCTCCCACGACGCCAGCTGCAGTCGGCCAACGACCCTGCAGCGAGGTGGAGGCGCAGATGGCCGGCCTTGCAGCGGCAGCACGAGGAGGAGAGGCGCGTTGGCGCACTGGCGGCAGAGCCAACCGGCGGCGGGGCTACCGAGGTGGGCACGAGGTGTGGCGGCGCGGAGCAAAGGGGGAGGCGGTGTAGCGGGGAAGGGCGGCGAGGAGGCGCAGCGGGCAGAGGCGGCAGAATGCGAAGAAGTTGGGGACGGCCGGCGGAGATGGCGGTGGCGGCAGGCGGCCGGGTGGTGGCGCCTCCTCCGGAGAGTGGCGGCGGTGGGAGGGGGAGGCGGCGGGTGCACGGGGGAGAGAGCGAAGAGAGACCGAGAGACAGAGATGATTTTTTTTCTTTTTTTTATAAGAACAAATACTCATGGGCCCACTTGTCAATGAGAAGAAATGCATAATATCCTCCACATCAGCACGCCACGGTGGCAAAATACGTTGACGTGGGCTAATTTGGACCGTATTTGCACCCGCAAAACAAGTTTAAGGGCCCGATCGAGCTTTTTGAGAAAATTGTACTAAATTGCACCAGCCTCTCAAGTTTAAGGACTACCAGTGCAATTAACTCTGAATTAAAATTAGATCTTTTCTAATCTCTGATATACTTATTCATTCTAATTACTCTTCATTTTAATTATCGTACCTGGGAATTTTTATTTTTATGGTTAAGTTTTTTTCTCCAACATATTATTTCTTTATTTAGAAAAGTTTAATACTTATATTTTTAATATACGCTTGGTGCGCACTGTCGCTTTCCTTCTTGTAGTTTTTCAGGTATATGAGTATATATCACACAGTAATGATTTTCTGATGTATACAATTAAACGACGAGCGTTAATCAGTCAATTATTTTCTTTAAAGCAATTCAGGTAGAGAGGCACTAGGAGTAATTTGAAACGTACCGTCATACACCAGTCATCCATTCACAATTTCCGTAGAAAGAAAGGCATAAAACACTCGCCGACGTGTCGACTCCTTCAGCTTAAACGGCTTGAATAAGCAGTGCCAAGGCACTACCGAAGCTTTATCCCAGGCAATCAAGAAGTTCGTTCGATTTCAATGTTAAACCGATCGCTGTTCGACCATGTTCAAAACTACTGATACTTCATGAGTATAGTTATTACAATATTTCTATTAGATATCAAGAGTGTAGTTATTATAATATTTCCATTCTACTCTCTTTGTCCGGTTTTGTTAGACGTGTTTTCATTTATGTTTGAGAGAAAAAATCCATATATACCACTCAAAATTTGAGCGGTTTTAAATATGCCACTGAAAAAAATTCATCTTTCAAATATACCACTAAAATTTTGCACCGATTCTATATATTCCATTGACGTCAGTTGACCGTTAGTTAACCGTTAGTTGACCGTTAAGTGACTATTGAAAAGATAGTTTTGCTCTTTGTTGTCTTATGTATATGCCACTTTGTAGTAAAGGTTAAATGCTAAAAAAATTTAGAAAATATTTTCTCTAACATATGTAAAAACATACCCACAACACAGCTACTACATTTATATGAAAGATAATACAAAGTGCAAAACTGTCTTTTCAATAGCCACTTAACGGTCAACTAACGGTCAACTGACGTCAATGACATATTTGGAATCGGTGTAAAATTTCAGTGGCATGTATGGAATTCTCTCAAATTCATACATATGCTATTGCAAAACGTAAATCAAATTCCAATTTTAGTTCAAATCAACAGTGCACTGTAACTGAACATTGTTACAAATTAAATGATGTTATAAAGGTATAAAAGAAAAATCCAGTTTGACATGACAAAATAGCAGAATACGCCACTATAACTAATTTCCATCACTTTGATAAGCAAAATCAGAGAACGGAAACAATAAGGGCATTCACAAAGGTAACAACAATTACTACTTTTCAATGGTCAGAAGCTTTGACGCTTGGCTTGGGTGTTAGATACACAGTCCAGAGAACAACTAAACTTGTAGACTTTGTGAATGTAAGTTCATGTCGTTCAATCCTTTGTCACCTCAAAACCTCCAATCATCTCAGTCAATTTGTAGAGAGCACAAGAATAAGGAGAATGTGAGAGGAGGAGGCAGGTCACGGGAAATATAAAAAGTAAGGAGAGAATAAATGGGCAAACAGGATGATCTTGGTGCAACCTCCATGCACGAGCACTCGTATAGCTGGGTGCTGGGTAGTGCATGGCTACTGCGTTGTGCTCGACGGTTAGCGATGCGGTCGTGGTTGTGGAGCCAGAGCGTTGGACTGTGCGACTGTGCCACTTCGGGCGATGACGGCTTTGACTCCCTGCTCTCCTCTGCATCCAGTATTCAACATGGGCTTCCTGCGCTCGTCCTCATCCCCGTATTCCTTTGGAGCCTCCCTTCCGCATCCTGTCGTCGTCCTCGTCTCCATCTTCCACTATCACGTTGGCTGCCACTGCCATCATCAGCCACAGATGTAGGCAGCGGCGAAGATGGCAGGGGGCAACACGGCGGAAGGAAAGGAGCAGTGGCACGCTTGGTTGAGAGATGAGAGGGGTGGCGTCGTAGCGCAGGAGCAGATGGAGGGGTGGCGCGCAGTAGGGTGATAGATCGATGAGAGATTAGGCAGGATGGTCTCGCTAGTCTTTAACACGTTTTTCCTTTTTTTTAGATGAACCGGTTTACAACGTGGAGGTTGGCAGTGAGGATTCTGATTCTTTATTTTTTTCCCAGTACATCGATGGCAGGGGAGGGTGTGGAGGATTTCAGATTTTTTGGCTTTATTTCTCGTACATCGATGGTAAACGGGATGATGAAACTGCATGTTTATAATAGTAGAAGATTATAAATGCTCATATAAAAATAAGTTATGCTCCGGAAGCCACATTTGACCCCTTTGACAGCTTGGTGGTTAATACAGGTGATTGTACCATATATCTACTAGGAACAAAACATCTGGATTGACTCACTGTAGTATGTCTCACCCAGATGAATTTTTTTAGTGATATGTGGTAATACCGGTCATCTAGATTGAATTTTCTTTAGGTCCTGTTTGGTTAAGGGTTAAGGGGTGGGTTAGAGACTTAATCTGTCTAACACCCTTGAGCTAGGCGGGGTTAAGTTAATCCAGTCAATGCCATTTAATCCCTCTAACTCATGATTAAACTAACCCACCAAAAAGGTGGAATAACTTAACTCAGTATAACTAACTCTCCTAAATTCTTTTTTGTATTGCTAACCCTCTAATCTAGCATAACAGTAATTTGCCAAACACAAATTAGAATTAAATCAACATATCTAGGTTAAAGTTAGCTAACCTAGTTAACTTAACCCTGGACCAAACGGGCCTAAGTAGTACATGGCATACCGGTCACGAACGAAGTGACTGTGATTGTGGTGACTTAGATGGTGACTGCTCCTTCGCCACTTGCAGATTTAGGCATCGTCTACTTCGTAGCAACGATTATGCCAAAATTTGAATCCGGATCCAACGAGTCGACGAAACAGAAAAATATTCAGAAAAGTGCGACGAGAGTCACCTAGCCTAGCCAAGACAAGCACACGGCGAGCGGGCACTACTCGGCTACTTCCACTTACAAGGCACAATTCTTGGGGGCCACCCATTCGCCCATGAACACCGCGGTGTGGAAGGCATGGGCACCTCCTAAGGTCAAATTTTTCGCTCGGTTAGCAACTCAAAACCGAATTTGGACCGTGGATAGGTTGGCAAAACATGGTTGACCAAATTGTGGGTTGTGTCCGTTATGTAAGCGGGTAACTGAGTCCGTGGCACATCTCTTCTACAAGTGCCGGTTCACTGTGAGACTTTGGGAAATGATCAAGGAGTGACTCCGTCTCGACAACATCGACACATCATCTTGGGGTGGGGAGCGTTCCATCAAGGATTGGTGGATCAACATGTCCGAGATGCAAAGACCAAACCAGAGGGCAATGGCTTCTCTCACCATGCTCACTAGCTGGACCATTTGGAATGAAAGAAACGCAAGAGTATTTCGCCACAAGTCTACGCCCCCGACCATCCTCCTTGAAAACATCAAGAGTGAGGCAAGGCTTTGGACCATCACGGGTGCGAAGCAGTTGAGCCAAATCATGCCGGGAGAGTAAATGCATTGTATTTTCTTTTACTTTATGTAAAAGCACTTCTAAACTCCTTCTTAATTAATGGATGAGGCAAATGTTATGCCTCCGTTTCGAAAAAAACAATCACATGTTAACCTTTTATGGCAAAATTGGTTGCCTTTCTTCGATTACAGGTTGTGCTTATGACCAGTGACGAAGTGTAATTGTGCGTTTAGACGCGTCGTCATGTCAGCCCTGCAATTTTCTTTTTGAGCGAGGCCGAACTTGAAGTGCAGAGAGAAGTTTGATCGAGAATGTGAGCTGATAGGGCAACAGAGCAGCAGCAAGGCGAAGGGGCAGCTCAGGTGCTGGTGACAACCGGTGAACTGCTAAGATCTCTAAGAGGAGTTCAGTTCAGTAACTTAGGATAATTCGTATTAAGTTAGGATAATTCGTATTAAGTTAGGTGTCTGAGCTCATATGGAAATATATTAAAGTGTCAGAATTCTATAAGATTTAGCTTATGGCTCATGTCTGAACCTCTATAAAAAGGGCTTATGTCACTCGATGAAAGATAGGGAAGATTAGAAATCATCTGGCATCTGACGGACCGGAGTTTCAGATCGCTCCACACAGTTTGATCTCCCAACCGGCTCACGTGATAGTTGGGCCGGTCCGGCCGGTCCGGCCCACAGTTTTATCTCTCAACCGGCTCACGTGATAGTTGGGCCGGTCCGGCCCATTACGTCGCTACTAATACACGCCGCTCGCACTACGCAAAGCCCTTGTCCTCGCGCAACCTAGGGTTTTCTCGCTCCCCAGATCCCGTCGCACTCCCCTCCCAACCCTACCCTCCTCCTCCTCCCCCTCCCGGCGGCGGCGATCGGCAGCACTCGGCCGGCGAGATGAGGCCCATCCTGATGAAGGGGCACGAGCGCCCCCTCACGTTCCTCAAGTACAACCGCGACGGCGACCTCCTCTTCTCCTGCGCCAAGGACCACACCCCCACCGTCTGGTACGCCGACAACGGCGACCGCCTCGGCACCTACCGCGGCCACAACGGCGCCGTCTGGTCCTGCGACGTCTCCCGCCACTCCACCCGCCTCCTCACGGGCAGCGCCGACCAGACCGCCAAGCTCTGGGACGTGCAGACCGGGAGGGAGCTCTTCACCTTCAGGTTCGACGCCCCCGCCCGCTCCGTCGACTTCGCCATCGGTGACCACCTCGCCGTGATCACCACCGATAGCTTCATGGGGAACATGCCCACCGCGCAGGTCAAGCGCATTGCGGAGGACCTCGAAGACCGTACGGTTTCATCTTCACCCCCCTCCTCCGTTTGGAAGTTTGTGGATGTGTTGTAGATTTTGAGGTGTTGTGCGTGTTGTTGGTGGGTTGCAGAGACGGAGGAATCGGCGCTTGTGATCTCCGGCATCACCGGGAGGATCAACAGGGCCGTGTGGGGGCCTGGGAACCGCACCATCATCACCGCCGGTGAGGATGCCACCATCCGCATCTGGGACTCAGAGGTGAGCACCCGTTTCCGTTATTGCACTTAGTCTAGTAGGGTGCCTGGTGCTTGCTAGGTATGATCTGTAGCAATTTGCTTATTGATATTGAACTGTAGCATATTATAGTATGGATGTCGATGTAGCGGTTGTATTGTTGTGCACGTTCTTGGATAGACCACTCATATTATTCAATGGTAAAAAATATTACTGGATATGATCCAAAAATCATTACTTAAGCTGAATGTGATGGCTGGAAATTCACATTTGATCTCAGTTAACTTGGTTGTTATGTGTTCTGGTTACTTAGGTTCTTATCGCCAACATAACAGAACATGCAATTAATATTTATACCAGCCCATATTCCTTGCAGATTACTTAGTCCAATCTTATACTAGTATTCTTTTTGGGTCAAGAATGTAATGATAGTTTGTGTGGTTTATCAATATGGTTTTACTAGGGAAAAGGAGAAACTAAACGTATATTACCTCCAAAGTTTAAATGTTATATATTGTATTCTGTAATTGCCATTTTACATCTTTGTTATGCATGTCAGTTATTCTATTTACATGCTCTTTTTACATGAATTGTACCACGGTATTATTTTGGATTTATATTTTATCTTGGCATGTAGACTGGAAAACTGCTGAAAGAGTCGGACAAGGAAGTTGGACATCAGAAAGCAATTAGTTCACTGTCAAAATCTAAAGATTGGTCTCATTTCCTTACAGGATCCTTGGATAAGTCTGCTAAGGTAATATTTTGTTGAGGTTCCTGTCCTAATAATGTGTCCATACCTTAATACTGTATTGATGTGGATTTTTCTGACATGTGCTATGTGACTAGCTATGGGATGCAAGAACACTGACCCTGATCAAGACATATGTCACGGAGCGACCTGTTAATGCTGTTGACATATCTCCTACCCTTGATCATGTATGCTCCTCTATCAGATTTTTTTTCTTATCTATGCTGATGTTTGTAAGTTCTTGTGAGCATTTCTATATACAATCTCTCTCAAATCACATGGTTATGTCTTAAATTCTTTTTCTTTTCAAATGCTAAAAGCATATGTTGCTGTTTGCAATTATGAAGTTGGGAATGACTATGAACTTACACCAAACTTTGTACTTTGCAATCAGCCTTCTTATTGATTCTTGAAGTTGATAGGATCCTCTACGTGTATGTGCTTGGGTTTTGGGTTTCATATTTTTTTGTCCCGCCCATCTAATATGCTGAGTTTCAAGCCTTGATTTCTTGCTGTTATTAGCTTTTATCAAAGAGCGTAACCTAGGATTCCTTCGTATATATGTTATTTGTGCACATAATTTTTCCTTAGTGAAAGATAGCTTTGTGTCCTGTTTAGTGCATTTTCATGCTTCCGTGGATTAAGGCTATGACTCTTTACAATTAGGTAGTGATATTGGCTTTGAGTCTTTAGAACACTAGGGCAAATATTACTTATTGCATTTGAATTTGTTAGCTTTTAGTTATGCATTGTGGTTAATGCCCATTTTAGTGATGGAACTACAGCTTGTTGTGGTGCATTCCAGTTATTCTAGTCATTCATTTGGATTTGAATTTTCTAACATTTTTTCCTGCTGTTAGGTGGTTATTGGAGGTGGACAAGACGCTATGAATGTGACTATGACGGACCGTCGTGCGGGTAAATTTGAGGCTAAATTTTTCCACAAGGTGAGCAGTGCCTCCTGACTTTTCATGGGAAGTTACTTTCTTATGCAGATTATATTCTGAACTGTTGTAATAAGACTTTGCTATTTCTTTTAGATTTTACAAGAAGAAATTGGTGGTGTTAAAGGACATTTTGGACCGATCAATGCTTTGGCATTTAATCCTGATGGGCGGAGGTTAGTTCTTACGCCAACAATATTTGTGTATTGTGTCGATCCATGTGTACATTTTGCCACTGTGCACTTTGTGTTCAGGCTATGCATGTGTTTCACACTTCTTTGCCTGGTAGTCTGCTCAATGATTAAGCCATGTTTATTCATGGCAATATACGCTATTCTGAGTCATTAGGATGTCATCAAACATTATGAGAGCAGCTCTTGATATTGAATTCTATGTGTTAAAGTCTCCATTTAGTATTTCATATTTATTTTTGTCTCCTTTATGTTCTGATGCCTTCTTGTTCTTGTTGAATCGCTGTCTCTCTTGTCATGTTTTTTAATATGAAGCTCAGTGATTAGAGCCAATTACATTGGCAATATACGCTATACTGACCTTATTTTGATGAAAAGTTGGATATGAGAGCTACATGGTCCCCTTATTTTTTTAAAGTGTCTAACCTACTAGTTCTACCAATGATCATGCTTTATTGCTCTGTTTTTATTGTACCTGTTGAAGTCTTTGTGTATCTCATGGTTTTGGTAGCTCAGTGATTTCAACCAAATACACTTTGGTTATATACGCTATTCTGAATGTTTTGTGGAATAATAAAATTTATGAGAGCTACCATTCCACCTTTTTGTGATGTATTTCTTTATTTCCGTGATGCTAATTTATGTTTCTCCAAATGCTTTTGAGAAATATGGTTTTTTTCAGCTACCTTGTTGAACTAACTTCATTCTTGATTTGTCACGTCTTCTATGAATTCCAATTCTGACGATCTTGTTTCTCCATGTAATGTCCTTAGCTTTTCGAGTGGTGGTGAGGATGGATATGTAAGGCTGCACCATTTTGATCCTGAGTACTTCAACATCAAGATGTAAGTCTGTGTGTTTTATCGAAGGTAAAATTCTTCTCCCTTCTTTAGCCGAGTGTGAATAACGCATGTTGCTTATATTATTTTGTCTAGCCAATCTTTTTGGTCCTGAGCAATCTCAGTACCATCTTGTCTTATACGAAATGTCTTGCGCTTCAGACCTTTGCTTAAACAGTCATTTCTGAACTTGTTTTCAGGCTGCAGTTGAGAGGCCACACCCCCCCGGCCCTGTGAGAGAACATCACTTTTTTGGCTCAGTTTGTGAAAGAACGTAACTTAGTTGGATGGTGTACTGTGTAGTTGCACCTTTTGTACAATCAGCAATGGAGATCTGCTTCTGCTTAAACTGGCAATATTATGTTCCTGTCCTCGTCGGCGTTGTTCGATACCATACGTTCTGTTTTGATTCGATGCTCATTCTGCTTGAACAGTACATGCATATACACATTGTGTACTTTGCACAGCTCGGTGCTCTAGCTTTGATGCCCATATGTAAACCGAGAATCCGTATACGTCTGTACACACGGAGGATGCTATCACGGTGACCTCCGGCGATGGGAGTGGGATCGTCGAACTGCGGCGTCGCGTCCTGGCTGTCCGTCTAGACGAGACGCTCGTGCTCACTGTTGTTGTGACTCGCTCATGCTGTAGCTCGCTCCCTCCGCTGCCACAGCAGCCCAGATGACGTTGAGTTCGATTCGTTTTCCTTCGGCGCAGATAGAGGAAATTCTTGCGGTGCCGTTAGGTTTGCAAGTGAAGGTTACTTGGTCCTTGATGCATTGTAGGGCGTAATTAATTCAAATGTAATGCTTACCATTGTCACTCAGCGGGACAGCGAAGGCTCACAGTATTCTAGGCATGCCAAGAAAGTACTTTTCCAAATGAAAGAACAAAAAGAATACTAGTTCATTCTCTAGCAATTGTCCTCATTAATGAGATCTCTGTTTTCTATTGAAAAAGGTTCATTTTCTGTCCCTCGAGCATCGCTCGGGTTGGATTTATACTCTAAATTCCTAAACTGTTTAGAACTTGTCCTTCAACCATCATCGAAACCGGAGAAATCTTATCTTTAGATGTCGTTGTTTCGCTACGTTAGACCGGAGACAGCGGCGGAAGTGGCCTCGCTAGATGGCGCCCGTGCGCGCGGGCGGCGCCGGCATGGCCGGGAGCCTCGTCGGATCGGCGGCGCTGCGTGTGGACGCCATGAGGAGGGTGAGCAACGACATGCCGTCGCCGAGTGAGTGGTGCACGCGGATTGCCACGGTTGAGGTCGCCTGCGAGGTCGGGAAGTCGAGGAAGTGGAACTCCCAGAGAGGGCGGCCGGAGCAGTCCATGGGCGCCGTCGACAGCGAGGACACATAATCCTCCACGGCCTGGTCCGGGTCAGATGCCACGGCGGCAGGGTCCAACCTCGACTAGTTGATGTGGTCGTCTAGGTTTAACGTCGACGTGCGCACCCACCATGGCTTACCATCCTTGCTCACCCGTGCGTGCATGCATGCATGTATATGGTAATATATGCGTGTACTAGCGGCACTAGTACTTTTACTGTCCTCGACATATCTCAATCTAACAAAGAGTCAGTGAAACATAATTATCCATGTCTATTGAATGACATGCTACAACCAATTACTTATTCTGTTTAAAAATAGATGACGTCTTAGAATACGTACAGTAAATTTCTTTAACTTAACTATTGATTATAAAATTTTATTTAGATTGGTCAAACGAGAATAATATCACTAAATTCATCTGAACACTATTTTCACAATACCATAATCTTCAAACACATATTAACATATTCGCATGAAAAATATACTGTCAAAGTTTTCGAAGACCGTATCAAAATCTAAAATAATATGTATTGTTAAACAGAAAGAATAGCATAGTCCAAAGCATTGAGATAGGAGGTTAGCGAGTGGAAACTTCGTAGAAAATGGCACTCTTACTTAATTTTCATCAATGGAAGTTATTTGAAGCAGTATGTCCCTAATTTGAGGATGGTTACGGTGGTTAATTAGATAATTAATTAGGTAGCTGAAGTGGTAGGATATGAGTACTTGGATGCTGCGAAAGCGCGGGCATCGGGCAAGTTGGGCGTCGATGCCAGCGTAGAAGGCGGGGAGGTTTACGGGCTCGCCGAGCCGACGACGATGTAGAAACCTTCCATGAGCCTCGCGGTAGGGCTCACGGGCTCCTCAGCCGCCGACAGATCGCCGGCGCCGGCAGGTGCTCTTGACGCGCGGATGGACAGTGGCTGGTTTCGTGGAGTCGCACTACCAGCAGCGTCGTTCATTGTTACTTCCATGAGCGGCACTTGGTCTAGGTCTCCAGCCTCTGTGATATATACGAAATATTCCGTCAATCATGCAGTATTGTACAGTACAATAGCGGCCAAGGGATCGTTCCTGGATCACCATCACCTTTTTCTTTTCCTTTTTGCTTCCTTACCGTTGATCGTGTATTAATTGATCGATGTGTTTGGGACTAATTAACATGCATAAGCTAACTCTCCTCGGAGGCCGGAAGGTTAATATAACTTTTTTAAAGAAATAAATAAAAAAACTAATTCCAAGTTTGTCACGCAGCTAACTAATGTGGATGAGAAATCAATTCCACTCATGCATCAACTACAACGAGGGAGAATTTTACAAGAGGCTTCGTAGCGCCACCGAGTGTCGGCACTCATTACGGTGATAAAAACACATAAATCATCTATAAACTGGTAGAGCGAGACATAGATGATACTGACTAATTAATGAAGCCAGAGACTGAAGCAGAAAATATATAGAACAATATTTTCTTATTGAAAGCGGCCTTCAATGCAGGTGTACTCCTGGGCGAGGAGGCTTCACTTTCTGTGAGGAATGTCCTTGTGAAGAAATTTCGGTTAGAATCAAGTTGAAGCAATAAATAATTCCAGCCCGCTCGAAGGAATGTTGGAGTGCGATGTCCGGTCGTCTCCTGGAAAATGGGCATATTTGGCGGGCTGACTCAGGTCAATGCCGGATCTAACGCGCCTCTTCTCGCAATGACAAAAATAACAGGGCAACTCGCGGGACGAAGGACACGTGGCCAGTGTCGGACCGGCTGAGAGCGACGCACAGAGGTCGGACCCGCCCGGCACGACTAGCCAGCGTCGGAGTAGGCGAGTTCGACACGGGAGAGTCGGATCCACGGAGGGCGACGCTGGCTAACGCCATAGACCGTGGCGTGTAAACTGGGTGAGCTAACGCCACGGTCAATGGCGTTCGGCCCCCGGTCCACGATCCGCCGACGTGGCGAAGTACCGAACGCCACCGTGACTGGCGTTTGCCTTTTGGCTAAACGCCACGGTCACTGGCGTTTGCCCGGTTTTCCGAACGCCACGATGACGGACGCTGGCGTTTGCACGGTCAACCAAACGCCACGGTCTCTGGCGTTCGCGCTGGTGAACATCCGGACAGAAGCCAATCCGGTGGCCTAACGCTAGAGGCCGTGGCGTTTCGCAAAGCGGGCAAACGCCAGTAGCTGTGGCGTTCGGTACTGAGGGCCGAACGCCGTTGAACCTGGCGTTAGCTAGCGTCGCCCTCCGTGGAGGCGACGCTGCCTTAGTCGCCTCGCCCGACTCCGACGCTGGCCAGTCGCCCTCAGCCAGTCCGACACTGGCCACGTGTCCTTCGTCCCGCGAGTCGCCCTGTTATTTTTGTCATTGCGAGAAGAGGCGCGTTAAATCCGGCATTGACCCGAGTCAGCCCGCCAAATATGCCCATTTTCCTCGTCTCCTTCGGTTTCACCTATTGGCTTATCTGTACGTGACCCAGACCATGATCTCCGTTGAGAGCCAAATAACTTCTTCCAAAAGGGATCACGGATAAAACTCGTAACCCGTGTTCGCCTCTCATAGACGTACTTATATCGCGGCTGTGATCTGTCGCCCGTTTTGGTCTCTCGAAAGCGGATTCAATCCAAAGCTGTTTCTTTCAGAGATGAGGACACGAACAGCAGCAGCAGCAGCACTAAGCTCCATGCAGATGCTCTCTCGCCATCGCCATGGCCGCCGCCTCCTCCCCCACCTCCCCAAGCCCCCGCCTTTCTGCACCACCAACACCAGCGCCAGCGCCCCACCTCCGCCTCCCGCATCCACCTCCGATGCCGCCTCCGGCGCCTCCTTCCCCGGGGACCACGACCCCGGCGCTCTCGCGCCCGACGACGCCATCGCGGCGCTTTCCTCCGTCGCAGACTCGGCCGGCTCCGCGGCCGCACTCGTGCTCTTCCGCCGCCTCGCCTCCCGCCCCGACGTGCGCCACCTCATGCGCCTCTATGTCACCGCGGCGACCACCTTCGTCGCGAGGGACAGCCTCCCAATGGCGCACGAGGCCATGCGCCGGATGGTCGCCACCTTCGCCGAGGCGGGCCGGCTTCCGGAGGCCACGGACATGGTCTTCGAGATGCGCAGCCACGGGTTGCCGTTCTGCGTCGAGACGGCGAACTGGGTCCTCAGGGTAGGGCTGGATTCAGGGAGCTTCGCCTACGCGCGCAAGGTGTTCGACGGAATGGTGACTCGGGGTGGGGTGTGCCCCGACGCGCGGAGCTTCCGGGCGCTGATCGTGGGGTGCTGCAGGGAAGGGCGGGTGGAGGAGGTGGACGCCTTGCTGACGGCAATGTGGGGGTGGGGGTTCTGCCTGGACAACGCGACATGCACAGTGGTCGTGCGCGCCTTCTGCCAGAAGGGACGATTTAGGGATGTGTCTGAGTTCTTCAGGAGGAATTTGGAGATGGGTACGCCACCGAATGTGGTGAATTACACCGTGTGGATTGATGGTCTGTGTAAAAGAGGACATGTCAAGCAGGCATTCCATGTACTGGAGGAGATGGTAGGGAAAGGGTTGAAGCCGAATGTGTACACGCACACATCGTTGATCGATGGTCTCTGTAAGATTGGGTGGACGGAGCGGGCGTTCCGGCTTTTCTTGAAGCTCATCAAGAGTAGTTTGTACAAGCCGAATCTGCATACGTATACTGTGATGATTGGAGGGTACTGTAAAGAGGGCAAGCTTCCTCGAGCTGAGATGCTGTTAGAAAGGATGGTTGAGCAGGGGTTGGCACCAAACACGAACACATACACTACGCTGATTAGTGGGCACTGCAAAAGAGGCAGCTTTGATCGTGCCTTTGAGCTGATGAATAAGATGACACGGGAAGGTTTCCTGCCCAACATTTACACACACAATGCTGTCATTGATGGCCTCTGCAAGAAAGGAAAGATTCAAGAGGCTTACAAGGTGCTCCGGATGGCCACTAGCCAGGGGCTCCAGTTTGATAAGGTGACATATACTATACTGATTACTGAGCACTGCAAGCAAGGGCATATAACATATGCTTTAGATTTGTTCAACCGGATGGCTGAAAATTGTTGCCATCCTGACATAGACACTTACACCACCCTCATTGCTACATATTGCCAGCAAAGGCAAATGGAAGAAAGCCAAAAGCTGTTTGACAAGTGTCTTGCGATAGACTTAGTGCCAACCAAGCAAACTTATACCTCAATGATTGCAGGATACTGCAAAGTTGGCAAATCAACCTCAGCTTTGAGGGTCTTTGAGAGGATGGTTCAAAATGGATGCCTTGCTGACTCTATAACTTATGGGGCTCTAATAAGTGGGCTTTGTAAGGAATCGAGGCTAGAGGAAGCAAGGGCATTATACGAGGGCATGCTTGATAAACGTTTGGTGCCATGTGAAGTAACTCCTGTCACTTTAGCTTTTGAATATTGCAGGAGGGAAAAGATAGGCATTGCTGTATCGATCTTGGATAGATTGGACAAACGGCGAAAGACTCACACAGCAAATGTACTAGTTAGAAAGCTCAGTGCTGCGGGAAATGTGGATGATGCAAGTCTTCTCCTTAAGAAGGTTCTGGGTGAGGATTGGGCTGTTGATCGTGTAACTTATACTGGCTTCATCAATTCATGCTATGCCAACAATAGATACGCCCTAGCTTCTGAAATATCTGAAAAGATCTCAAAAAGAATCTCTAGTTTTCAAGAAAAGGATGCTGCAACTATTGCTTGATTAGGAAGAGCAATACAATTCCCTCCACTGATATGCAAGATTACTTCTACAGTAGGTGCTCAATGATCAGCAATGGCTGCCGTACTTATCAAATGGTGGTAAAATTCTCTGCTCTTCTTCTTTGTGCCATTACTCCCGTAGAAAGCTTTTCCAGTATTAGTTGGTCAAAATTCGAATCTTACATACTTGCTGGTCTTATAAACCTCCAGGTCGCGGTCTACGAGAGGTGACTTTCTTCAGTGGACCTGCTTGAAGACAGGAATGGTGTCTGCTTTGCATAAACTCCGTGACAAGAAAGAAGGTTAGTTGTTGATATGCTGGAGAAACTGTGATAGCTCAGAACTTCAATTATATATTTTAGTTTGAGACTAAATTTAATTCATCTGACACACATTCTTGTATGTTTTAGTGCTTTACCATTCTGAATGTTTATGTTCCTACAGGAGAGCAAGTCTTTCTTGAGTACTTGGAGATATTCTAGCTAAAAAGGTCCACCTATTTGTTGTATTTAAGGTTATTTATTTACCCACTGTTCCTGGTTCTCAAGATCAAATTGGATTTTATGCTTATTCATAGCAGTTCAGTGTTTCACAGACAGGTTATGCATGCTCTACAATCTGAAGGCTCTGATACGCAGATGGATTAACAAATTTGATCTATGCTATTCCTACCTGTGTAGATTGTTTGTCGATATTATTGTACAAATTATGTGGTTTTCCATCATCATATGGCCAAACTCCAGTCTGAATTGTGTAGATAGTTTCTTCAGATCGTTGTGTTTTCTTTCATGACTTCCTTGTTTCGCATATGATATTACTTATCGCAATGTTTCTTTTAGGGTTGTGTCTGTAAATTGCAAATACGATTCATTTAATATAGTTGCGCTGCATATTGGAAACCTTGCACATCATAGCTTTTACTGATTTTCTATCTACTTTCTGCAGACCTGATTCTTGGTATCTGAACCTTGCTCACTGTTGGTGTTGGCTGCTTTCAGTGGTTCTAAAACTATTCCAGATATGGCAACAGTTGTGCTGCGTGTAGCTGGGGCCTGGGTGCTTGTTTCCTGCGAGACAGGGCTCTTACCCTAGCCCCTGATACCAAGCTAGTTCGCTCCTGCAAAAAATGGGAACTGGCTAATTACAATATTGACCCATTACAAGTAATATTATGAAAAAGTTTCTTTCAATGAAAGAGCAGCCTGAAAACTTACCAAAGCTGATGAGAATGCTCTTAACTCGGGGAAATTCCTTAATAGTTAGCAAAATCTCGGTGCCTGCTGGTATTTAAGGAAACTGGTGGTGCCTAGGCAATTGTGTTGATTATGCAATGTGGGCTACTCCACGGTTGGTGACTGGAGATGTTTTCCTTGTTTCTTAACCTCCTTTTATGGGTTCTCACTGGACATGTTTGATGTTGAGCTGCATATGATGATTTTGCTTGTATCCACACATTTATGCTAACTTCTTAGGGAAAGCCACTTTGTCTAGATTGCCGCCTTACAGTAGGATCCCTTGTCTAATATCTTGGGTTTGCTTTTTGTTGGTTGTATCTCTATTGATGGTCAGCTTCATTCCTCCTGTCACCTTATGATTCAGATTTTGCTGTGTGAACTGTGACTGCTTGACAGATAACACATTGTTGTGCAGAAGTTTTCGTTATGTCATTGTTGTTCAGTTTACATATCTGTAGTTAGGATATTGGAAACTGCAACCAGCCCAAAAACAACCACCATGGCTGTTCAGGAAACCAGATGGTTTTGGGCTGGTTTCTGGCAAATACCTGCTCTGTTTTCTTGGGCTAAATTTTGAATTTCAGTTTTTCTCAAGATTTTTAGTGTGGGGCATATCTAATAGGCAATAATATACACACATCAGAGAATCTCATGTGCAAGATGTATGCACATAGAGTTACCAAGTAAGATATAATACATTAGCAAAACTACTATCAAATCAATTATATAATAGTCTATAGTGTATATTTACACATAGACTATTGTGTTCACAGCATTACAACTTAGTTACAGTAACTTATGCATACTATTATTGATGATTCTGTAGACTATTCCTAATAGATGACATCTGTAGAAGATACTTTTGAGTTCTGATGTTTCCTTCACTCTTGCTGCTGAAGAATCTAGTGAAAATCTTGTTACATTTTGATGATCTTGTAGCTCATCTGCCACCAGACAGCTCAATGGCTTGCTGGATGTTGAGTGACTCCTCACTGAAACTGAACAATCTGCGCTGCTGCCTGTTCTCATACTGCTGCCGGCGTGTAAGCTCAGCCAGCTGCCACTCCTCCCACCGATCTGCCGGGACAACATTTCCTTCCAGCATCTGCACAACTTCTGACATCGCAGGGCGGTGATCAGGGTCCATGTGGGTGCAGAGAAGTGCTATTTGGATAATCTTGGCCAGCTCTTGGAGGTCATATGCACAGTCCATATTGGGGTCCACGATGTCTTGCAGTCGCCCTTCTTCCATCAGCAGTTTCACCTTCACATTAATTGATCAGTCAATCTCACATGAGTCAACTATGTGAACATGCGAGGCAACATTTTACAAGGAAATGCAATTTCATTGTTCAACCACGAGTCTAAACATCTTCTATTGTCACACCCATACCTAAGTACCTAACTGCTGCTGCCCATACAAATTACTAAGGTGAGCAACACTGACTGCTGAGACCTCTACATGTTTCTGTTACTCCAGTTTCATAAACTTTTAGTAACATCATGCAATGTAATCTTTACCTGAGTACTTATAAACAATAGTAGGATCATGTATAGTTATCTTACTTTATCAATGAGCATGACCTCGCCTGCTCCTTCTAAGAAGTTGGGGAAGATTGCATGCTTTCCTGTCACAATCTCTAATAACATGACACCATACCCAAATATGTCTGTCTTCACTGATGGCCTCCCTGTCTTCAAGTACTCAGGAGCTATGTGGCCCATTGTTCCGCGGACCCCTGTCGTTACTGTGTTCCTCTCCATGTCCATCATTTTCGCCAACCCAAAGTCTCCTACCACTGCTTCAAAGTTCGCATCGAGCAGGACATTGGCAGCCTTGACGTCACGGTGGATGATCTTGGGATTGCAATGTTCATGAAGGTATTCCAAACCACGGGCAGCGTCAAGAGCGATTCTCATTCTCGTTGGCCAATCTAATGCTGGTTCATTTAGTTTTATATCTGCGTATTTTCATAAGTGTCATCAGTAGTAGTGTTGAGCGAATGGATTATAGGGTATAGTATTACCCTAAAGTACATTTATGAAAATTTTGTTGTGTCCAGTATAAAAATTAGAGATAATTAAATTATATATACTTTCTGTTTTGTCATATATTCAGCATTCACAACATCCGCTTCTAGCTTCTTGCAATACATTACCCGATACAATACAACTGCATGCTTCGACGGACACATCTAAACAAAGACCAATCAAATAGACATGTGAATAGTCTATACAGTGATAAAGAGATTATCTTAGCTTAGCATATTACCTCTTAAACGGGAAGCAACACTCAGATTTTCCATGAAAGGGTATACCAAGAGCCGCTCTGTCGGTGTCGTGCAGAACCCTATTAATCTTAATATGTTTTTGTGCACAGCAATGCTTATCAATTCTACTTCTCTGAGGAAAGCAATTTCCCCATCAGGTCTTCCCACTTCAAACAGTCGTTTGACCGCAATCTTTGTACTCTCTGTACCTGGAAGCACCCCTTTGTACACCTTACCAAAACCACCCTTGCCAAGAACACTTTGCTCACTGAAATTGTTGGTTGCAATCTGGAGCTCTCGCCATGAGAAACGCTTTATCTGCCCAAACTCTAGGTTGTGATCATGCTGACCTGAAAATTGTTAAACACGTTTATCACGTCTTGGTTGAAAACAGTTCAGTATTTTGCAGGAATGCCAGTTTGTTGAGCCGTTTTAATCCATGAAAGTGTCTTCGTAGTTGAGAAGTTTGAATAAGGTAAATGTTGAAAAGTTGTAGTGATTTTGTTGAACGAACCTGCAACATCAATGTATATTTCAGGTCGGTGACGCATTCTTTGCCACCATAGCAGAAATAGAACTACAGCAACAAGGAGAGTGACTGCTCCACCAATACTTCCAAGAATCACCTTGAGTGTGGAGTTTCTTGATCCAACTGTTGGTATTACCAAGCATTTAGCCTGACTATAGCGTGTGGTTTCTTCGTCCAAATGTAGGGCTCAATATAGATTGTTATGTTCCTTTCTAAATTACCTGTATTAGTGGTGCCTCCCTCGCATGAAATTAAGTGTTGGCCACAATTCAAATGGTTGCCCGTATAGCTAGAAAGAAAGATTTCACTTATTATGTAAATTGTAAAGTAGCACACATGAAATTGTTTGTGTAATATAATCTGATATACTAAAGATATGCCATACTTATACTGAGACACCTGAAGTAGCTGTTTAGGTATTTCGCCGCTAAGATTGTTATTTGCTAGATTACTGCAAACACAATGAGTTATATCATGAGATAATGGTACTGGCCTTTATTTATTTGAAAAATATAAAACAAAATAAATAATACCAATGATGATACTTTACGGTTTATCAGCATGGAAAAGCCAACTTACATACAATTCAATGATGAAAGATTTGACAAAGAGCTTGAAATGTTGCCACTTAAGAGATTTTGGCTTAGATCCCTGTCCAAGTTATCACATTGTTAGTGTTGTTGTTGAACCATGATAACATGAGTCATGGGCTGACTTACAGATTTTGGAGTTCTGAAAGAAGGCCAAAAGATTCAGGTATTGAGCCATTTAAACGATTTCTTCCAAGTTTTAGAGTCATTAAGTTTGATAGGTTCCCTAATTCCTGTGGAATTCCTCCAGTTATGCTGTTACCATCCAATAACCTGAAACCAAATATCTAACAATCAGCAAATGTCATCCCTTTCGAAAGGGAGCGTGAGCTTTATCTATGACTAAACCCTCTTATGAGGAATAATCTTAAAGTGTCGCATATTTGCAAGAATAGACCATTGAGCTTACAGCTGCTGTAAAGTTGTCAACTTTGCAATGCTGGGCGACAAGACTCCACTTAACCCTGATGAGCTCAAAGTTCTGCAAATTTGGGAATGAGAAACTAAGCAAATATAGTCATGTGAACACATGTATGTGCTATATAACAGTAAAATTAGCAAAGTGTGGAGCATGATTGTATTGGTCTAGATCTCTAATGGATTGACTTGTAGTCCAAGTCTCTTTGTATTATATATTTGCCCCTTTAGGCTATGCAATACAACAAGCCATATTCATAACATGATATCAGAGCAAAATCTAGGGTTTTAGCTTTTCCCCGCCGCCACTGTTAGTCTATCGGCCGCCACCTCAATCTTCCGCTGTGCTGCCCCAGGGAGGCGATCTTCTCTCCCAGGGGCGGCCTTTTCTTAGTAGTCGCCGTTGTCCTTGTGCAGCAGCTAGCCGTCATCCTCATTGCTGGATCTGGAGCTGGGGGCTTCGTTCTGCCGGACTCGAGCTTACCCCTGCTTCCTCGTTGTCACCAGCTCGTCTTTGTCGTCCTCAGCAGCAGCCGCTCGTCGCTGGATTTGCCGGCGCTGCAGGCAGCCTTCGCCGCTGGCTGCTCTAGATTGTGCTCGTCACCGGCCTTCATCCTGCGTCACCGCTAGCTCGTCCTCGGGCTCTTGTTCGCGTGGCTGCTGCCACGATCTGCTCTGCAGCAGCCGCCGGTGCCATCGCCTGAGTGCTGCTGCCTTGTGGAGTTGCAGCCGCTGCCATGTCTTAGTGCTCTTGTCCCCGCATCTCCACCACAGCTACTAGGGTTGCGATGTGTGCCATCTTTGGCTACTAGGTTTGCTGTTTCTAGTGCTGGTGTCGGGGGCTTGTTGTATTGGCCTGCATGTGGCTCATTGGGCTGCTCTCTGTTTGCTCTCGCCATCAGGATTTTGGAGCTCGGTTGATCTGCCACTAATGCTTGGTGTGCTGCTTGCTGCTATTAGTGTTAGTTCGCTGCTTATGCTGCTGCTTTGCTGTTTGCCAGAGGAGATGTGTGATGGCTGCTGCTAGTTATCTTTGGTCCTTTTCTTTTTCTGCGTCGTCGCTTCCGTTGTGTCCACCAAAGTCCGTTGCTCTTTCTTGTTTGTCCATGCCATGTGAGTCCACAAAATCCTTGCCTTGTCAGCCTTCGTTTCTGGTCCTGATCCTTCTTCGGATCGTGTAGCCTCTTTTCGCATGGTCGAGCGATCATAGAAATCGTTAAGATGCTTCCGCCCTTCTGTTTTTTTTCTTGGAGCTTGCTGCTACCGCAAATTTCTCTTATCGCTGTGCTTGTATTGCGCTGCTGTTATCTTGGGCTACAATCCTTCTCTCTTCGGCTTGACTCGGCATGGTTTTCAAGACTCGACTCTACAACAACACTCTCAAGACTCGGACTTTGGATGTTTGTTTGTTTTAGTGTTTTTCCTCTTCAAATGCAATGCTATTGCATACGCTTTGCATTTGAGGGGCGTTTGTTAAGGGTATTATGGTGTTGTATTGGTCTAGGTCTCTAATTGTAGATTGTATTGGTCTAGATCTCTAATAGATTGACTTGTAGTCGAAGTCTCTTTGTACTATATATTTGCCCCTTTGGGCTATGCAATACAACAAGCCATATTCATAACAGTTCATAGGCCAGGATGTGAGTTTTCTTAAACATAGCTGCCTATAGTATTTGAGATGAATGCTTCACTTACATTCCAATAACTTTGCTGTCTGGATCGCAGATAACATTACCAAAATAGCAGGGACTAACTTGATTATCATTCCAATCTTTCAGGACACCGCGGCTGTCAACGAGCATCATCCTCATTTCATGGAGTGCTATGACTGGAGATATAAAAAGGTCATTTTGCTTGCAGGATTATGAGGTAGATGCTACATGCAATAGAATTAAGTGGTCAAATCTTTCTGATTGACATCTATTCAGCGTTTCACTTGCAATTTTGATTGCTTAGCTGATGCAGAGCATGCCAAAAGAAATCCAGTTCAGTTAACGAAAACAAACAATATCCAATAAGAAGCACTTTTATGCTCCCTTGAAAGAGAACTGCAAATTTACGAAAGCAATCGAAAGGGTATTTGAATGCACTTGACCGCTAGCCAGCACATGTGCTTTAGGATCTATGATATACTTTAGTGTTGGAGGAGGGTTTCCGCGCTACCCCGAATCGACGCTGTTCAGAATCACTGCAACACTGTCAAAGCTTTCGTCGACACTCTCCGTCGTCAAGGCTGATTCCGATGAGCCCGCGCTCCGCGTCAGGGCAATCGCCGACGCACCCACACGCGGGACTGTCACGCTCTCCAAGAAGATTTTCCTAAAAAGATACCTGAGTATATTCCCTCAAGATTCCTTAGGAGTAGGGAAATGACCGTTATGCCCTTGTAGATTCCCTTTCTTATGAGGGTAAAATTGTAATCTTGCATATCTTTTTCTCAAACCCTATAAATACCCCCCCTGGGGGTAGAGGAGAGGGGATCTATTCTTGACTCTCTCGTTTGTAAGCTCTCAATTCTATGCCCTAATACAAATACTGATTCACGTCGTCGATTGCTTCGCGCGTTTGCGCTCTCGCTCGTTTCCTCCCGCACACCCGGAGGTCGTTATAAACCGATCGGAGGTACCATAAATCTACTGTCTAGGCTTATACCTACAACATTTAGTTTTTAAGCCCTATTTGAAACTCCGGAATTCCCAGGCTTACTATGGTAATTATACTGTTTTATGTGAAATTCCTGTATTCTGCTAATTTATACACTTGGTAATGATAAGGACAGAGAGGCAAATCTCCAACAGGCACTCAAGTATTTAGCAGGAGACAGCCTAGTCAAATAGTCAAAAGTTCAGAGTCAAGATTCTCAGTTTAAATATGACAGTGCCTTATCTAATGCTGGTCAAATATGATGTGGCAAATATATGTGTGTGTGTGTGTGTGTGTGTGTATCCTAGTATGAAGGCTTTACCTTGGAGGTCAGGCGCAGCAAAAGATTGTAGGCACCCAAATAAAACTAACCCAAAAGTTAGTATCTTCATGCTTTCTGAAACTATTCTCAATTTGTTTGGTTTTCAGAAACTGAAGCACTGCTCAATTGACGCAGAATCTGTTTGCTTGATGGAATGCAGCAGTACTCTGGAAGCGAGATCAATGCCCAATAGCTGCATCACTGAAGAACAAAATGAAGTGTGTGAGATTCAGAAGACCAACAGAGCAAACTTAGAAGAATGGAGCTCATTAAACAGGTAATGCTCGGAGAGAAGTCTGACAAGATCTGAACTAGAAAACGGGAGGAAAATTAACCTGAACAAACCAAGAATCCAGCTCTGAAGAAAGTTTAGGTTAATGAAATCCTACCTGCAGCAATGAAAATTGGTTCAATTGCAAACTATTCTCTCTTTTTACTTCTCAGAAAATTTCCTCTGATACATTTCTTATAATGAAAAGTTTGTCCAAATATGGAGATATACATCAAGTCTCTAAATTGACCCCAGTGAGATTACTGAATAAAGATGGGAGCACAGCCCTATAAAAGATAGTTTTAGAAAACCAAAATCACGCTACTGTTGGAATAAAGGTAGCCACTTGGCCACAACAGAAATGTTCTAATGTACATGTCACAACTCAAGACACATGACACTTCCTCTTTAATTTCTTTTCCTTTTTTTTCTTACGACACACTGTTTTCATGAGTGCTGGAATCTCTAACAGTGTCAAACAACAAAATGTATTGCTTTGTTGGCTACACAAGCACCTTGATATGAGATGAGAAAAAACATGTTTTGCAATAACATAGCAACTTCCCCAAGTTCACAACCTCTTCTATGTACTTACTAAGAACTTTAGTATCAAGATTCAAGATATGTAAAGTAAATTTCCTCTCAGTTTCTTACCCGTCTAGGTTCTGCAGGTGGAAGCTTCTCAGCATAATCTAGTGCTCCAAGTGTTTGAGCAAAACAAAAACTCCCAACTCATCCCTTACCAAGTAGCCATTCCACACAAGGGAAAAGCAAGAGACAAGAACACCTCAGAAAAAACACACAACCACTCTAATGGAAAGCAAGCAATCAAGTGAAGCAAACAGGTGAAGAAGAAGAGAAAGATACAGAAGTCAACCATGTATACATGGCAGAAGAGTGTCAAGAAATTACCAGGAAAAGGGAGAGAGAAGCATGTGGTGCTCCTCCTTTTCTTAGACTTATCTTCTTTCAGGTGTTTCTCAGAAGAAGACTGGGGGAGCTTGGGGCACTGAACGCAGAGAGAAGTGTAGAGGTACTGGACTCGACACACATGCACTTGACTTGAGTGGGTGAAATTTAACAGAGGGCTTCCTCGAGGAGGAAGCAATGAAGTCCTTTAGGCCATCTCACTGGATTGTGCAACAGATGGCTCAGATCGAACATCTCACGGACTCTCCTCCAAAACAATTGATCTGAACCGTCTACTCGTGATCCAACGGCTGAAACACATAATGATTACCCTTTGGGGCACTGGAATCTTTCTGTTAGAGCTTTATCCTACTTATTTAGCTGACTAGTAGATCTTCTAAATCTTATAGCATTTATATGGTCCTGCTATCTTCAGGCTAAGATTTTGCTTGAGCATTAGGGGGGACAGTGGGTGAGCATGGAGTATTCAACTTAAATGATGGGAATTTAAGCCTTAAATTTGTTTAAGGAGACTGTGCTTCCTTCCCCATTGACTAATATAAGCAAGGGATAATTACCCAAACCACCCTGTGTTTTTTCATATTTCTGTGCAACATGCTCAGCCAGGCCCCACTCAATTTTATGAGATCGCAAAGCTTTTTTTTTCTAACGCAAATGATTGGAGCAAGTGTACTAGCTAATCTAGTATATATTTTCTGGAAGAAACTGAGATTTGTTAGTTTCAGTTTTTTCTGCTGATGTTGATCTAGTTTAGCCATATATTCCATCATCTTAAAACGACAATCTGTGATAGACAAATTACTGGTCCACAACCCTCTGCTATGTGTGTTATTGTTAAATCTGCCAAGATGTACCTTTCATGACGAGCAGGGCACCATACAGTGTTGAGATTATCCATTTGTCGATTAATGTCACAGTTATTATTGTTAACTGCATGCTGCTATCCAAATAGTCATCAAAGTAAATTGAACTAATACCAGAACCATTGATGTCTTAATTATACATTCGTCCCAACACTGACAAATGACAACCTATATTCTCCTCCTAAAATTTCCCCATATATTTAGATTTTAGCTGGTAGTAGTGAGTGGTGACACACCCTTGATAGTTAGTATATAGGAATATTTGTTTATGTGCATATGGTTGCAAGATACATAGGGTATAGTGTAAGCAAAGAGGCTTTGTTGAATGTTGACTTTTCTATGTCACTCTTGGCTTCAGTTTTTTTTTGGATTTTACAGAAATTCCATATACCAAGCTTGCAGTACTGCGGTATAGATTATATGCTTTTGGGTTATACAGTTGGGGATTGAAGACTTCAAAATTTTGCATAAAAGATGGGATTTGCAAATCTCAATTCTTTTTTTTGGATTTTCCTGACTGCAGTATTACAAAGGTTGCCTAGGTGTGTTCTGCAAAACTTACGTCCATAAATTCCTCACCAGTTCCCTTTTTCTTTGTAGTTATTCCTCAGCTTGATCAAGAAAAGGCTGTTCAGGAAAAGGATCTCCTTCTCATCCCATTTTGGAGGATAAGCTGTTGTTTGCTATGAAAAGAGGAATATTCACAATAATTCGTTTTGGCCCATTTCTTCTTGTCAATTAATCTAGAATTATGGATGGCAACATGCAGTAAGGTACAGAAATGTCATACTCTGTAGTCCAGAAGAAATTAAGATGGTATATGTAGCTTCTAAATCCCAGGAATCCAAGATGCAGCCTCTAAGGAATTAGTTTGAGCAAAATGAAAACAACAGAGAAAAAAAGCACCGATGTAACTTGGTGCGTCATCCTAAACTAAGGGCAAAAATGCAATTTTAGCCCCCTACAGAGTGACAATAGCAACTTTAGCCCCCTCAAAAACACAAAGTCAAATTTAACCCTGTGAAGCACAGATAGGCTATACGTAGCACCTATAGCGGGTTGGACCCGCAATGGCACGTCAGCCGCAACAGCGTGTCGTGGCCTAGAGGCGCGACACGTGGCCCTTCACGAATCTAGCCCACGATAGGCCATGTGTCGCGTCTCCAGGCCGTGACCTGACATGTGGTCCTGTCGTGTAGCTGTCGTGTGCGCTAATGCGCTGCCGCGGGTGGGACCCTGGATATGTTCCTGTTGCGGGTTGGACCCACGACATGTGCCACGTGTCGTCTATCTGTTATTTCGTGGAGTTAAATTTGACTTTGTATTTTAAAAGAAGCTAAAATTGCTATTATCATTTGGCAGAGGCTAAAATTGTATTTTTGCCTAAACTAAGCTCCCTGCAGAGCAGAAACAGAAGAAAGGTTACACAAGAAAAGAAAGAGTACTTTGCAGTAAAGCTCAATGATGCGTCATCCACGACACAAAGATTCAAGGTTAGCCACCTGATCACCACCCACCAATAAGCAATGGTCAGCAAAACCTTTTGCAGAAATAAGTTGATGAAGCCTAGTGAGCTAGTGCTGGGCGTATCTATTCTGCTGCTACTTTATTGTTCCAAAATGCATCCTCATCCAACACAAACACCCTTTGGTCCGAAAGCAATACGAATCCAATCATGGTTGTCTCCTGTGTCTAACTGTGGATTGTGCTCTCTAACAGTATACTTGATTCCATGGCTTTTTTGGTTTCTTCCCAGCTTTCTCTGGGGCACGAGAAAGCATGTCACAAACTCCCAATGCAGACAAGATCTCGAAGGCAAGGAAACTGAAGGACAGTGTGCCAAGTAGCATACGCCGAAAAACATTATTCCACGCTATGGGACGGTGGCCACCCTTCCACAGGAAGCTTCGATCTCATGGTCTTGTCCATCGGGTCAAGCGACTTCTTTGGCAGGTCGAGGCCTCATCGTCTGGTAAATCGGCGTCACAGCCGTCACTGGTTTCACCCAGATCAGCCTACTACCTTTGGATAGCATGGTCGTTTCCCAAAGTTCCACCCTGGTAACGTGAGAACATATCTAGTGCTCTCATGACTTCCTGTGCTACCGTGCTCCCACGTTATTGGAGTATAGCTCTGAACCTTTTTTCAAAAAAATAGTGAATTGAAACAAGATGCATCTACAGTACTAGAAAATTTCAATTCCAAATTCGATTCAAACACTGAGAAACGAAAAAGATAAATCCAATAGAGAATAGTAGGTGAAAGTACTACTCACAGCAGAATCTAAATTTGCTCCTGTTCATGGATAAATTTATCTTTTTTATTCCTGTGGATAAATCCCCTATTATCTTGATGTTTTGTCACAACTATTTAGTTGCACTCTCATGACTTGGAAGCACGGTAGCATCCCAAGCCATGAGAGCACCAGACAGATCTTCTCCCATGGCTTGGGAGGAACCTGTTCAACACTTTTTCGACCAAGGTTGCAGGTCACATGCAAGGCTTGACCAAACATTTTTTGCAAGCGTTGATGAATGACTCGCGGCACCGGCCGAACACTTGCTCAGGTTATTGGTGCGCAAGCCCGATGCACGACCGAATCCATCCGGGATGATGGAGACAAGAGAACAAAAACGATTCTTGAAACGAGAACTGAGAGAGAGAGAGAGAGAGAGAGAGAGTCTGAACAAAGAATGGCATCGCTAGGGTGAAGACCTAATAAGCTGTCCCTTTCTGATAGTGCAATATTGCTACGTACGTGCACTTGCCGCTTTACGAGTTTTATACCATATATGCGTCGAAAGCAAACTAATGCTACTATCATACGTTCATACGTGTGACCAAGATGTGTGCGCGCGATGCTCTTCATGCTGGCACTTGGATCATGCAGGGACCAAATGATTATCACTCTTCACTGAGTACCCTTAGGATGGTCATTCTTATGAATGTCGCCTTTTTTGTTTTACCTCCTCTACTAAGGCCGTTGGCGCTTTCTGCAAACTTGGAATTTTGTTTTTCCAATTGTATGAACGAACTTTATACTTTATAGCTTTCGAAGGTTCACAAGAAAACTATCAATTCTAAGAACTGAAGAAAACCATTGTTGTGGTTTGAATTTGCATCCCCCTCCCCCCACCCAAGAAAAAAGTCTCGAAAATCTTTTTCGTCTACCACCAAGCTTTTACATCACTTTGCACAAGCTAATCGAAACCAGCCTGAAGAAATAGCCTTTGTATAGTCTTGTTGACAGTATTGCTCCACGTGTAAACCACATATTAGGCTGCTATAGTGCCAATAAGGGAGGAC
This sequence comes from Stipa capillata, assembly GCA_019208055.1. Lineage (NCBI taxonomy): Eukaryota > Viridiplantae > Streptophyta > Magnoliopsida > Poales > Poaceae > Stipa > Stipa capillata. The sequence goes on from JAGXJF010004343.1 coordinate 61,942, forward strand.
TAACGTTTCAGTCACATCGTGTACGACTAGATCACAGAAAACCTTCCTTCAAAAAAAGAAAAAAAAGATCACAGAAAACCTGGCATTATGTGAAAAGTTTTACTAGGCTTGGTGTTTTATGCAATAATGAACGATATACTTGGTGTGTGCAATTTACTCTTTTTAAATGTGGCTCTTTAACATTTTCGATGCACACGCGCTTCTTCGTCACATTTCACTTGATCACATTTCACGTTCCGGCCTTGTTGCCTCTTTTCATTTTCCAATAGGGGCGATTTGCCCTTTATGTCGCACCCTTCGTGGTGCTCGTGTGCATTTGCATTCTTTTTTTTAATTGATCGGCGGAGCTCCTACCTCTCCTAATAATACTGTGCGATACAATGGATCATTCCTTAACTCACCTTCAGTCAACATGGTCAAATCAATGAAGAAAGTGACAGATAATCACAAAACTAACCCACAAATATGGCTTTTCTTTTTGAAGGCGCACACAGATGGCTTTGAAAGAAAGTTCAGAGGTATATAGTTTTCTTGCCCGGTGTATTCCCAAGAAAACAATGGTCTTAATTTCAAGCAGCATATGAACAACTGGTCAAGTAATATTACAAGTCAAGCATACACAGCGCCAGACAACATGTAGTTCTTTTTCTTTGAGCTTTCTATAGGATGCATAATTTTCTCATGCTGGGTCCATGTTGAGATCTCACTACAAGGACGAGAGGTGGAAAATTTTGGAAGATTCCAAATCTAGTAAAAGTGTTCTTTGCATGAATTTGCAGACATGGTTAGCAATCTGATGGTGACATGCTGTTCTTGCTTATCATGCCAGGGCACAGCCATTTTTAATCTGCATGCAACTAGTTCTGGTCCTTGTGGATACTGTTAGGTCGTGTCAGTGTCATATGCTTCTGTTCCTCTTCTTGTTCTGAACTTTTCTCCTCTGATAGATAGTGCAGAACATCATGCATAGATCACCGTGCAACATCACCCAGTGGAACATGCAGTTCTGTTTCTTCTTCAGACATTAAGATAGAGTAGACAAGGAGAACAGAAATCTCTGTGGATATTCTAGAGAGACACTCTTCTCCAAACCATAGAATTTCTGAAGGGATAAACTGAAGTTATCATTTAAAACCATGGATATGAGTGAGATATGTGTGTACATTACAACAGCAACCTGTGAAACTCTGGACTAACCAACAGTTTAAGCAAGCGCAATTTCAAGATTGAATCAGGGCAACATTGTACAAGTGTGCAAGATGAAAGTGAGAGCAACAATGATTTAGCAAGTGGTAGCTCAGGACTGAACTGCAGTTAAAATGCACCTAGTCCCCACATCAACACTGAAACATGTTCATTGATAAGAGACAAGCCGGGTTCAACAAACTGTCATCATTGGTGCAGTACTATAGTTCATCGGTATAAAGATGCTCCAGAAGCATTAGAAAACAAAAACTGAAGCATCAAAGATGGGTGGTCACTAGTCCAAGCCAACCAAAATATCACTAAAACCTGGTCTGTGAGTTGTGACCAATCCAAACTCTGAAACAGAACCAGGAAAGATCAAAGCAACCCATGACCAAAAGAGGAAGAAGCACAAGCAGCAGAGAGAAAAAACAAGGCACCTTGGGTGGGGTTCCTATGCTGAAGGTACAGGTTCACTAGCACTGTATTTCGCTAGGCACCTTGCATACATTTCAATTCACCCTGTCGAAACATAAAAGAATGTATCATCATACTGTCATAAAACTCGTGCATTCTTTGCTTTCGGTATGTCAGCATCAGCATACTTTGATTATGCAGTACATTATCGTTAAGTAGAACAGGGAGATGGCAGTTTCTCGATACTACTGGAACTGTGTTACAGTTCCGACAACAAAATATTGAGAATGCAATCCATGCTTTATATGGTCGCTAGCACTACAACCCAATGCTTTATAGAACAAGCCTCTTCTTTTTGGTTATTCTCCTTGTGTTTCTGTAACTGCTATGGAAAGAGATACAGGATGAACAAAATAAAGGAAAGCGGATTTACTCTTTTAAGTCCTGATTTTATAGCAGAAGCCGAGGCCGTTCAGCTGGCATAGTTTTGTTGCTAACTCTTGAGTCTCAGAGTTTGTACATACAAATACAATCTCAAACATAAACTGAAGTTTCACATCTGAAATAAAACTAAAATACTATCTGCCTTGCGGGGTAGACATAGTAACATCGTTAACGCTACATGGCTCGGCATCTGTGGACGCCTCTTCCTTTGTCACCCTCACGTAGAAATATGCCGGGTGCTTAGGCTCAGGCAGGGTCATACTCTCGCTGCTTAGCATTGCAACGACATCTGACATGGTGGGCCTACCAGCTGCGTTCTCTTGAACACACAACAATGCAATGTTAATGCATCTCATTATCACAAATGTACAACACTCTGTTCACAGAAATGGGTTTCGGAAACAGATGGCGTAACTGGATGGCCAATCTTCTCGCCGCATCCTCCTCTCGGATCATCATCAACGGGGAAAAGACCGATAGGATCTGGCACAGGAGAGGAGTCAGACAGGGAGACCCTCTCTCCCCCCTGCTTTTCATCCTTGCTATTGAACCTTTACAGAATTTGTTTCGTAAAGCCATGGAAGTAAACCTTATCAAACCGATCACAGGAGTGCCAAATGATTTAAGAATCTCTCTTTACGCTGACGATGCTGCGATCTTTGCAAATCCAGAGCTAGGGGAACTACGGGTCATCCTCCAATGCCTTCAAGACTTCGGAGATGCTACAGGACTTCGCACCAATGTCCCAGAAGAGTGACGTTTTCCCCATCAGATGCCAAGACACAGAATTACAACAGATTCAACAGGTATTCCCGGCGGAGTTTAAGCAGTTCCCATGCACCTACCTTGGACTCCCGCTCTATACTTCCAGACTCAGGAGAACAGACTTGCAACCAGTTTTTGACAAAATATCCACGAAGCTCGCAGGCTGGAAGGGGAAATACCTCAACAGGGCGGGACGACTAGTGCTAATTCAATCGGTCCTTTCACCAAGTTTGGTATATCTCCTCTCAGCTCTCAAAATCCAGAAATGGGCAATCAAGAAGGCGGAAAAAAATCATGAGAGCTTTCCTGTGGAAGGGTGATGAGGACTGCTCGGGAGGTCAATGTTTGGTGAATTGGAAACAGGTATGCAAACCAAAAAATAAGGGAGGTCTCGGGATTAAAGACATTGACAGATTTGGATCGGCGTTGCGCCTTAGATGGCTATGGATGGAATGGAGCTCCAAACCTCAACCCTGGTTTGGACAAGTAACTCCCTGTGATTACATGGATAGATCCCTCTTTGCAGCCTCAAGGTTGATCACCATTGGGAAAGGAGATAAAGCAAGATTTTGGACATCCAGATGGCTTGGTGGAATTGCACCAATGGAAGAAATGCCTGATCTTTTCGCAATCACCAAGAGAAAGAACAGAACAGTGGAATTTGAGCTGCAGGACAATAGATGGTTGAAACCACTTAGACGAATCAACACACAAGAACAGGTTCGGCAATTCATCAGGCTATGGAACCTAATTGCCTAAACACCGAGGAACTTACAACAGGAAGATACCATTGCCTGGAGATGGTCAGAGACGAAACAATACTCCGTCAAATCGGCCTACAACATACAATTTGAGGGATCGGTCCCCTCCATTCAGAGTGACCATATTTGGACGGCGCATGCAGAGAGCAAATGCAAAATTCATGTCTAGCTAACTCTTCAGAACAGGATAATGACAGCAGACAGACTACAGGATAGAGGTTGGCCGAACGGAACTACATGCACACTCTGCGGGAACCACACTGAAACAGCACTGCATATATCCTTAAGATGTTCTTTCGCTAGGCAGGTATGGCGAAGGCTTGCCACGTTAAATGGTTTTAGACCTCTCGAGTTCCTAGAAGGCACGGCTGACTCCCTACAATCCTGGTGGCTATCCCGCGGCACACACCTAAACCGGATAGAGAAGCAGAAGCTCTACGGTATTCTAGTCTATGGCTTATGGAACCTATGGAGAGAGCGGAATGCCAGAATCTTCCAGCAAACCTTCCGATCGCTTGATGAGGTTGTATCTAAGGTGATGGATGATATCAACTCCAGACGGCTGGCCGGCCACAGACAGGATCACGAGCTAAGAGGATTAAATGCATTTGAGTAGTACGTCATAGTGTAGCTCTTTTTGAGTCGGGCCGTTGGCCAGTGCGCCTGTATATATAAACTTTTTGTACTCTGATTTCATTCCTCTATAAGAAAGGCAGTGCTCCTGCCACTTTCTTCAAAAAACACACTCTGTGACTAATGATGTATCGGCGAGTTAAAGCCATCTTTCTTCCTTCCATAACTGCCATGCCTGATAGAAGTTCCATTGTAGAATTTGTTAAACTTACATTGTAAGCAAAAAAAATTTACACATGTAATATAGAAAAAGGCTCACATATCCAAGAAGGTTCAAGAAGGCTCCATGCCGATGAAAACCAGAATGTCTTTTTCCAGTGATGATCTCAAGAACGAGGACCCGAAGCTGAATACATCAGATTTTATTGAGAAGAAGCCTTCAGAAGCATACTCTGGAGCCATATAACCACTGAAAGGATATATATAACACAGCATGAAAGATCAAACTTTTATGTCAAATTGCTGTATTTGGTTGACCTGTAATATAATTCTAATGAACTTATTTGTAAGAAGAGCCTTTCTCCGGTCCTTGAAAATCACAGCAGCCGTCCATTCGAGCTTCATCCGATGGCTGAGGATAGATGATACCTCCTAATTCTTTTTGGTACTACCACGTCATCTGAAAGAAGTACCACGTGGTAAAGGGCAAAGTAGTAATTTTCCCAAACCGGTGCGCTTAGGAAAAAAAGCTCTCCATCCCCGGTGCGTTCGACGCTCGACCGGAGGAGTTCTCGAAGAAGCCCTCCCTGCCCCGCGGTGAGGAACTCAGAGCAGAGTGTCACCATCTCCACTTCGGAAAGCCTGCTGCCACCGTCGTCGTTGATCCTGATTTCGAGCAACGTGTCGACGTACGCACCTATCGTTCCACAGCGCCACGCCCTCAACTAATAGCGACCAGGACCCCGGATTTCATCTCCGCCGCCGCCGCCCTATCTGGCGATGGTTCCGGCTAGAGAGGAGGAGAGAGAGGCCGCTGCATCCTCCCGCCTCGCCTCCTTCCTACGCCCCTCCTCGCTCGCGGCGGTGGCACGACAGCTCCCAATAGCCCCCAAATGCCGGCAGCGCCGCCCAAATCGGAACGCACATAGGGTTTCCTGCCCCAATCGTGTTCGTCTTGCGGCACCCTGACCTTCGTCTCTTTGGCCTCCAGTGAGATTGCCGCTGTTTAATTATCTCGATTTGCTTGATTTTGATATGTATATTCAGAGTTCTGTCTGATGCATGTTATAGCACTAATCATGATTTCCTTTCACATGTATGACATGATTATTGTGCTCTCTTTCCTTGATTTTCACAGAAAATGCAATGAACTGCTAACTCTACGCAAGCCAGCTTTTGTAGAAGGAGCATTCTAGATGTGACGCATTGCTTCGTGATGGCCAGGCCTAATGGTTAAGCTTCATGTTTCTCGACAGTATATCAGGAATATATGAAGCAATCTTACTGCAGGTTGACTGTAGAATGTACAGGCTTTTTCGTACCCATTTCTAATAAAAGTTTTCTCTCTTTATTTTTAGAGCGGTTTCAATGTTGTAATCGAAAGGTGTTTCTCTGCAGCATGCCACTAGTGAGGACATAGCCTTAGTCAAACAAGCTGAAGACTTTTAGTAATACAAAGGTGCAAAAGGCAGTCACCAGATGAACGTCGGACTCCTCTTCATAGCTTGTTACTTCAGAGAAACAGAGTCTGAGCAATTTTGTTTTTTGAATGTTCAGATTGTATTTGGCCACGTATATTTGTACTTGTCTGATTGTAACATTCGGAAAAAGGATTGTAGGATTGTTGTCAGCTTGACTTATGCATTGGTATGGATCCGAGCATGTTCAAGTTTCTAAATGTTGTGAACTCACTGTTGTATTGATCAGTGTTCACTTCTCCAAGTGGAGCTGCAATTCAATAAAACTCTGTGTGTGATCCTTCAGTAATTAGGATTTCTACTATGGCATCATCAGAGGAAACAATTTTGCCAAATACAGACAAATATTGAGCATCCAGAAACCATGCTATAGGTGTTTGAGAAAGTATACTCTTGGGTGCAGGGCAGCGGGAGGCAGGCAGGTCGCCGCCATCAGGACTGAGGGAGGAGGGAGGATAGGATTAGCCTGATCTGGGGATTGAACGTTCGGGAGGAAAATCGGGTGCGGGAGCGATAATTTAGCCATACCAATCGTACCCTTCTAATCCAACGGTGGATTTCAACTTGGTACCTTTTAAAATTAGGAGGTACTAGTACCTCTTGGTACCTTTCCAAGGACCGGAGAAAGACTCTTGTAAGAAAAGCTTACTAATTTAACCATTTGATGATGACAAGGTGTGAGAACCTGGTTTCAACTACCAGATTCCCCTTGTATACATTCTCGTCAGTCCCAGGATCATGCTGACGGTACACAAGCGAAATGAATAACATCACATGCATTCAAGATAAAACATAATTTGAATACAATATGCCACATGGCTTACAAAGTGCTATGTCTTAACGACATTTATTACATCAGAGGCAAAACAGCGGAAATAAAAGCGAAGTGACTCCATCCACGCCACAGGCAATTGACGGCAGCCACGCGACCTACTCTTCGGGCTCATCGTAGAAGAAGTCTTCATCAGCTCCTTCCTCAGCATACTCCTCTGCACACCACCATAAACACATGCATGATGAGTACTTCGCGTACTCAGCAAGCCACCTGGCAGCAGATGGTCCTACCATTCTATATGCAAGGCTTCAAAGGAAGGCTGTAGGGTTTATTTGCGTAAATGCGGTTTTAGTTGAAATATTAGGGTAGATTCGAAGGCATCTTTTGATGTAAAACAATTTTATTAATAGGGGTGTTTTCATCAGGTGTGGTCCACGACCAACACACTCGAGTAAGGGACTCCCGCCTTAGCTCGACCATAGGTTCATCAGCAAAGGGGTAGAGGGAAGTAGCAAGGGGGAGAGGGACAGGTCCTTTTCATCAAGAATGAGTCATGTGTTGTCCATGACCGTGGACACGGCTAATCGATTAGTTTTAACTCTGCAGAGTGTGTACACTTTACCCACATGACACGATCATCCCCTTATGCCAAGCTGCGCAGGCTTGTACACACGCCCATCGGTGTGTCGGCAGGGTGACCGTGACGAGATCTTTTAGCCAGTTTCATCCCGATGTGACATGCCCACTAGGTTTCGACACGGAGGAGCGTACACCCGCTTACCCTATGTGGCCCCCTTTTGTGCCGAGGTCCTCGTAGCTACGTCCACCCTTCTGCGGTACGGCAATGTCGACACCAAGACTCAACTAACCTACTTAACCAAGCCAGTGCCCATATAGCATGTGGTTGTACTGTTGTCACAATTCTCCAATTACATGATTTCGGCCTTATGCGGTACGGACGACCAATGGTTCCTTTAAACCGGCCTTCTGCGGGTAGGCAACCATATGCTCCTTCATCACATGATCCAGCTGTCGCCCGCACCATATTAGATGGTAAGTTTCACCCAGAGTAGAATAGGAAGAATAGAGAGAGAGGGACAACATCGGGCATCCGGCCCTAGCTCAGCGAGCTCAACAAGTTTCAACAAGGATCATCGATCCGATATTCATTCCTCTGTAGAAGCAAATCAAAATAACCTAAAGATGTATTTAAGCATGGCTAAGCATATCTCTACTCTATTCAGAATAAAACCTATTATACTACTCAGGGTATCAGGTAAATAGCGACAAGCGGACAGGTAATGATGTGTCAATCGATACGCTAGCTACTAGAATAAAACAGCATGCATGTTTATAAACAATAAAATATAATGACTTTAAAAATATAGGATCAACATGATCAAGAAAAGATGGCATGCCTTCGTTGTAGAACTCTCCCTCTTCAGCTGCTTCGGTCGTCGGGTCGGTCTCTTCACTCCCTATTGACGCAACGCAACGAGCAAAATAAATAAACAACCAACTCCAGGAAAGCATTCCGAAAAGCAACACGAGAGAGAAGCCCGATGAAGGTAAGGTGAGGTGGAATGGAACGATGACGCGATAGCGTCATCGCGAAGAAAGAATGGTCTTCTAGGGTTGGCCATAACCATAGACATATATATATAGTATATAACCCTTATCGGGTATATTTAATAGATATTCAATTATACATACACACATACACCTTAGCATGCTAGTAATTAAAATAAAAGGACAAACAATTCATAATTAACCATAAATAAATATTTAGGTGAATCCTAAATATTTATAATGGTTAATAACAGTAAGAAAATAGATTATCAACATACAACTAGATTTACACATGCTCTTCCATTATTTCCAAGACTAGAACTTAAGCTAAATTATATTCTCTACTCTTAACATGAGCTAACTAAGCATGAAACATCTTGGAACATGTTAACAGTACTGGAACAGTACCAAAAATTATTTAATAATAATTTTTAATCTGAACATTAATTAATTAAAGCATTTCTAGTGTAACAAATAAGTAGAAAATACTAATTAACATCAATAAATCATGAAATTGAATCAACATGTTATTATACTGATTCCAGAAACATTTCATGTTTACATGCGTTCTGGAAATATAACTTAAGCAATTAAAATCATTTTTCTAAGCATGGAAATTACATTAAAAGCATGGAAAAACATTAATAAATTATCAAAAATGGTTCTCATGACTTTTCAACATTAAACTAATATAATATGAATTATTGGGTACTGGACATGCATTTTTAGAGGTCAAAACAGATTTATAATGGACTTAGTACTAGAAACAGCATTTAAATAACAATTTAAAATGGATCTAGAATACAACTTGATTTCTATAGCATTAACCATTACAGGGAAAATACTTTGGTTGACATGGTAAATTGTCTTTATGGTTCTCTGATCCTAAACTAAAATTGAACAAAAATAACAGAGAGCATTACCATTTTTAATAATTGATTTAAATCTTATTTTAATTCTAGGAAATTCTACATTAATCCAAAAATCATGAAAATTTCCAGAAACACTCCCTATCATACTAATGATCTACAGAAAAAGATTCATCTCAAAATAATTAACCAGTACAAAGATATCACGAAATTTGGTCAAATTTCATACTAAATTAAATATATTTCGAAATCCGACGGTCGGATTAAAAATCCGATTACATCGTTGGAATCGTGGGGTCCTAACGATTCCATTTTAATCCTAAGATCACAGATCAGACAAGATTTGGATGTAGCCAAAAAATTAGGTGGAGAAAAAGCCTAGGGTTTACTGTACATAGGTACGGTTTCACGCTACAGTACAGAGGTTAGAATTGGAGATTCAAAGATTAATGGTTGCACATTGGATGGATATTGGCCAAAATTGGTTGAGGGGAAAAGATCCACGGGTTGAGGGGAGACTACCTCGGTAGGGGATTGGAGAGAAGCTCACCGTGGGTGGAGAAACGGAGGAGAGAAGGAGATCGCCGGAGTTGAGGAAGAAGCTCGCGGTACGGTCGGTGTAGTGGAAGAAGCTCCCGAATTCTTGCGGTAGTAGATGCGCGACGGCGTGGGGAAGCTCCAACACGAATCCCCGGTGTAGGGGTGCGACGGTGTGGCCGGAATTGCTCGCCGGAGTTCCGCCGGAGTTGGGGAAGATGAAGTGGTGGAGAAGAGATTTTGGGGAGGGAAAGGCAAGGGAAATCCTAGGGGGAGTGGGGTTTATATAGGGGAGAAGAGGAGGAGATAATGCAGGAATTTATGAATTAAAGAAAATGAGATAAGTATAAAGATTAAAAGATAATCACTAAGATTAAAAGATAAGAAAGAAAAAAAAAGAATAAGCACCGGCGCCTAATCCATGCGTCACGGCTGCCCTGGCTGCATGCATGCATGCATGCATGCTAGGGCCACACCTTTTTTTATTTATTTTCGGATTAAATTAATAGAGAAAAACAAGGTAATTCAAAACTAATTTAAATGGGTTCCAAAAATTATGAGAAAATTCCAGTAAATCAATTTGGACATGGGGAATCCAATAAAAATATTTTCGGAGTAATTTTTCAAATGATGATTAAATTAAAAATCAAAAACACATTTTTTGCTCTCAAATTAATTCAAAAACTTGGATTAATTTGAGATAAAAATCTAATAAAATATTTTTAACATATAATACATAGTTGCACATCCTTCTCTCTTTAAAAAAAATTTTTTCAAGCCCGTAAAATTGAGGATGTTACAACTCTACCCCCCTTACAAAGAATCTCGACCCCGAGATTCGAAGCTAGAGAACAGATCTGGGAACTCCTCCTTCAGGTCTTCTTCTCGTTCCCACGTTGCTTCTTCTTCGGTATGGTTACTCCACTGAACTTTGTAAAACTTGATCACTTTCCTCCTGGTGGTTCTTGCCTTCTCATCTAGAATCTTGATCGGGTACTCCTCATACGTCAGATCATCTTGAACCTCAATATCCTCCAACGAAGCTTTCCGAACTTCTTCTTCCGGTTCCTTGAAGCACTTCTTCAACTGCGACACATGGAACACGTTGTGCACATTGGATAACTTTTCCGGCAAAGCCAACTGATAAGCCACCTCTCCACGACGGGCGGTTATCTCAAAAGGACCAATATAGCGAGGCGATAGCTTGCCCTTGATTCCAAACGACGCATCCCTCTGAGCGGGGATACCTTCAGGTACACAGCATCACCTATCTTGAAACATATGTCCTTGTGGCGCTTGTCTGAATAACTCTTCTGTCTAGACTGTGCCACTTTCAGTCTTTCTTGGATCACTTTTACTTGCTTATCCGCCTCTTCCAAAGCGTCAGGTCCAAACACCTGCTTTTCTCCCACTTCGTGCCAATTCAGAGGTGTACGACACTTGCGTCCATATAAAGCTTCAAAAGGAGCCATTTGCAAACTGGCTTGATAACTGTTGTTATAGGAAAACTCAGCATAGGGTAAACTCTTATCCCAGCTTCGCTTATATGTCAAAGCACATGCTCGAAGCATATCTTCCAAAATCTGATTTACTCGCTCGGTCTGACCATCCGTCTGCGGGTGGTATGCTGTACTGAAATTCAACTGTGTGCCAAGTGCTTCATGCACTTTCTTCCAAAACCTCGACGTAAATTGCGTCCCTCGATCAGACACAATCTTCTTTGGCACTCCATGCAAGCACACAATCCGAGACATATACAAGCTTGCTAGGGTCTCTCCACCATACGTTGTCTTCACCGGAATGAAATGAGCTGACTTGGTCAATCGATCCACAATGACCCATATAGAATCATATCCAGACGATGTCCTCGGAAGGCCTGTGATGAAATCCATTCCGATTTCTTCCCACTTCCATTCAGGCACTTTAAGCGGCTGAAGCAGTCCTGCAGGTTTCTGGTGCTCTGCCTTCACTCTTCGGCACACATCACATAGCGACACAAACTCTGCGATATCTCGCTTCATGTTGGACCACCAAAAATTCTCTCGCAGATCATGGTACATCTTCGTACTTCCGGGATGAATAGAATAGGCAGACTCATGAGCCTCTTCCATAATCAATTCTTTGATCTCCTTCTGATTTGGCACAATCAAACGGTCTCGAAACCAAAGGGTCCCACTTTCATCTTCCTTATGATCAGGTGCTTCGCCTAACTTGATCTTCACTCGGATCTCTTCAATGCCCTTGTCACCTTTCTGAGCTTCTCTTACTTGGTCTTCAAGGGTTGACTTAACCTCTAACATGTCGTCGCTCTCGGCGATACTCACATTCAAATTTAACTTCCTGAACTCGTCATATAGCTCCGGTTGGCTTTCTTGAATCATCAAATTATTACTGTAGGCCTTTCGACTCAAAGCGTCAGCCACGATATTGGCTTTACCAGGATGGTAATTAATCCCAACATCATAATCCTTTATCAATTCCAACCATCTTCTCTGCCTGAGATTCAACTCTGACTGGGTGAAGATATACTTCAAACTCTTATGATCCGTGTATATCTCACAGCGATTACCGATGAGGTAATGACGCCAAATTTTCAAAGCATGCACCACGGCAGCTAGCTCCAAATCATGAGTAGGATAATTCTCCTCGTGTGCGCGTAACTGCCTTGACGCATAAGCAACAACCTTGCCTTCTTGCATTAGCACACATCCCAAACCTTGCTTGGAAGCATCACAATAAACTTCAAAATCCTTCCGAATATCGGGCAAGATTAGCACTGGCGCTGATGTTAACCTCTTCTTGAGCTCCTGGAAACTTGCCTCACAAGCTTCTGACCACACGAACTTGCTCTCCTTCTTGATCAACTGGGTCATCGGTCTTGCAATCTTGGAGAAGTCTTCTATGAACCGGCGGTAATATCCCGCTAGTCCAAGAAAACTGTGAATCTCTGACACATTCTTCGGTTGCTTCCAATTGATCACCGATTCCACTTTAGCTGGATCCACTGCCACTCCTTCGGCCGAGATGACATGACCAAGAAAATCCACTTGCTTCAACCAAAATTCACACTTACTAAACTTGGCATAGAGCTGATGCGCTCTTAATCTTTCCAAAACTACTCGAAAATGCTGCTCATGCTCTTCTTCACTCCGGGAGTATATCAACACATCGTCGATAAACACCACGACAAACTTGTCCAAACAATCCATGAACACCTTGTTCATCAGATTCATGAAATATGCGGGCGCATTTGTGAGTCCAAAAGACATCACGAGAAACTCATATAGCCCATATCTAGTTACAAAAGCTGTCTTGGGTACATCTTCTGGTCGAATCTTCAACTGGTGATACCCTGATCTGGGATCTATCTTCGAGAACACTGGTGCTCCCTTCAACTAGTCAAACAAATCATCAATCCTTGGCAAAGGGTACTTGTTCTTGATCGTCACTTCATTAAGAGCTCGGTAGTCGACGCACATGCACATGCTACCATCCTTCTTCTTCACAAACAAAACCGGTGCTCCCCAAGGCGAGGTACTCGGTCTGATATAACCCTTTTCTTCTAGCTCTTGAATTTGTTTCTTCATCTCGGCTAACTCATTAGCCGGCATCCGATATGGCCTCTTTGCAATAGGAGCAGTGCCTGGCACTAACTCAATAGCAAACTCTATCTCACGGTCCGGCGGCAGACCTGGTAGCTCTTCTGGAAAAACATCTGGGTATTCATTCACCACTCTTACGTCTTCAACAGATAACTCTTTCAAACTATTCAGCATGGAAGCCTCCTCAAGATGAGATGAGAACTTTGACTTGAACTCCACGGTGATCCCTTCAGCGTTGGTCAACGCTATGGACCTATTGGCACAATCTATCTTTCCCTGGTGCTTACTCAACCAATTCATCCCTAGGATGACATCCAAGCCTTGAGAATCTAACAAGATAAGGTTTGCTAGAAACTCTACTCCTTTGATCATTATGATCACTTTAGGACATCCTGAACTAGTCCTTAGTATACCCCCAGGTGATTGCACAACCATAGGCAAATTCAACATTCCAATTTGAAACTGATGCTTTTCAGCAAAAGACTTTGCAATGAACGAATGCGAAGCTCCAGAATCAAACAAAACTGAACCATAACATGAGTTGATCGGAAACATACCCAAAACAACATCCGAAGCTTCCTGCGCTTGTTCTGCAGTGACATGGTTGACCCTTCCACGGCCAACTGCTCCTGGAGTGCGAGATGGGACTCCTGGGGTTGGAAGCACTCCACGTCCTTGACCTGCTTGCGGTGTCTTGGCGGCTGATCCAAGGTTGAACTTCACTGGCGATGGTCCTGCATTCTTTTTAGTAGGGCACACATTGGCAAAGTGTCCCTCTTGTCCACAGTTGAAACATGGCCTCCCTGCGGTGTTGGCTCTGAACCCTCCCACTTCAGCTCTGGGAGTCTGGTATGAGGAGCGGGGAACAAAATTGTTCGGCTTCGGCGGTCTTGGATTCTGCGCCTTGAAAGCCTGATTCTGATTTGGCCTCTGGCGGGAACTGCCTGCACCAGAATAGCCCTGATAAGGTGCCTTGCGCTTGCGATGCTCCTCAAGCTCCTTCCTAGAATTCTCCTGAATGATTGCTTTGTTCACCAGCTGCTGGAATGTGGGGAAATCATGAGCGACTAGCCTGTCCTTCAGCCATGGGTTCATCCCATTCAGAAACCTTGAGACCTTATCAGCTGTTGTGGCAACATCAGCCTTTCCATAACGGGCCAATTGAGTGAAGCGACTCAAATACTCTGGCACCATCATTTTTCCTTGCTTCAACTCTAAGAACTCCTTTCTCTTCATCTCCATAACTCCGGATGGAATGTGAGCAATGCGAAAAGCTTCAGCGAACTGATTCCAAGAGATGCCCTGCGGGTCTTCATGTGCTGCACGATAATTCTCCCACCAATCTGCAGCCACATCCTTGAGCTGATGTGTTGCAAACTTAACTTTATCAGGCCCATTGCTGTTGGCCAAGTTGAGCTTCCGCTCTATCTCCTTCAACCAGTCATCCGCGTCCAACGGATCTGTTGAACCTTCAAATGTTGGCGGCTTTGTCCTCATAAACTCTGCTAAACCAGATTGGGGTTGATAGCCTTGATTCTGATTTGCCATCTGAGCTGCCATCTGCTGCAAAATCTGCGTCTGCATGAATAGGAGTTGCTCCAGGTTTGGCATCTGTGGTGGGGGTGGTGGGGGCGGCATGAACTGCTCTTCTTCATGAGCTGGCTCTTCTTCTTCCTGAAGATACACGATCTCCTCGTTGAATTGGCTCTTCGACAGGCTGACCTCTTCCACGACCACGGCCTCCACGACCTCGGCCTCGACCTCCACTGCGGCCTCCACGTGGCGCATCCATCCTGCTTGCCGCTTCAAGATTAGGATAGACGAGAGGGAACAACAACCTAACCCTTAACCCTTAACCAGCACACATGGCAAAAGCAATAAGACTCAACAAAAATACATTAATACCAAAAGGTAACATATCGCTACACCACAACTGGCCGGTGTAGTCAATATCACATAGTTCATCACAAAAATAACTAACGACTTATATTAATAAGGTCCTCCAACATAAGGGTGCTACGGTCTACTACTCAACAAGAAAACCACCTGCTTCATCATCCCTCCAAGCAATTTGCCGAAGACATTCTCCTCTTCAATGTTCGCTACGGTCCGGGCAGCCATCTATATCACAATTTTGAAAAGGAGAAGGAGAAATATGTAACATTTTTAAAATTGGTGTAAGAGGGATAAGTGAGGGCAAAAGAGACTTAATAATTTTACAAATAACATTTTTAGCAACATAGTCCTTAAGTCTGTCCACTCTAAACTAAGGTCACGTGCCTAAGGTCAATGCATGCTCTGATACCACTTCTGTGAGAACCTGGTTTCAACTACCAGATCCCCCTTGTATACATTCTCGTCAGTCCCAGGATCATGCTGACGGTACACAAGCGAAATGAATAACATCACATGCATTCAAGATAAAACATAATTTGAATACAATATGCCACATGGCTTACAAAGTGCTATGTCTTAACGACATTTATTACATCAGAGGCAAAACAGCGGAAATAAAAGCGAAGTGACTCCATCCACGCCACAGGCAATTGACGGCAGCCACGCGACCTACTCTTCAGGCTCATCGTAGAAGAAGTCTTCATCAGCTCCTTCCTCAGCATACTCCTCTGCACACCACCATAAACACATGCATGATGAGTACTTCGCGTACTCAGCAAGCCACCTGGCAGCAGATGGTCCTACCATTCTATATGCAAGGCTTCAAAGGAAGGCTGTAGGGTTTATTTGCGTAAATGCGGTTTTAGTTGAAATATTAGGGTAGATTCGAAGGCATCTTTTGATGTAAAACAATTTTATTAATAGGGGTGTTTTCATCAGGTGTGGTCCACGACCAACACACTCGAGTAAGGACTCCCGCCTTAGCTCGACCATAGGTTCATCAGCAAAGGGGTAGAGGGAAGTAGCAAGGGGGAGAGGGACAGGTCCTTTTCATCAAGAATGAGTCATGTGTTGTCCATGACCGTGGACACGGCTAATCGATTAGTTTTAACTCTGCAGAGTGTGTACACTTTACCCACATGACACGATCATCCCCTTATGCCAAGCTGCGCAGGCTTGTACACACGCCCATCGGTGTGTCGGCAGGGTGACCGTGACGAGATCTTTTAGCCAGTTTCATCCCGATGTGACATGCCCACTAGGTTTCGACACGGAGGAGCGTACACCCGCTTACCCTACGTGGCCCCCTTTTGTGCCGAGGTCCTCGTAGCTACGTCCACCCTTCTGCGGTACGGCAATGTCGACACCAAGACTCAACTAACCTACTTAACCAAGCCAGTGCCCATATAGCATGTGGTTGTACTGTTGTCACAATTCTCCAATTACATGATTTCGGCCTTATGCGGTACGGACGACCAATGGTTCCTTTAAACCGGCCTTCTGCGGGTAGGCAACCATATGCTCCTTCATCACATGATCCAGCTGTCGCCCGCACCATATTAGATGGTAAGTTTCACCCAGAGTAGAATAGGAAGAATAGAGAGAGAGGGACAACATCGGGCATCCGGCCCTAGCTCAGCGAGCTCAACAAGTTTCAACAAGGATCATCGATCCGATATTCATTCCTCTGTAGAAGCAAATCAAAATAACCTAAAGATGTATTTAAGCATGGCTAAGCATATCTCTACTCTATTCAGAATAAAACCTATTATACTACTCAGGGTATCAGGTAAATAGCGACAAGCGGACAGGTAATGATGTGTCAATCGACACGCTAGCTACTAGAATAAAACAGCATGCATGTTTATAAACAATAAAATATAATGACTTTAAAAATATAGGATCAACATGATCAAGAAAAGATGGCATGCCTTCGTTGTAGAACTCTCCCTCTTCAGCTGCTTCGGTCGTCGGGTCGGTCTCTTCACTCCCTATTGACGCAACGCAACGAGCAAAATAAATAAACAACCAACTCCAGGAAAGCATTCCGAAAAGCAACACGAGAGAGAAGCCCGATGAAGGTAAGGTGAGGTGGAATGGAACGATGACGCGATAGCGTCATCGCGAAGAAAGAATGGTCTTCTAGGGTTGGCCATAACCATAGACATATATATATAGTATATAACCCTTATCGGGTATATTTAATAGATATTCAATTATACATACACACATACACCTTAGCATGCTAGTAATTAAAATAAAAGGACAAACAATTCATAATTAACCATAAATAAATATTTAGGTGAATCCTAAATATTTATAATGGTTAATAACAGTAAGAAAATAGATTATCAACATACAACTAGATTTACACATGCTCTTCCATTATTTCCAAGACTAGAACTTAAGCTAAATTATATTCTCTACTCTTAACATGAGCTAACTAAGCATGAAACATCTTGGAACATGTTAACAGTACTGGAACAGTACCAAAAATTATTTAATAATAATTTTTAATCTGAACATTAATTAATTAAAGCATTTCTAGTGTAACAAATAAGTAGAAAATACTAATTAACATCAATAAATCATGAAATTGAATCAACATGTTATTATACTGATTCCAGAAACATTTCATGTTTACATGCGTTCTGGAAATATAACTTAAGCAATTAAAATCATTTTTCTAAGCATGGAAATTACATTAAAAGCATGGAAAAACATTAATAAATTATCAAAAATGGTTCTCATGACTTTTCAACATTAAACTAATATAATATGAATTATTGGGTACTGGACATGCATTTTTAGAGGTCAAAACAGATTTATAATGGACTTAGTACTAGAAACAGCATTTAAATAACAATTTAAAATGGATCTAGAATACAACTTGATTTCTATAGCATTAACCATTACAGGGAAAATACTTTGGTTGACATGGTAAATTGTCTTTATGGTTCTCTGATCCTAAACTAAAATTGAACAAAAATAACAGAGAGCATTACCATTTTTAATAATTGATTTAAATCTTATTTTAATTCTAGGAAATTCTACATTAATCCAAAAATCATGAAAATTTCCAGAAACACTCCCTATCATACTAATGATCTACAGAAAAAGATTCATCTCAAAATAATTAACCAGTACAAAGATATCACGAAATTTGGTCAAATTTCATACTAAATTAAATATATTTCGAAATCCGACGGTCGGATTAAAAATCCGATTACATCGTTGGAATCGTGGGGTCCTAACGATTCCATTTTAATCCTAAGATCACAGATCAGACAAGATTTGGATGTAGCCAAAAAATTAGGTGGAGAAAAAGCCTAGGGTTTACTGTACATAGGTACGGTTTCACGCTACAGTACAGAGGTTAGAATTGGAGATTCAAAGATTAATGGTTGCACATTGGATGGATATTGGCCAAAATTGGTTGAGGGGAAAAGATCCACGGGTTGAGGGGAGACTACCTCGGTAGGGGATTGGAGAGAAGCTCACCGTGGGTGGAGAAACGGAGGAGAGAAGGAGATCGCCGGAGTTGAGGAAGAAGCTCGCGGTACGGTCGGTGTAGTGGAAGAAGCTCCCGAATTCTTGCGGTAGTAGATGCGCGACGGCGTGGGGAAGCTCCAACACGAATCCCCGGTGTAGGGGTGCGACGGTGTGGCCGGAATTGCTCGCCGGAGTTCCGCCGGAGTTGGGGAAGATGAAGTGGTGGAGAAGAGATTTTGGGGAGGGAAAGGCAAGGAAAATCCTAGGGGGAGTGGGGTTTATATAGGGGAGAAGAGGAGGAGATAATGCAGGAATTTATGAATTAAAGAAAATAAGATAAGTATAAAGATTAAAAGATAATCACTAAGATTAAAAGATAAGTGCGCATGCTGCCCACCCACGTTCAGGCCTAGCCTCCGCAGGGGGGTGTCAAGTTGTTTCTTTCTATAAAAAAATGTCACCTGGTGCTAGTGCCGGGTTGGTCAATTTTTTTTGTGTTAAAAAATATCTTTTAATTTTTTTTTATTTTCGTAATGATTTATCATTTTTTATTGAGACCTTTTGGTTCATCATTTGCCACATTTTTCTCATTATTGTTACTCTTAACACAGAATGAATTTGAACTTGAAATTTTATACGTAGGTAGAGTAAATTGGAGTGAAGTGCCTTCTAGGTCCTCAAACTATTTCAGGGGTGTCACGTAGGTTCTCGTACTATGAAAATCGTCATCTAGGTCCTCGAAGTGTAGTAAGTGTTCCATCTAGGTCCAAATTATGCCCGACCCCGTCTGACCGGCCACCTGGCGCCGTTGACCGTTGCCACGTCGGACAGGGGGCCCCGCAGGGTAACAGAAATATGCGAAAACACCCCCGTATCATTCCAGATCGCCATTCCCCACTCCTTCCCCCAAATGCTGTTCTTGGTGCTCAACCTCATCATCGGCACCATTGCCGTCACCTCCAAGGTCACCGCCGCTCCTGCTCCATCTGGGCGCAGCTCTTGCTCAGCTCGGCGGTGCCGTGCCTCGCTGCCGCGGCGCCCCGTCTTCTCCTGGCGTACACGCTCCTCGCCCGCTTCGAGGAGGTCCTGCTCGCCATGAGGGAGCTCTCCACGCACGACCCCAGCGCGGCGCGGGAGATCTACCCGTTCGCCGTCTCCTGCTTCGGCGCCGCCGGCGAGCTCGCGCTCATCCCCGGTCATCTTGTCCAGGACACTGCTATTTTTTGGGGCTTTCTCGGTTTCTTGGTTGGATTTGGTTGTGTGAATCGGAGTGACTTCCTCCAGGAGATGGCCGCGCCGGCCTCCGCGTCGACTCTGGCCCCGTCCCGCAGATGGACGCGGCCTGCCGTCAGCTCAAAAAGTCCGGCCTGGTCATCTCCGCGGACTCCATCCGCGCCATCGCGTCGGAATACATGTCCCAGGGGAAGTATTACAAGCTCGGCGAGTTCGTGAGCGGCGTCGGGCTCGGCCGCCGCAACGCCAGCAACCTGCTCTGGAACCTCTACCTTCTCCCTTCCCTCGTCTCCTCCCCGTATCCTCCTCCCGCTTCATCCACCTCGACGTGGCCGCCCCCGCTGCATCGTCCCAGCTCGTAACCCGGGCCGGAACCGCCGTCCGCGCCCACCTCAATGCCTCCCCCGCGCAGGCCTGGGTGCAGGCTCGGTGGACTAGGGGCCAGCGCTCTCCGGCGACGGCGTGCTCCACCGTGGTGAGTTTCATCCTCTCCGCCGAAGCCCGGCCATTTCCGTCGCCGAGCTTGCCCCGGAGCTCCCTCCCCATCGCCTCGGTTCCCCGCCGCCAAGTCTCGCCACCGGAGCTCGCCCCCGTCGCCGCTCGACGTCACCTCCCGAACACCCGCCGCTCCTCACCGCCTCCTTTCTCGCCGCCGGTAAGCCGCCACCGCGAGCCCCGCCGCCGTCGCCCTTGCCCTGCTCCACCTCGCCGCCGGCAGCGATAGCCTCACTCGGTCGGCCGAGCCCAAGACGGTTGAGCCCAACCGAGTTAAAGCGGGCATTAAACTGCCCCTAATAGCTTCATTAATGTTAATGATGTTCATCAATTATTAAGTGTAATGAATGCTCAGAAATACTGTTCCGATACTTAGTGTTAATGACGAGTAATTAATGCTAATGTCTCACCGACAGCAGGCCTCACATGCCTTATTTTCTTTTTGGAACGGGTTAAACCCTCTGAATGATACAGGGGTGTTTTCGCATATTTCTGTTACCCTGCGGGGCCCCCTGTCTGACGTGGCAACGGTCAATAGCGCCAGGTGGCCGGTCAGACGGGGTCGGGCATAATTTGGACCTAGATGGAACACTTACTGTACTTCGAGGACCTAGATAACGATTTTCATAGTACGAGACCTACGTGACACCCCTGAAATACTTTGAGGACCTAGAATGCACTTCACTGAAGTACATCATCAAATTCTTTTGAAATTATCTATGCTAATTTGGTGCCTAAATCAAAGATAATTGCATGAGTGCACCACAAAAGCTGATTGCATAGCATACTTGCTCTAAATATAAAGGCCTTACCTTGGAGATCAGAAGCAGCAAAACATTGTAGGCATTGAAATAAGAATAACCCAAAAGCTAATAGCTTCATGCTTTCTGGCAGTATGTTTAGAGGTCAAGTTGTTTGGTTTCAGGGACAGCAGCATCACTGCATGTACTGTGAGTCCATTTGCTTCATGGAAAACAAAAGGGTTCTCAAAGTGACATCAATGCAAGATACCAGCATCACTGAAGAACAAGATCAAATGTATGAGATTCAGATTTCAGAAGACCAGGAGAGCAAACTGAGAAGAATGGAGATCGGTAATGCTCAGAGTGAACTCTAACAATATCCTAACTGGAAAGCAGGGATGAGGATTAATCTGAACATGCCAAGACTATAGCCCAGAAGAAAATTTAGGATAATGAAATTATGCTTACAGTGACAGAAAAACTGGGTTCAATATCAGATAATAATTCTGATTACTTGTAGGAAGAATTGATCTCATGTACTCACTCGGTCTGATTGGTTTTCCACACTTCTAATTAAGTTCCCTATGATATATCTCTCAGAAAGAAAATTTCCAACAATAGAGATATGTACATCCACAAATTTACCCCAGTGGGATTATCTGTGCAAATATGAGACCTAATGATAGTTAGCATGTAGCGTCTAAAAGATTATCTCCAAAACTTAAAATCGTGCTGCTCTTGTAATAAAGGTAACCGACTTAACCTGTATGCCTGTACATGAATCAAAATAGAAATATTCTCTCTTTTTACAAGTACAGCACAAGACAGAGAACCCTTCCTCGTTTAATTTATTTTTCTTATGAACTACTATGTTCATAGATGCTAGAATCTACCGTCTCTATCCCAAGTAATTGCTCCACTAAATGTGGTCTTTTAGCTAAAGCAAAAAATCCATCCACACAATGCTGTATCTTCTTCCCATGTAAACCTCATGAACTCCTCCCTTCCACAATTTCCAGATGCTAGCAATAACTGGTCGAAAATGCCTTCCCTGACCATTCCAGAAATGGGAGGCAAGAGACTAAAACCACCTCAAAATCAAACAACCACTCTAATGGAAGGCAAGTTATCCAGTGAAACAAAACAATAAACAAGAGGAGGAGGAGGAGATTCATAAATCAAACATGTAATACTTGTATGATAGAAGAGTTTCAGGAACTTGCCAGGAAAGCGAGACGACCATGAGGTGCATAGCTTCTCAGGACTTTCTTCTTTTAGTTGTATCTTAATAGAAGATGGGAGTCTGAGCACTTGTCTTGACACGCATACAATTGCATGGGTGAAATTTTAACGGACAATTCATTGGGTTGCTCAACCGTTGACTGAGATCAAACTTCTCACAGATTCTACTCCGGCAAATCCATCTGAGCCGTCTAGCGTTGATCTCCTTCTAGCCAATTCAATGGAGTGCACAACTGACGGCTGAGATCAAACTTCCCACAGATTCTCCTCCTGACATTCCATCTGAGCCATCTAACGCGTAGGAGCACTAAAAGTTCTTCGCTTAGAGCTTTAGCCCACCTAATTAGCCGATTAATAGTAGATCTTCTTTTTGTCAAAAAGGTAAATAGTGGATCTTCTTTCCCTCAAAAAATAAATACATAGTAGATCTTCTAAACCTCATAAGATGGATGGACTATCTTCTAAATCACACCTGGAGATCTACAGCCACAATATTGGCATCCAGTTCTTCCTGTCAATTTGCCTGGATAGCAACATGCAGTAAAGGCATAGAAATTTCAAACAAGCGGATCACATCATATATGGTTCACTAGTGTTAGTCTTTCTAGTCCATAGAAAATCAATAAATCATATAAAATAGGCACTAAATTATAGGAATCCAACATGTAGTTTAAGGCAGCATTCTTAAAAGTAGTTGCATTCAAATAAAGGACATACATAAAGTAGTTGGTAATGTTTTACTTTTAAATACGAGACATATTGACATAAAGTAGTTGGTAATGTTTTACTTTTAAATACGAGACATATTGAGGAGGGTGACGCATACCTTATTAGGACTCTAAACCGATTAGAAGTTGGACATGTGTGCATCAAAAGTTCCTAGACTAATCTGCCTCAGATAAGAATCACTAATTCCTTTGGAGGGAGAAAGATCATCTGGTTCTCCTTTCGAGAACTTAAAATGCAAAGATAAGGCGAAAAGCCTCTGCTTCTTCTTTTGATTGGATAGAAGCTCATACTTGACTTCAACAACAGGTTTGCGAAGTATTTACTGTGAAAAGTGATAAACATTGACTAGAAGAGGGTGAATAGAATATTAACAAAAACTAATATCAAAAGTAAATTATACACAAGCAATTCTATTGCATTAATCAAAACCTAGCATGCCAGTAATCAAAATAAGCAAAACAATAAGTACAGAGAAATGTAAGGAGACAACCACACGGGAGATGCGAGATATATTGACGAAGCTCGAGCCTTTGGCAAAGTTCTACGTACGTCTCTATTGAGAAAGTTTGATCCAACAATCGAAACCGGCACAGAATCGTGCTCTTCTCACAAAGGGTTTACCGATACAAAGTCCCCCTTCTCTTGTGGTAGTCTTCATCTTGCAGTAGGCAAAATCCAACCTTCACTTCTTAACTTCTTCACAACCTTAAAGACTTCCGAGCGATGCCTAACCTTCTAGGAGGTGCCAACATCCAAGAGTAATAAGAACTTGGTGTTGGCTCGGAGGTGATCCCTAGCTTGGATGCTCAATGAAAATTCAATCCAAATCCTCAAGATATCTCCCTCTCAAAGTTTTTCACAAAAGGCCAAGAGAGGAGAGCAAATGTAGAGCTCATAATTTGGGACACAGAGGGTTGCCTCCACCCAGGAGGGGTGGTGGCTTATATAGACTACCCTTAAAAATATAGTCGTTACTCACAAAGGAACCTTGCCTGGAGGTCCCGAACAACCTCGCTCGGAAGTTCTAGGATTCAAACATAGCAGCTAGTTTGAGAGAAACAAAAACAGCTCAGAGGTGCAGCTCGAACATACCGAACAATTCAAAACCTCATGAAAATTCAAGACCCGGAGGGTCCGGACCGATGAAACTCGAATGTTCCGAACGAAATCAACTCTTTTGTCCCAAAACTCAAATTGAGTCGGAGGTTCCAGGAGGTCCTCACTCGAAGGTTCCGGACAGGCAAAAATGGAGCCAACTTGGTTTCCTCAGACGTGTCGGACAACGAAGGTACGTACAAAAGAAAACACTAGGATATAGGCTAAGTCCTGGCTCGGAGGTTCTAGACGAATTTCCCTCAAAAGGTTCGGATTGTCCAGGGCTTCAAACATAAGTTTTTTCGCCACTTGGAATGTCGAGGAAAACCTTAGTCGGAAGTTTTGGACAACATGAAACACTCTGGACAAAATTATTGTGTGGACTTCGGATAGTCTGGATGACCTTCACTCGGAAGATTCGGCTGAAAAATGATCTTTGGACAGAAGCTCTGTCTTCACTCGGAAGGTCCGGACAACAGGAACTCAACTGGATAGAAGTTCTGAGAGGTTTCGGTTACTCTGGACAAACCTTGCTCGGAGGGTCCAGGTCAACACTTAGCTCGCTCGAACCTACTCTCACACACACTTAGAAATTCCAGCTGACTGGTCTGAACATTCTGGATAACCACTAAAGTTTGGTGTAGAGAGTTTTCAAAAAACTTTTAGAAAATATTTTCATTGAGCACTTAGCAAGTTATCTTCTATCATGATGTTGAGTAGCTCCTCCCTTTATAGTATGGCTGTCATATACTCAATATGATCATTGGATCACTAAAAGGACTAGAAAATGTCATTAACCTTCTCAATTCCATGCCATCTCTTTTTCAATCTTTTTAGGGGTTTTCAACACCTGTTTCAACTTGCCTTTGGGACTAAATACCTGATAAACATCTTGATGTACATGTTATTCCCTTAATCATTTTGTCATAATCATAAAAACCCACTTAGAGGACCAAGATGTGCTTTCAATCTCCCTCTTTTTGGTAATTGATGACAACACGATTAAAGTTTTGGTGAAAAGATTATATAAATTTGTTTTGGAAGGTATAGAGTAAGCTCGCCTTAAAATGTGCATTATTTGATAATGTCTTT
Source organism: Stipa capillata (assembly GCA_019208055.1). NCBI lineage: Eukaryota > Viridiplantae > Streptophyta > Magnoliopsida > Poales > Poaceae > Stipa > Stipa capillata. The sequence goes on from JAGXJF010004343.1 coordinate 87,153, forward strand.
GAACGTAAATGCACATGTCATGGAGAAACTGAAAGAGCTCTCCCTATATCTTGGAATTCATGGATGTGCATAGTGTACATGATAAGCATATAACAAAAGATACTATACATAAGAGATGAGCATGGCAAAAGATGCACTAAAATAAATAAGCATGAATGAGCATATTGCATGAGATACAACCATCTATATCATCACCAAAAAGAATAGAGTTTACAGGACATCACGAAACACAATAAAACAAGTCTTGTAACTCTCAAAACCTATCTAACCAACCAAAGCTACCCTAGCTAAACTCTTATCCCCCTTTGGCATCAAGACACCAAAAGAGAGAAAAAGAACCTAAGACATATCTAGCTAAGCCTCTGGAGTGTCGTCTACCCATGCAAAAGGTGGAGTAGAAGTTTTCATAGGAGTCATGATGTCGACGGTAGGGGTAGAGTCTGGAGCTGGTGGAGCCATGGAGTAGACTGCCTTGCAGGTGAGCTAGAAGCTGGAGTGAAGGCTTCAACAAGAGAGCTAGCAGGGCCTTCGTCATCGCTCTCAGTTGCTAATGAGGAGGCAGAGTGTGAAGAGTGTGAGTCATCCTCCTTCTCAGCAGCCTGATCTCCAAAAGCTTTGAGGCTCTTGGCCATGCACACCTAAGTTTTCTCAAACTTCATGATGGTCTTCTCTATCGCCACTTGCTTCTCCGTCCAAATCCTCTGATTCTCCTCAACTCTGAGGAGGGAAGGGAAGCAAGCGTGAAATCAATCTTCGCATTGTTGGGCAACTGTGCAATAGAGGAAAGATTGAGCTGGGGTGGTACAACAAGGGTACTGGGCCTGCTTGAGTAGGAACGATCTAGACAGAAGGCGAGAAGGTGTCCTAGCTCTCTTGATGTTGGGCCTTGATGACTTGACCACCGGTTCCTTCCTGGGCTTGTAGATGCTTAACATCCAAGAAGAAGTTTCGGGAGGATTTGCTATTGATCAATTTCTGAATGTATGGAGCATAGGGGGAGGACATCTGCTGCTCTATAGATGCCTTCTAGATCTCCTCAAACAGATACTCGGTGACATTGAACTGGGTGTTGTTGTGGAGGTTGAAAAGGAGGTCGATGATGTAGTTTCTGATGTTTGTCACATCACCGACCTTTGGCACCAAGGTGTTTCTCAACAACTTCTTCAAGGTCGAGAGCCCTGGATAAAGACTTGTGGTGCCCCCAAGCCTGGTACTTGTGACACCATCCATGTAGAAGTGTTTCATATATGTGGTGGTCCTACAAGGCTCAGCGTGGATGAACTCAAGACCCTCATCTGTAGGTGGCAAACCTCTCTAAACTCATCAAAGGTGGCACTGAGCTTCTCACCATGTGTCATCCACTTGATGATCCTGGCAGTGCCAGTGTCGAAGAAGAATGTGGCATAGAACTGGATGATCAACTCATTGTTCTAGCCTTGCTTGATGTGCCATCAACCCGTCTAGGCCGACGGTGGTGCAGTCTTGATGAACATTTGGGAACTCATTTTCCCCATCAATGTAGTTCCCGTCTACATACCTTTGCTTGATCATAAAAGGAACATGGGCTGAGAGCACGGTCTCATAGAAATCCTACTAGAAGAGAGTCTAGAAACGAGGATCAACTGAAGTTCTCCTAGTGTATGGATTTTGAACAATGCTTGAAAAGCATCGAAGAGGAATCCAAAAACAAAGACATCAAAGATGGGTCGTTACCAATCCAAGCTATCAAAATGAGCGCACTGGGTACATGGTTACCAATCCAAAGTATGCTGTCACACCATCGCTGTGTGTCTGTGTATGATGGCAGCTACCACAACTCAAGCTTAGGAACTGCTATGGAACAGATATGCAAGATGAATGAAAGCAGACCTAATTGATTACGTTGTGAATTAGTCATGTAGAGTACATAAAGAGGAGACAGGTACATCATTTGTGCATAACTAATTCAATGAACCCTTGCAACTCCAACAAATAAACGTGCAAAAATAGAGTTCAGCAGCCAGTTCTTATATTCAAATCCTCTTTAAATATCAAGTGACAAGTCGACAAATAATGACAGCTGAAGTTACAATTAGAAAAAGAGAACAGAACAACAAACATACAAATACACGCACACAAAATTAAGCTAAAAACAGCGTGAAACAAGCTATAGCTAGTATCTGCGAATGTAGACGCCAAGGGCCTCGACATGTGACCCTGCAGACCCAAAGAAGCCAACAATGCCGCCATTTCTCTCTGCCGGAACTTTGAACTGAGTTCCCCCACCTTGTCCAAAAGGTCCATAGCTGCGGTCAAGATTTGTGGCAAACGTAAGCGATGTTATAACATTAGGCAATGTGCCAAATGAGCCGACCGTTCCAGACATTCCCGTCAGGAACTCAAAAGGGCCAAGCTGAATCTGGAGAAGGAAAATGATTGTCAAGCTGGCTGTCTTTGCGAGTAGATAAATAATGGCAAACATAGTTTAATAGAAGAAACAAGACAAAAAAATTGAATGCTTGTTTTTCAAGAGTGAATATTTTCTTCTTAAGATTCATTTCACTCACTGAGAAAGCATTCCCGCCATCAGCACCCCACGGACCGATACTGCACTGCTTCCCATTATGGTCACTATATGAAAATGCAAGTGAATTGATGATATTAGCATTGCAAATTATCAAACTTTCAAGACGGTGTGGTACCACCTTCATGTCGTGAGCCATCCCTCCATTTCCACCCCAAGGCCCAAGCTTGGCATGCGCCTCATGAGTACAAACCAATCAAGAAAAAAATTAGAAAGGCAAAACAAAAGATGAGAAAGAAAGAAACTGTCGTAGATACAAGTCTAGACAGTAAACTTGTGGCACCCCTGGTCGGTTACGACGACTTCCGAGCGTGCTTGGGGAGAACGAGCACGAACACGAACGCACGAGGCAGTCATCGACGCGAATCAGTGTTTGTATTAGGAGATGGAATTGAGAGCTTACAAGTGAGAGAGAGTGTGTCCCTTCTCTACCCCCATGAGGGGTATTTATAGGGTTTGAGAATGGAAAATCAGAGATTATAATTTTGCCCTCACATGAGAGAGAATTTACAAGGGTATTATGGTCATTTTCCCAATCCTAGGGGATCTTTATGGAATATTCCTAGGCATCTTTGGAGGAATCTTTGGTCGGGCCGAAGTGATCCCTGACGGCGTCGGGGTTGTGCCAGACGAGGCAGAACGTAGCATCGGGGTTGTTCTTGATGGCGTCGTCGAGGTTATGCCGGACAAGGCAGAACGTAGCGTCGGGGTTGTTCTTGACGGTGTCGTCGGGGTTATGCCGGACGAGTCAGAATGTAGCGTCGGGGTTGTTCGTGACTGCATCGTCGGGGTTATGCCAGACGAGGCAGAACGTAGCGTCGGGGTTGTTTGTGACGATGTCGTCAGGGTTATGCCGGACGAGGCAAAATGTGGCGTCGGGGTCGCTCCTGACAGCATCGGGGTTGTTCTTGACCGCGGAGAAAAACGTCGATTCGGGGTTGCACGGGAACCCTCCTCCAACAGTAGCCCCTTGCCGTTGGGGCGGTCGAATAGCACCCATCCGAGCCGGCACACTAATCCCAAGGGGTTGGTGTGCAGGCCGGATTGACGACGAGCCCTCCTCCTATTCCTTTTTTCTTCTCTTTTTTCTTCTTTTTCCTTTTTCTTCTTTTCTTCTTCTTCTCTTTTTTCTTCTTTTCCTCTCCTTCTCTTTTTATTTTTCCTGGGCCGAACCTTTCCTGCCCCCTTTGGGCCGTGGCCCAGCTCAAGCCGTGGGGCAACCGATGGGTATATAAAAACCCCCCACCGGCCACCCCCTTTCCCCTTCTCTCACCTGGTCCGGTTCACTGCCGCCACCTCCTTCGTTCACCCTCCCCGAGTGTAGCGAGCGGGCAACATGGGGCGCGGCGTGGGTGAGCGGCACCGTGACACGGGCGATGTGGGCCAGCGGCGGGGTGATGCGGCACGGCGTGGGCGACGCAGGTGGCACGGTGGAGGGCCCGTGCTTGGGCACGTGGGCACATGCGAGCGAACACGAACGCGAACAAACGCAAACGTGAACGGTGCATGAACGCGAATGAACGCGGGTGAACACGAACGAACACGAATGTGAACAGCGCGTGAACGAACACGGGCGAACACGAATGAAGGCGGACAAACGTGGGTGGTGCGCGAACGAACGCGAACGAACGCGGACGAACGTGGGCGGTGCATGAACGAACGCGGGCGAATGCGAATGAACACGGACGATGTAGTCCTCGACGGTGACGAACATCGAGATAGTCCTTGACAACGTTGACATAGTCCTTGATGACGTCGACGCAGACAGACGCTGAGGTTGCCCTTGACGTCGTCGATATAGTCCTTGACGACGTCGACGTAGTCATCAACGGTGACGGATGTCAAGGTAGTCCTTGACGACGTTGACGTAGACTGGCGCTGAGGTGGCCCTTGACATCGTTGATGTAGTCCTTGACGATGATGAACACTGTGGCTGCCTTGACAGCGTTAGCTTGGTCATTGATGGCGGCTTCAAAAAGGGCTAGCACAGGGCCAATAGTGTCGACGCCGGGCGGAGTGTCAACACCGGACGGAAGATGTCGATACTGGGCAGAGTGTCGATGTTGCGCAAGGTGTGAGTATTGACTCCGGGCGGAACCTGTCGACGCCAGGCGAAGTGTCGACTCCAGGCAGAGCATGTCGACGCTGAGGAGCATGTCGACTTTGGCGGTTTTTGTCGACGCTAAAGAGCATGTCGACCTAGGAGGAGTATGTTGATGCTGAACGCTTGACTCTGTCTTGGGGGGAGACCCTTCTCAAGATGATGCCATCGCCATGTGTGGATGAGTCATGCTGATAGCAAAGTTGTGTTGATCCGAATGTTGAGTCCGTACTTGTCAGTTATGGACCAGAATGGCGTTCACCGACACGGACGTTGAGTCTACGTGCATTGGTACCGGACGTCTAGGCTCACTTCTAGCAGGCCCCTTGCGGAAATGACACCGAGTTTAATATTTACAAAGTGTGCGTCGTACCACCTCATGCAAAAGGTTGCGCGTCAGCGTTGGATGGGGTGTCGACACCGACGGTGACGTTGGCGGAGTGTCAATGCTGAGGAGCATGACAACTTCAGCGGAGCATGTCGACGTAGGACGGAGCACGTCGACGCTGGGTGGAACATGTCGATGTCCGGTGGAGCGTCGATGCCGGACGGAACATGTTGATGCCGAGTGAGACGATGACACTTGGCGGAGCGTGTTGTCACCGAGCGAGACAATGACGTTGGGTGCTCGGCTTTGTTTTTGGGGGAGCCCCTTGTCGGGATGGAGCCTAGCATGGAAGGTGACGAGGCATACATGAACCATCCCCGTGGAAGGCATTGAGGCACATGCGGTACCTTGGCCGCGGATGGTGTTGAAGCGCATCGCGGTACTTTGTCGCGATGTCTGTGGTGGTGTACGCACATGGCTGGCACCGAGTGCTAAGTCTAGTACCTGCAAGGTGTGTGCACTAGTTGTTGCGGACCTTTGGTTGTGCGTGATAATAAGAGTTTACAGAGTGTCATGGGGTGTGTAGCACCCTGCCTCCCAATGGAAAAAACTTCGCACTCGAGGGCATGGCTGAGAGCGCTTGTGGCTTTCTGCAACCACAAACTTCAGTGCCTGACAACGTAGCAAGGAGTGCATTGATGTTTCCCCTGGCATGGGCACTTCACATGTGATAGGGACCAATAATTAGCGTGTGATGGCTACATTCCTTTAGTGTATGATGACACTCGACGGTGGCAAACACTTGGCGCTCGATGGCAACAAACAATCGGTCACTCAATGGCGACGAACACATAATAATTGATGGTGGCAAACACTTGGCGCTCGATGGCGACAAATAATCGGTCACTCAATGGCGACAAACACATGACACTCGATGGTGGCAAACACTTGGCGCTCGATGGCGACAAAAAATTGGTCACTCGATGGTGACAAACACAGGACACACAATGGTGGCAAACACTTGGCGCTCAGTGGCGCGTGTAAGAACATTTCTTCCCTACTCTTACGTATACGTCTGTTTCGATGTCGCGGGGAGCTATCATCGCACGACCCTGGAGGGAAGTGATACTCTATCCCGGACAGAGATGGCTCGACGTCGCGGGGAGCTATCGTCGCACAACCCTGGAGGGAAAGAACACTCTATCCCGAATGGAGATGTCCCGGACGAAGATGGCTTGACGTTCCGGGGAGCTATCGTCGCACGACCCCAGAGGGAAGGGACACTCTATTCCGGACGGAGATGGCTGAAACCTATCGCGAGGGAGGCTTGATGCCATGTCGATGTGTTAAGCCCTTTGCTGAGACAGAGTTGCCTACACTTGTGGATGACGCGTGGTGACGCTAATGTCGATGTCCGCTACTGACATGCTTGGTCGAAGCGGCACGGGCAATGTGGATGTGCGCGTGACTAATGTTGATGACGACCCCATGCAGTGTCAACGACAATAGAAGCGCAGAACACACAGTCCAAAGTGGCAAGTGGTCATCGGGATGATGAGGTCGCGCGATGTGACCAGGGCAAGAATGCTCGTCTGCAAGTTTGAACACATGCTCGCAGGCGGCGCCGCGACAATGTTGATGTCAGGCTCGAGTGATGTTACCGAGAATAGCCGTTGAGGCCACCAAGTCTGAACATGTGCGGCTGTTGATGATGTCGAGCTCACGCGATGTCGCCAAGGGTGAGGTGGAGGACACTTAAGTCTGAGCGCACCCACAGATGATGTTGATGAGGAGCCCGAGTGGTATACCAAAGGTGTGCAGGTGAGCGAGCGAGCCGACCGAGCGCGTGGGACGTGTGCGACGTTGATGCTGGTGTCGCCGTCACGCAACGTTTGGCTCAAGTACAGCTCCTCCCTGAGCTCATTAGCTTCGCGCCTCAGGGTTTCGGCCTCTGTTTCGATGCGTGCTTCAGAGTTTGCCGCGTCGATCACGGCCGCGGGGAGTCCAGCAGCACTGACATCGGTTGATGAGTCATCGACTCGGAGGTTAGCGGCCAACAGGTCATTGACGCGGGCACCGCTAAGCTCCGTGGTGACGACCATGTTGTTCGTCCTGGCTCGACGCGTCAGGTTTGGTGTGCAGGGGACGATCGTCCTAACCGCGCTCTTTTTCTTTGGCGCCATGGCTTTTCGCTCGCCTCCCCACGGTCGGCGCCAACTGTCATAGATACAAGTCTAGACAGTAAACTTGTGGCACCCTCGGTCGGTTACGACGACCTCCGGGTGTGCTTGGGGAGAACGAGCGCAAACGCGAACGCACGAGGCAGTCGTCGACGCGAATCAGTGTTTGTATTAGGGGATGGAATTGAGAGCTTACAAGTGAGAGAGAGAGTGCCCTTTCTCTACCCCCATGGGGGGTATTTATAGGGTTTGAGAATGGAAAATAAGAGATTACAATTTTGCCCTCACATGAGAGAATTTACAAGGGTATTATGGTCATTTCCCCAATCCTAGGGGATCTTTATGGAATATTCCCAGGCATCTTCAGAGGAATCTTTGGTCGGACTGAAATGATCCCTGACGGTGTCAAGGTTGTGCCAGACGAGGCAGAACGTAGCGTCAGGGTTGTTCTTGACGGCGTCGTCGGGGTTATGCCGGACGAGGCAGAACGTAGCGTCGGAGTTGTTCTTGACGGCATCGTCGGGGTTATGCCGGACGAGGTAGAATGTAGCGTCGGGGTTGTTTGTGACGGCGTCATCGGGGTTATGCCGGATGTTGTGGGAGGGGTCACCGCATGCCCCGGACGAAGATAGATAACGGTAAGATGTAAATACCTACTGTGGACTCACGTCTAACTCCTTTACAGTTATGAACACTAGTGCAGACGCGGGGTACAAGTGCAAGTGCAGACGTGGGGTACGAGTGCAAGTGCAGACGCGGGGTACAAGCGCCAAAGCGGGGTACGGGCGACCCCCGGGCAGGACCCCGACAGGTGACGTACCGTACGGTGTGTCGTACCGGACGTCACGTAGATGTTAGGGTATATGCCTCCGTGGGTGGCGTACTAGTGACCTACAAGTCCTCGTCCGTACGGCGGACCGAGGGTAGGACCGTAACCTGCCTAGGGGCAAAATTGTAATCCGGCCTTGCGCCCCCGAGGCCTATAAATAGGGGAGCACCCCCCAGGTTGGGGGTACGGAATACAAGTCACACCAATTTCTTGACTCGCCAAATTTTCTCTAAGTGTTCGCTGCTGCCCCGCGCTCCGTTCTGCAGTCCCTCGCGCACACCCGGGTGACCCAGCACTCAAGCGGGGTGCCACAAGTTCACTGTCCGACCGCGTAGTCGACGACAGTTGGCGCCGACCGTGGGGATCGCAGACGGGAAGTCACGTGCAACGCAGCAGCGAGCGCAACGAGATCATGCCTCCAAAAGCGAAGAGAAGCACCAAGAGGAAGCCCGCGGGTTGCTCAGCAGTGAGAGCTGCGTCCGCGAGAACCCAAGCACGCGCGCCCGAGTTGGGTGAGAATTCGGCGCGCACGGAACCCGCCCTGCAGGTCACCCCTGCGGAGGGCATCGTCGAGGCCAGCACCGCGCAAGGGGCTCCCCTAGCGGCACCCCGGAGAATGGCCACTCGCTCCGTGGCAAGTGCCGGGGGTCCCCCGGGCGTCGTCGACGGTCGCCCAGACCCACCTGCCCCTGCTCCCGCAGCGACGTCGGCTCCGGAGGCATCGATTGACGACCTACGCCGGCAGGCCGAAGAGGCGACTCAACGTACGGAGGAGCTTCGCGAACGCTTGCGCGCAATCGAGCGTGACGTCCTCCGCGCGGCGGCCCAGACCATGCAAGTTGCCGACCTCTACCACGCGCAGTTTGAAGCAACCCAAGCACTCGCCGCCCCATTGCCAAACCCAGAGACACTTGCAGCTGAAGACCTTCGCCGTCAACAGAGCGATGCACGCGTGGCAGCCCACGCCAGCATCCGCCACCCCAACTCCATCGACCAGGAAGCCGAAGCACTCCGAGGCGCCATCTAGCAAAACCAAGAAGCGGCATATGTGACCCTACATGGCCATACCACCGGCGCAAGCACGCAGGGGCTTGCTAATCCCACGCAGCGCGTTGGTAAGGCACTTGTCACCCAGTCGCCCGCCCACGTGACTTGCGCACCCATTCCACAAGCATCCTACGAAGTCCAACGCCAACCCGCCAAAGTGATCGACCTCACCAACACCTCTAGCCTGCTCAGCCTGGGGATATTGGTGATCCCTTTTCCACCAAAGTTCTGTCCAGCAGACTTGCCGAAGTTCTCTGGCCACTCTGACCCAGTACAGTACACTCGGGTGTACGAAGCTGCGGTGATGGCGGCTGGAGGGGGCGAAGCTGTGATGGCTCAGAGCTTGCTCCTCGCCCTCACGAGGACAGCGCAAGCATGGTACCTTGGGCTGTCGCCGCGCACCATATACTCATGGGAGCACCTCCGGGACAAGCTACACAGCCATTTCCAAGGGTACCGCAACAAGGAAATGACCTCGACCGATTTGAACAACCTCCGGCAGCGCCCGGGAGAAACAATCATGGCATTCCAGTGGCGCTTCTCGGAAGTCTAGTGCCAAGTTAGCGGGGTCACCGAGCAAACTATCTGCGAAGCCGCTCGGCGAGCGATAACAAATGAAGTTTTGGCGGACAAGTTGGAGAAAAAATGCCCAAGCAGGGTCCAGGAGCTCTACGACATCATGCGCGTATACGCTCATGTCGAGGAAGGGCAGATGCTGAGGAAGGCGGAGGCGCGTGTGGTGGCATCACCGTGCGCGCAGGAGGTGGAGCGACACAACAAGTGCCGGCAGCGCCCGCGGGATGTCTACCATGTGTCTACCAGTGATCATCCCCCAGCCGGCCGCCCCGGCTGCGACGAAGACCAGGATCCCCCTCGCGAGGCCCAGCGCCGTTGTGCTCCCGACGCAGACCCGAACCCTAGGTGTGGCGGACATCGGGACCCGTGGGAGGTCGCCCCCCCGGCAAGGTTCCCTCCCCGGGGTCAGGAAGGAAGGCGTCCCTGTGCCGTCAACGGGCCGCGGGGCAATCCCCCACCACGCAACCACCCACGCGGTGGGGCCCGCAACATCCAGCCTGAGCGTTGCTGTCACGTCCACCGCGTCAACACCCATTGGACCGCCGAGTGTGACATGGTCACTCAGCTACGGCAGAATATGCCTGACAGGCACGAACACCGCAACCAAGCGCCGCGGGAAGTCACGCCGCGATGCCGTGCTACTATGTTATGCTTATGCAATTCTAATGATTTCCATAGCATCGTCTCTCTGTGTTCGTTGCAATGCCGCGGCGCGTGCCCTCCGCTCCGGCATACCGCGAAGTAACATCCCGTGAGCACGGCAGCCTCTAACACCGCGTCCGCCCGCGTGGTAACATCCCGCCGCAGCGCGTGCCCTCCGCTCCGGCATACTGCGAAGTAACATCCCGCGAGCCCGACAGCCCCTAACGCCGCGTCCGCCTGCATGGTAACATCCCGCCGCGGCGCGTGCCCTTTGCTCCGGCATACCGCGAACTAACATCCCGCGAGCCCGGCAGCCTCTAACGTCGCGTCCGCCCGCGTGGTAACATCCCACCGCGGCGCGTGCCCTTTGCTCCGGCATACCGTGAGGTAACATCCCGCGAGCCTGGCAGCCTCTAACGCCGCGCCCGCCTGTGTGGTAACATCCCGCCGCGGCGCGTGCCCTCCGCTCCGGCATACCGTGAGGTAACATCCCGTGAGCCCGACAGCCCCTAACGCAGCGTCTGCCTGCGTGGTAACATCCCGCCGCGGCGCGTGCCCTTTGCTCCGGCATACCACGAAGTAACATCCCGCGAGCCCGACAGTCTCTAACGCCGCGTCCGCCCACGTGGTAACATCCCGCCGCGGCGCGTGCCCTTCGCTCCGGCACACCACGAAGTAACATCCCGCGAGCCGGCAGCCTCTAACGCCGTGTCCGCCCGCGTGGTAACATCCCGCCGCGGCGCGTGCCCTCCGCTCTGACATACCGTGAAGTTACATCCCGCGAGCCCGATAGCCTTTAAAGCCGCGCCCACCTGCATGGTAACGTTCCGCCGCGGCGCGTGAACATTCCACTGTGGCACATGCTCTTAGCCCCGGCATACTGCGCGGTCACATCCCGCTGCGGCGCGTCCGCGAGACCGGCACCTGCCGAGGCGCGCGCCCCTTACCCGCTGTGGTAACATTTCACTACCGCATGACAGACAGCTTGCCAAAACAGTCGCATTTATCGCGTAACGTCTCGTAACGTCATCGCATTATTTCAAATTATTACAAGCTGAACATCGACTAGCCACATAGCTAGTCACTAGGTTTTTTCGTTGGGAGCATAGTGCATCACATCGCTATACCTTATTACAAGGGATATCGCCCCGCTACACTATTACATACGTGATGTGAACGCTAGTGTAATGACATTTCAGGCGACAGGGTCGCGTAGGCAAGCCGCAACCATTGCGAGAAGAGATAGTGCATCATCAGAGGGAGTTTTCTCCCAGCTCGATGCCCCTTCGTCGTGCAATGTTTGAAAGACATGTGCTCAGTGGGCCGAGTACCGAGGCGCCCAGCCGATGTCTTACGCCCCCAGGTAAGGTCCTGCAACCAACAACAAGATGAAAACTGGGACAAGTATAGTGACGAGACCCATAACTTCGTTTGATAACCATGCATCAACATCCGAGTGCAATAACTAAAGCATCCGATATTGTGCGGAAATATAGACTAGTCGACTCAGCGACGAAACGACATAAGTTCAACAAAGTTGCGGCAATGGACATATCCCAAAAGAAAGCATGCACCGAATGTGCTGACGAGCCTAGGCGGCCTAAAAAGTAAAGCTCTACTCCCCAAAAGGTAGAATGGCATCACACCTCGCCTCCTCCGTGGTCGTCGCCCCCGGCAGCCTCATCGTCAGAGGGAGCATCCACGGCAAGGGCATACTCCTAGAGAGCCTTCGTGTACTACATGCCTGCCTTGCGACGCACCCACACGCGAGTCAGGAAAGCTCTCGCGTCGTCCTCAATGTCGTCACGGGCGAAGCTGATCTGCGTGTCGCTCGGGGGGATGTAGTCCGCCGAAGACAGGGTGCCCCGCACGTCGCGCCCTGCTAAGTGCAAGCACGAGAACGACATCTCCGTGGCCGCCTGGGCGCAGGTCTAAGAAACAAATGTGGTTAGTCGCAGCAATGCAGATGGGTAAAATACAGGTAAGGAGGCTGGGCAGGAGAAGTCGACCTGCCCGAAACGCAAGGCAATGTCGCGTATGGCGTGCCCTCACGGGGGCGCTTCCCGGACCCTGCCCGGTCCGCCGAGGGCACGGGCGTGGGACGAGGTGGAACCGGCCACCCGAATGCCTCGAAAGCCCGGTTGCGACGCGCCCCGGTGACAGTCCTCGCGATCACGGTTGCCTCAGTCCTGTGCAGCTTCCCAAGCAGCAGGATAGCCGCCGCCTCCACGTCCCCCACTGTCAAGCCTGTCAAAACAAAAGGAAAGGAGTCACGATGAAGGATGCCAAGACTTGGGGGCCTGGAATCATATGCTGCGTTTCGCTGAAACGTACCTTCCGCCGGACGGCAATCGACGAACGCAAGGGGTCGGTGCGGGACCCCTGCTAGCAGCCGCGCCAGGCCCAACTCCCAGTGTGCCGCGAGTGGGGCGATGCCCAGCGCGCAGTACTCCTCCACCAAGTCCCTGACGCATAGCCTGAACCAAGCCGAGGTGCGGTGCCTCACACGTCCAGCTGCGCCAACAAAGCCCGCCGTCGGGCTCAAACTCCGCCGCTGCTCTGAAACCTCACTGCGAAGCACAGGCTACCCCGCCTCGACCCCGACTTGAGGAGGTAGCGGAAGTACTCGGCCTACAACAGAAGCACCAAAGCAATGTCAGCATTGTTCACAGTAAAGAAAGCACGGGCCACCCCGCCTCAACCGCACTGCGAAGCCCGAGCTACCCTGCACCGCGAAGCCCGCCGAGCTACCCCGCGCCATGATGCCCGACAAGCCTCCTCAACCCCGCGCCGCAAAGCCACGCTGCCGAAGCCCATCCTACCCCGCACCGCGAAGCCCGCCGAGCTACCCCGCGCCGCGATGCCCGACAAGCCTCCTCAACCCCGCGCTGCAAAGCCGCGCCGCCGAAGCCCGTCCTACCCCGCGCCCCGGGCTACTTCGCCTTGAGTTCACGCCGCGCCGCTCCCTAGTCTGGCCTACCCCGGTGAAGTCCGGACCCCATGCCGCGAAGCCCGTCCTACCCCGGTCGAAGCCCGGGCCACGCCGCGCCGCCGAAGCCCGCGCTACCCCGTGCCCCGGGCTACTCCGCCTCGACCCCACGCCGCGCCGCTCCCTCGTCTGGCTTACCTCGGTGAAGTCCGGACCCCGCGCCGCAAAGCCACGCCGCGAAGCCCACACCGCACCGCCGAAGCCCGCGCTACCCTGCGCCACGGGCTACTCCACCTCGACCCCGCGCCGCGCCGCTCCCTAGTCCGACTTACCCCGGTGAAGTCTGGACCCCGCGCCGTAAAGCCACGCCGCGAAGCCCACGCCGCGCCGCCGAAGCCCGAGCTACCCCGCGCCACGCCGAAGCGCGCCACGGCCTCCTCAACCCCGCGCAGGCCTCCTCAACCCTGCGCCGTGGCCTCCTCTAGCCCACGCCGCGACCTCCTCAACCCCGCGCCGCGTCTCCTCAACCCCACGCTGTGGCCTCCTCTAGCCCGTGCAGTGCCTCCTCTAGCCCGCGCCGCGACTTCCTCAACCCCGCGCCGCGGCCTCCTCAACCCCACGCCGCGCCTCTAGCCCGCGCCGCGTCTCCTCAACCCCGCGCCGGCCTCCCCAACCCCGCACCGCGCCTTCCTCTAGCCCGCGTCGTGACCTCCTCAACCCCGCCGCGCACCTGCTCCGGGAATCCGGGACACCGGCAGCCGCCGCGCGCCTACTCCGACCCCGGCTGAGGCCCGAGCCCCGGCTCGGTTCGCCGCCAGAACCCCAGTCACCGCGTGCGCCCGGCTCTAGCCCGGGAGCCCGAGTCCCGGCCACCGCGTGCGCTCGTCCACACCAGATCCCGGCCGAAGTGATGAGTGGAGAGCGGCGGCTCGAAGGAAGGAAAAAAGGGGAGGGTAGAAGAGGGCGCCGGCCCCTTTTATACACCCCTAGCGCTAACCGCTGCCTTGGGCAAAAAATAATAATTAATTAATTAATTAATTAACTAATAATAATAATATAAAAAGGGGGGTGAATATGAGAAAATATAAAAAGATAATCATGGCGCACGCTCCGGGCGGTTCCGAGCCACTCCGTGCCGCGCCGATCGAGTCCGTGACCCTGCGCGTACTTGGCCCATGTCGAGCTGTCCTTGAATGCCGCCGTAGCCCCGCGAGTACCTCATGTGTGCCTTGAAGCCTCCCAGCATTTGCTTCAGTTGCATGCCATGTGCCGCAGCCTGCCCTAGACCAACGCCTTGCGCCGGCGCTCTAATCTCGGTCTACTCCTCGGGCGTATGACCAGCCCCCTTGCTCTGAGAGACCGGCCGAACAGCTGCTAGCGCTCCGGGCTACTCCAGATCAGTCGGACAGCACGCCTCGACCACTAAACAAGTCTAACACGTGTTGCGGAAACTCAAGGCCGCTAGCAAACTAAAACACTTGACGAGGCATGCGCAACTTGCTACACAACTACACGTACTAATGCATGAGTCAAGATTAATTCCGACACCCTTGCTCTTACTCCGGACGTTGCTCCGAAAACACCCTAATCTGATGGGGATGATGGCGGCAAGCCCTAAACCTCAAGCGAAGGCGGAGGTGCAGTCTCACTCCTAAGGTTGAATCTCGTTAGTCCAGGCCGTGCGTCAACCCCTTCTCTGGGGTATAATGCCGGTCCGGACGGGCGCTTCTCGACCGCCCGCACCGACAAGGAGCTACTGTTGTGGGAGGGGTCACCGCACGCCCCGGACGAAGATAGATAACGGTAAGATGTAAATACCTACTATGGACCCACGTCTAACTCCTTTACAGTTATGAAATACTAGTGCAGACGCGCACTAGTACAGAAATCCATATCCGAGACGGTTGAAATAGCACATCCGAGGCGGTTATAGTAGCCGCCTCCACGGAGTGGTTGCGGATATGGGGGCATACATCGGAGGCGGTTATGCATCTGCCTCGGATTAGACTTATCCGAGGCGGTTGAAACGCGGTAACCGCCACGGATAAGGAGTAATCAGAGGTGGTTACATTTCATTAACCACCTTGGATAAGGAGTTATCCGAGGCAGTCAGAATAACTTAACCGCCTCGGATAAGGAGTTATCCGAGGCAGTCAGAATAATTTAACCGCCTCGGATAAGTAGTTATCCAAGGCACTCAGAATAACTTAACTGCCTCGGATTATTCCTTATCCGAGGCAGTGAAGATAGCTTAACCGCCTCCATTAGGAGATATCCGAGGCGGTTGTTAAGTTGCAACCGCCTCGGATATGTTTTTAAACAGGCATTATTTTGCCTGATTTATTAGCCTCCCTGAAAAAGCAAACAGTTCATATGAATTTTCTATAGCATAGCACGTATACAACAGATTTATATAGCACACTATTCAATCATTCATTCTCGCATCAATCACAAGACATAAACTTCAAACATTCACATACATACACATATAAGTAATATTATAAAACTTGTTCATTTGTGACATATACTCAATTCACAGCAATGATATTGATCAAATTGAAAAAAGTAAACATCTCTTAAGTTCTTCACATGAATAAAACCACTCGCCGCAGCCTCCGTACACGATATCTGCTGATAAAAAAGTCTCATTTGTTAAATAGTGACATTCATAAGAAGAAGATAGAATTATTTGACACCCATATATACGTTAGCACCGAGAGAAAAAGTAAATGACATTTACAAACTCCAAGTGCACTTATCATTGGAGACCACAAGTTCGAAAGAGAACTACAAAGTTTGAAGCTTCCGAACTAGAAACCTAACTAATGACCTAACTAGAAACCTAAGTAATGATCTAACTAATCACAATCCTAAGTTCCTAGCTTGCCGTCAAGATACTGAAGCGTCCTTGGGCACTAATGACCTCGTTGTTTAGGAAGCTAGCAATGTGCGACCGGATCTGGGCCATGTCCATGTCTTCTAACTATTTGATTGCCATGATTTTCGCCCCTTCCTGCAAACATGAAGCTTACGCTCAAGACGAATAGCATGATTAAGCACTAGACATTAGTAATGGCGATGGTTTCGTACCACTAGATCACCGTACTTTGGGTTGCTGCAAAGGGCTAGCATGTGGAAACACACGTAATACCCACAGACGTCGGACCCTTCAGGTTGTTGCCGACACTACAAAAGGGATATCGATTAGGTATAGAGGGCAGAAGTATGATGGAATTAGTTCGAGGAGTCAAGGACATTACAAAATACCTTAAACTTGGAGTCATGGCGTAACTCGATGGCCACTCCCTCCTTGTGTCTCCCTCCTTATTGGACGTACGTGCCGAACGCTCTACGTGATTGAAAACAATTAGCATCGAACTGTCTTTTCCTTTGGGACGAAAAAACAATAGGCATGGACGAAGTCGAAAGTTTTGGTACTCACTCGTCGAGTAGACGCATGATGTCCACGTACGCTTGCTTGCGATGGTCAGCGCTACGCCTCATGGAATCAAGGTAATATACCTTATTCCACTTCGGCACGATCACGAGGAGGATCCAATGGCCCCTGGTTATACGATGTGAAGTTATTACGTATTTAGCCGTCGAATGATGAGAATTTGCAAAGGATGTGGCTTACCCGATGTTATAGGCAACCTGGATGGAATCTCGTGCGGAGTACTGATAGAGTAAATGCACGACGTAATCCCGCACCAGGTTCTTATTTGCCGCGATGCTTTGGGCCGAGATCAAATGTGGGTCGCCGAACCCCACAGAGTTGCTCATCTTCCTTTTATCGGTTAGATCAATCATGTATCTGAGTATAGGAGAAGAATGAGTTAAATTGCAGGCACTTAGCGGTGATAAAACAAAACGGTGTTGTGTTGTAAGGACTTACAGCGTGAAGCATCGCATGAGCCTAGCGTCCAGCTCACGGTAGTGGAACATGTCAAAGATGTCAGAGAAGTCCACGGGAAACATGTTTCCTTGACGGTGCTTGAAATCGTCCTCCTTGAAGCAAACTACAACGCCGACTTCTGTATCTGGGAATGGCCTGTTCGACATCTCGAGGTAATGATCATGAAGCGTCCGGCAGGCGATGCCCAGGTTGACGTTAGCGTCCACCATAGGTTGTCCCGACACGTGTTGGCGAGCTAGCTCTGCCATAGGATATTCAACATCATCTGCCCGTTTCAAACCTGACTTCTTGCCTCTGACTACTTTCAGCTTGGATGTGGCCCCTTGACACCTCGTTCGAACACGACTTGGCCGTGAGCTCTCCACTGGACATCATGCATGAGTTCAGGGGCTGTCGGCATTGGCTGAGGAAAGGTGAGCTGCTTCGAAACCTCCGGTGGAGATGGATCAACCACTGGTGAAAACCTCATCATCCCTTCATCCGGTGAACATAAAGGATAGGACGATGCGATCGGTGCTGATTCGAGGACTATGTCCTTCTTCGGCCACTGGACGAACGACCCGACCACCTCGCTTAGCAATTGCATCTCATCAGCTTCTCGCGCGTTCGGCAAGGGACAGTTAGCGAAGGTCGGGTTGATTGACTCGACCTGCACTCGCGCGAAGCCTGCCGTTAACGGGACACCGTGCGTCACCGTTCCAGGAGGAGATGGCCACACCTAACCGTACGCGACGTCCATTGAGAAGTTCATCGTAGCAAACTGTATCTACATCTTGCACCGCGCCGGACCCCCAATTTGGTCGATGGGAGAAACATCGTCTGCACCCGAGGCGCAGCTACTCCGGCGGGCACCCGGGCTTGTGGCTTGCACCCTGTCTTGCAGGTACTGTGCTGAAAGCCTCTCCTCCATGGCTCTCATCCTTTCTTCAAATTGCGCCTCAAGGGACGATTATATCTCCGCTTTCATCTGCTCGGCTCTAGCTTTCTTCCTCTACCGACGTGCCTCCTGCGTATCGCCGGTGAAGGCTTTGCCCCATGTTGCCAGATTTCTGAAACCCCTGGTGCGTCCAAAAGGCTCCCTGGTGCCGATGGCCTTGGAGAGTATATCTTTCTCCCGACTTGGCACAAACGAGCCTTGAGAAGCCTGCTCATTCAGCCCCACCATTCTCTGATAGACCTCCTCGTCTTCTGGGTTTCGCCAGACGTGTTGACCATGAGGATCCACCTTTGACCTCGCCCTGCACTAGTCCCGGATGTGGCTGTCGCTGAAATCTGAGAACACCGGCTGCTGTTCGTGCTTCTCCGCTTCCTCGTCCTCCTTCGCCCATTTCTTCTTAGCACCGACATACCCTGAGGTGCCGAGATAATGCGGGTGCTTGTTCCTCCTCGCTAGCTCCTGCCCCTTCTGGCTATCTACCTGGAACTCTTCAGAAGACTTCAAGGCGCAGAATTCCGCCCAATCTTCTTCGGATACATCCGAGTATGCCTCGCAAGGCGACTTATCTTGCTTGAGATAGTCCCTCACCAGTCTGTGCTTGAAATTCCTCCAGCACTTGCCAGCCGTCAGTATAGTGGCTCAGTATAAATCGGCTTCGACCTCTTCCGGGTACATGAAGGAGCCCTTGACTTCGTCGAACAGGGACCTCCGCTCCTCCCGTGTCAGCTCGCCCCAATCGGCGAGGGTGATCCTAACCCTAGAACGGGCGACCACCCCGCATAACGTCCGCCACTTCTTCCAGGTTTCTTCCGGCTCAGGAACTCCGGTCACCGGATCCAAGCTCTGAACTACCCATCTGCCCTTTGGCCTCCCCGATGGCTTCCTTGGTTTGCGAGAAGACTTTCCTGACGATGTCGATGGTCTTGGCGACCCCGACGGCGATATCTTAGGGGAGGGCGGCGGGGAGTTCATATCCATTCTAATAATGACGAAACATCATAAACAGTGAAGAGACTTATCTTACCTGACGTTCGATATGCAATCTCCAATGTACGAACATTTCTTGCAAACATGAACATAATCGTATATGAAACTAGATAAGTCTAAACATAATACAAAAGGAGTGATACTATAGTGTCATTTATTGCTCTAATCATATGTAAAGAATATTTCTTGCGAACATGTCAATTACTAGATAAGTCTAAGGATAATCCAAATGGTTATGGAGTAAAGAATGCAATGGTCATTTGAGACTTGCTTGAAAAGGATTCAAATAGGGACAATAGGCTTGAAAAGGATTCTAATTAACCATTTGCCCTTAATTAACTAATCAAGCAAAAGGTTGAACTCCACAATAAGCAATTCCATCGCAATTATGACCTCTCCAAACATGTGCTTACATTCATGTAAAGAAATTCAGACAAGCAAAGCTGCATCTACCATTCAATTATACTCTTCCACCAATTCCATTCTGCAAAACTTAGTGAATTTTAACATTGGAAACTAGCCCTACTAATTTCATTATTGCTTTTTTTCAAATCCTTGGTCAGCATAATCCAATTTGGCGCAAAACAAGCAACACATACACAATGCAGCATACCCTAATCTGTTGATCAATTTGGCACAATTTAGCAAATGACTTTGGAAGGGACATGTTTCTCCAAAGGTTCAACTGCCATCTATTCATTTACTATAAATTTGTAACATCCATAATGCAATAAGACAAGGATTCATTCCCCACTCTCTCTCAGTTTATTACAATCTTTAATATAGTTTGCAAGTCAATGGAGGGGAGAGATGCATGGAGACAAGACAAGCATAATGTCACTCACCTTACGGTTGGAGGAGGAGGCCGGTGGTCGGGGAGGAGGCGGCGGTGCTCGGGGAGAAGGCGGCAGTGCTCAGGGAGGAGGCGGCCGTAGTGCTTGGGGAGGAGGAAGTGGTGGTCGGTCCCGGAGGCGGCGGTGCTCGGTCCCGGAGGCGGCTGTGCTCGGGGATGAGGCGCCGGACGCCGGTGCTCGGGCAGGCGGCGGAGTGGAGGAGTGGATGGCGCTCGGCGACGGGGTGTAGGCGGTGGTGCACAGCGACGGAGACCTCGACGACGGTGGCGCTAGGTACTCACGGGGCCGGGCGTTTGGCAGTTCGAGTTAATGCGCGCGGGGATGGAAGTTTTGAGTTCATATAAGATATTTATCCAACCGCCTCGGATAGGAATAAAGGAGGCAGTTCCGTCGATCTAACCGCCTCGGATAGGTTTTTTGCTAACCGCCTCGGATAGGTTTTTTAAGGCAGAACTTTCAGGCGACAGCACAATTGATATGATAATTTTAGAACTAACACCATGTGCACATGAACAACAAAAGCATCTCATATATATCAATATCTATGCGTACATGTTTCTTGCATGTTTCAACCAACAAAATCAACACTTCTCAAATTGTTTCATTGCCTCCGCTTCCTCGTCCTTTTCTTCTTGCGAGGAATTTCCTCTTCGAACTCTAGCCCTTCTTGATGATCTTCACATACGTAGCATGGTTCATTAGGTTCATCGGTAATCGTGTCTCTAATGCTATGTTGCATCGGAGGTGCATCTTCAAAGATCTTGTATTCATCCTCATCCACCACACCCTGAACTCCAATAATCTTCCTTTTACCCTGTAGAGCAATATGAAGATTCTTCTTCGCCGGGTCGGTCACGTAGAACACCTGGTGAGCTTGATTGGCCAGAATGAATGGGTCATCTTTGAATCTAACACGTTCAAGGTCTACTGTTGTGAAGCCATACTTATCGACCTTCGTAGATTGCAGATTGACCCAACGGCACCGGAATAATGGGAATTTGAAGTACACGTAGTCCAACTCCCAAATATCCTTGATGAATCCATAGTACCAGCTCCGTTTCCCGCTCATGTCAGAAGCTTCTATACGGACCCCACTATTTTGAAATGTGCTTTTCTTATCTTGATCTCTCGTGTAGAATGTGTATCCGTTAACGTCATATCCTTGCCAAGTCACGACTTCGAATGTTGGGCCCTTTGCATACCAGGTAAGCATATCGCTAGAGGCACCTAAACGAAGACGCTCCTTGAACCACTTGTTGAATTCTTTGTTATGCTCTCTCGTCCTCCACGCATCATTTCTATTTGGATGCTCTTGCCTTAACTTTGCCTTGCGCTCATCCATGTACGGGGCAACGGCGGTCATGTGTTTGCAGCACCGTGAAATGGGCAAGAGCGTGACCAGCTTGATTGACCGTTATAGATTTCTTTTCGACGGTCCCAACACCATCAAGCCTGCCTTCGTGACGAGAGCGTGGCACGCCAATCGGTTGGTTCGACTCCATGTAGTCAACACAAAACTCGACAACCTCCTCCGCAGCGTAACCTTCGACAATACTTCCTTCCGGTCGATACCTGTTTCACACGTAGTGCTTCAAGATTCCCATGAATCTTTCGAACGGGTACATGCTCCGAAGGAAGACAGGCCCGCACATCTTGATTTCGTGCACGATGTGGACGATGAGATGCACCATTATATCGAAGAAAGACGGGGGAAATACATCTCTAGCTGACAAACAGTCTCCGCCGCCGCTAACTCCAGATCATCTAGCTCAAACACGTCCATCATCTTCTGTGAAATCTTGTTGAGGAAGATGCACAGGTTGGTGATTGATTCCCGGACGTTAGGCGGCAGAATATTCCTGATTGCAATAGGGAGCATCTGTGTCATCATAACATGGCAGTCATGGGACTTCATGCCGATTAGTTTCAAGTCCTGCATCGAGACGAGCCTCTTGATGTTGGCGGAGTAGCCCGACGGAACCTTCACGCCATGCAAGAACTTGCAAAACTCGGTTCTCTCGGCCTTGGATGAAGTGTAACAGGCAGGGGGGATGTATGTCTTCCCGTTAGGCAGAAGTACGGGTGCCAGCTTGGGCCTGATTCCCATATCGACCATGTCAAGTCATGCCTTAACGCCGTCCTTCGTCTTGTCCTTCATGTTTAGCAGTAGACCCAGCACGCTGTCACAAACATTCTTTCTCTATGTGCATCACATTGATGCAGTGCCGGACGTCTAGATCCTTCCAGTATGGAAGGTCCCAGAACACCGATCGCTTCTTCCAGTATGCGGACTCATCAGCGGCCTTCTTTTTCCGACCCTTTCCAAGCACGACATTCACATTGCTAACCTTCTCGAATATCTCGGCACCGCTTAGTGGCCTTGGTTTCCCACCGTTCTCCGTTCTCCCGTTGAACTGTGACTTCCACCTTCGGTAACGGTGCCTTATAGGCAGGAACCGCCGGTGACCCATGTACACGACTTTCCCGTAATTCTTGAGACTTAGGCTCACGGTATTCTCCATGCATATGACACAACCTTTGTGTCCTTTAACCGTCTGACTGGAGGTGTTGCCAAGAGCGGGAAAGTCTTGGATTGTGCAGAATAGCATGGCCCACAGAGTGAAGTATTATCTTTTGTCCGCATCCCATACCTGCACTCCTGTGTTCCACAGTGTTTGCAGATCATCCATCAAGGGTTGGAAATACACATCGATCTCGTTACCAAGTTGCTTAGGCCCTTCGATGAGTATGGACATCATAACGTACTTCCGTTTCATACAAAGCCAGGGAGGTAGGTTGTACATATTGAGAAGCACGAGCTAGGTGCTGTGTCGGCTGCTCATGTTGCCAAATGGATTCATTCCATCTGTACTCAGCGCAAACCTTACGTTCCTAGTTTCCGCAGCGAATTGGGGATACTTCCTATCGATGTTTCTCCACTGGATAGCATCTGCAGGGTGTCTCAGCTTTCCATCGGATGTCTTCCGCTCGTCCGCGTGCCAGCGAAACAGTTTTGCTTCCTTCGGGTTTGCAAACAAACGCTTCAGGCGCGGGATTACAGGCAGGTACCAAGCAACCTTTGCAGGAGTCCCCTTCGTCACCTCGACGAATTCCTCAGCTCCTTCTACTCCAATCTTACTCTTGTACCGAGAAGCCTTGCACACAGGGCATGAATGTAGCTTCGCAAACTCTTTCCGGTATAGGACATAGTCGTTCCGGTCCTAAGGGACAAAGCACCTTATTGGCTCTGTATGTGTTTATGGGTAGCTCATTCTCCTCCGGAAGCATGTCACCTAGGAGGACCAACAACTCGTTGAAGCTCTTGTCGGACCAGTTGTTGCTCGCCTTCAGCTTCAATAGTTCAAGCACAGCATATAAAAAAGTGAACTTAGCCTTGCATCCTGCGAATAGCGGTTTCTCCGATGCCCCCATCAAGCCTAGAAATTGTTGGTACTCTCTATCGGTTTCGTGCCCTTCGAAATCACGCAACATCTGTTCCAGCTTAGGCATCGAGTCGGGATCATCGGACATCTCACGAATATCATAACCGATATCAAATGGCATATCGATTGCTCCTTTATCGGCAAAAATATCATCATCTGATACTATGGCTTGATCTTCACCGTGCTTGGTCCAAGTTGAATACCCTTCCGTAAAATCTCTCTTGAAGATGTGGTACTCAATATGATGGAGCTCAAGAATCCTTACGTTACCACAGTCTAGGCATGGACAATACGTGTCAGCTCTATCCTCTTTCAACATGTCCGCCTCGGCAACTGCCATAAATTCTCTCACTCCATCTCTATACGCCTCTGTGTTACGAGCTCCGTACATCCACGATCGATCCATCTAAGCCGTGCATATGTAAAGTTAAAATTTTAGTTCAAAATATGAAGTGCATTGACTTCGTGACATGAGTTTAACACATTTCTTCAATTACTAACATAACCAAATTCTAAAAATAAATACTAACCTAACTAACTAATATAATTAAATAGCCGTACCAATTGACTAATATAACTAACCTATACGCGTCGACTCTCTTCAATTACTAACGTATAACTAACCAAATTGCCACTTCTTGCTATAAAAATTAAATACGCCACAAAGCTAAATCCATCATTATTTTTTTCCTTTTTACCCACAAATTTTAAAATTCCTTCAAAATTTGCATACCTTAACAACAAATTTCTATGCATTCAACCATGCGATAAGTCAAACATCTCATCGATCTAATTAAGATCATATAATTAAATATTCTCAATGTCCAACAAACAAAGCAAAATCAACAAATTATTGGATAAAATGATTCAAAAACAAAACACTAACCTTTGGTAATCAACAAGGAAGTATTATCTCCAACTTCTCTTCCAAATGTAGCAACTCCTCCAAAAAATCACCAGCAAATCGCTCAAAAAATCGCCAGCATCGTGCCACATTTAAGACATTTCATCCTCTGGTCATATGTCGGCTCGCGCAACACAATGAATACTGTGAATCATATTAGAGGCGGTTAAATCCAAATAACCACCTCGGATATCAATTAAATCGAGGCGGTTATATATCCGCAACCGCCTCTGATATCTGCTCACTCATCCGAGGTGTTTGACAGTATATAACCGCCTCAGATAACATCCATATCCGAGGCGGTCAGAAATAATTAACCGCCTCGAATAGCATTGGAGGCGGTTTCTAATCTCCAACCGCCTCGGATGTGCTCGTTATCCGTGGCGGTTGCTCCCGAACTCTTTATCTGAGGCGGTTGTTTCATGCTAACCGCTTCTAACATATGTTATTCGTGGCGCTTTTACTTAACCGCCTCGGATATGGCGCCTCGGATAGACGATTCTGTAGTAGTGGCGGGGTACAAGCGCAAGTGCAGACACGGGGTACGAGCGCAAGTGCAGACGCGGGGTACAAGCACCAAAGCGGGGTACGGGCGACCCCCGGGCAGGACCCCGACAGGTGACGTACCGTACGGTGTGTCGTACCGGACGTCACGTAGATGTTAGGGTATATGCCCCCGTGAGTGGCGTACTAGTGACCTGCAAGCCCTCGTCCGTACGGCGGACTGAGGGTAGGACCGTAACCTGCCTAGGGGCAGAATTGTAATCCGGCCTCATGCCCCCGAGGCCTATAAATAGGGGAGCACCCCCCAGGTTGGGGGGTACGGAATACAAGTCACACCAATTTCTTGACTCGTCAAATTTTCTCTAAGTGTTTGCTGCTGCCCCGCGCTCCGTTCTGCAGTCCCTCGCGCACACCCAGGTGACCCAGCACTCAACCGGGGGTGCCACAAGTTCACTGTCCGACCGCGTAGTCGACGACACCGGACAAGGCAGAACGTAGCGTCGGGGTTGTTTGTGACGGCGTCGGGGTTATGCCGGACGAGGCAGAACATAGCGTCGGGGTTGTTTGTGACAACGTTGTCGGGGTTATGCCGGACGAGGCAGAACGTGGCGTCGGGGTCGCTCCTAACAGCGTCGGGGTTGTTTGTGACGGCGTCGTCAAGGTTATGCCGGATGAGGCAGAACGTGGCATCGGGGTCACTCCTGACAGCGTCGGGGTTATGCCGGACGAGGCAGAATGTAACGTCGGGGTTGTTATTGACGGCGTCGGGATTGCCCTTGACGACATCGGGATTCGCCCTGACGGCGAATCCCGGCGCCTTGACGGCGTCGGGGTTGTTCTTGACCGCGGAGGAAAACGTCGATTCGGGGTTGCGCGGGAACCCTCCTCCAACAAAAACAAATAAATAAAATGAACCAGGAGCAAAGTTTAGTACATCATGCTCTTCCTTTCCTCTTTCTCCTTCCATTATTTCCAGCTCCAAGTTTACTTCTTTCCCATACGGTAACGTCTCCCTTTGAATAGTGTGACGGTGGGGATTCAAATAGACACCAATTGCATGGACAAATGACCCTGCACGCGCAAAGAACCCAACGATGCTGCCATTGCTTTGCATTGAAGTGTGGAAAGGAGTTCCTCAATCTCCAAAAGGTCCATATCTATTCTCGTTAGTGACGAACGTAAGTGACTTTACAACATCGGCCACTGCATATATATATGGGCCAGTTGTGCCAGAAACCTCCGTCAGAAACTCTGAAGGACCAAGCTGAATCTGAAGAGAAGAAAACAATTTTCATGATAATTAATAATTTCTACAAGGGGATAATTATTTTGCAACATGAATTCATTCTAGAATCCAAAAATTAACGTGACGGACTTACCTCTAATATAATAATTTTGTAGCTTCGTGCGCAGCAATAAAAGGTTAATGTTTGAACAAATCATAGCTATTAATGGAACAATTTTATGAAAATTATGCTAGAAAATTTTTCTTCTAAATATATCTATTTGGGGTCTTGTTTTTAACTTCTCATCAAGTGGAACAAAATAGTGAAAATAGATCACGAATTAGATACACCCATTTGAGATATTGTAATTGAAAAATTCGTAATGATTTGAAAAACAACACCGACGTCACTCTCTCATCTCCAGCCGCTGACGTCACCACCTCACAATCACTCCCGACTGGGCCTCGTGGGCCGCGAAAGCATACGCGCTATCCGGCTTCTCCGAGTCATGCGCTTCGCCTGGCAATCTATTGGACTTTTGCATGTCGCTGAAGGCCCAAAGGCGAGTAGCTCCCTAAGGGCCAGCAACACCCTTTATACACGCGGTTATTCTCACGTCCTACCGTGGAATCACCGGTGTGGCTTGACAGCCCATGAAGCTTAGACGGCATCGTCCTCGTCTTCCTCGTGACTCTTGATCTCGTAGGTTTAGGCCTCGCGTGCATAGCCCATTTACACTAGATGAAAAAATTGCTAACGTCATTTTTGTACTACAAGACAAAATTGCTGATTATTTTTTTGAAATTTTCACTTTTTTTGTGTTTTCTTTGAGTTTTTTATTTTTCTGTTTTTGTTATTTGTATTTTTTTTTGTTCTGAGCGGTTATCGTTTTTGTTCCACCAATAATGTCTTATAGTATGTATATATTATTTTTAAAATATTTTTTCCTTGTGATCACTATATTTATTCTACATAGCTATTTTTTTAGTTCCACCAATAATATGATGATAAAACATTCTTCTTCTATTAGTCGAATAACTTATTACAACGGGTAGAACAATTTCTTACATGATAGAATAATGGATGCCCGATCTTTCAATGAGAAAATAACTATCGATTTGTGGATTTGACCATGACGATCCGACTACACTATATGATAACGATGCACGTTAGTAATCACTAGACCAACTCCATTAGGTTATTGACGATGCCGAAAGCATGATCAATCTAAGCATGAGGTTCGTAATCCCTGCGAGCAATGAAGATTTGAAGAACAATTAAGATAAACCAATCTGAAATTGTAAGTATGGATAAAGAACAAGATAAATTGGGGTTTCAAAAAGCGGTTTTGATCTTTTCATTAGACACAAACAAAGATATACAAAATTGCAAAGGTAGCAAACTCTTAACTAAACAAAACCCAAAACAAAAGAGAGCATCTTAGGGGGTATATAAAGAAAAGAATTGGTTTGTTTCAGAAATAATCCCGGATTGTTTTGGCAATTGTGACGTGCTCATGAGGTATTTGGAGGTAGGACTAGATGAGTTGGAAAGAGCACGAGGTAAGCTTTCCATATAGTCCAAGATCACCCAAATCGGAGTTCATATGCCCAAGATATAGATATTTGATGTCAAAGTTGTCATAGCAATCCGAATCAGAGTCCAGAACTTGTGGGACTTGATCTCTAACTCTCCTTGGACCAAAGGTGATATTGGAGTACTCCTTATACAGTAACAATTTATGTGGAACATCATCATGGTCATATGAACTTCATCTCTTCCTCCTCCCGAGAGTTTGAACTTGAATCCTCTCTTGTTCTTGACAAACCTCCTTTTGTTCTTTGTAGCTTCAGCAGCGGACGTAGTTGAAGTAGTGGAAGTAGAGGTGGTAGCGGATGTATCCATGGGGATCATGTCCTCATCATTCATAATCTACCGGAACATTTTTCTATGAACAAGAGAACAAATTTCATGAGTCATGAGCCACAAGAATATAACACATCCAAATTCTTAGTGGGTACCCAGTGAGCAATTTGAGCTCATGGCTCACTATTGCCCCCCTCCCAATCTCGTGCCCTGTCAGCTGCTATGTCGAGCTCGCCAAAAAATAGGGTAGGGTTAAGGTTTGGGCTAGGGGCAACAACATTGGAGAATAAACTTGTGTCCCTGAGCTTAGAGGGAAGGTCGAGGCGACGATGGAGGTGGGACAAGACGAGGTGGTGAGACAGCGTTACAGGCTGTGGAAGGGAAAGACGGATGGTGAGCCTGTGCTAGAGGATGGGTCAGCACGGAGGAGTGAGTGGGCGGCGATGACTACAATGTTTAGGTGGCGGTGGGCAATGGTCATGGATTCGGTAGTACCAGCCACCAAAGACGGAGGAGGATGATGGGGGCGACACGGTAGATAGTGTTGGCGGGTTCGAGGACAGTGGAGAAGGATGCTAGGGTGGTAGAGGAAGGGATTTAGTCCCGCCATGTACAACAAAGTTGATGGCGATAGTCCGCTAGCTTCAATAGTGCTATGATGGAGAAAAGGCTTGTGCGAAACATAGCGAAAGTGCCGCACTATAGAAGAAAGAGAAGAAATGTGACCTCCACCGATTGCGATTCGGCGGTGACAATTGCGTGGGCGGTAGGGAGGCGGGCTCCACTGCACACCCAATACTTGACAACAACAGAGCGAGAAAAATGGCTCAGGTCACTGAACGCTAGCTCTCCTGTACGAGCATCTCCAACAGTCCACCTCAGCTATTGTTAATGGGGTGTTTTGTTAGACTTACTGGAGGTGGCTTTTAGCGAACAAAACAACTTTCGGGTTTTGGCTTTTGGTTTTTGGCGTTGTGTTTTTGGCTTATAAGCCAAATATGTGCTTTTGGTTTTTAGCTTTTGTGGCTTGCCTACAATGTTACAATGTCCAGTTTTCTAAATTTTTGTTGTCAAATATCTTAATTTGCCCAATCTAACAATTAATTTACCAAATGACCTGTAATATTTCTATAGTAGATAGCCCACAACAACTTTCTCACAACAGACAGCCCATGGCCATAAGTTGATTTCTCACAAACTCAACTAAACAGGGCCTAAAAGTGTGGAGGGAAAAATATGACAAAAAAAGTGATGTTGTTATTTCAGAGATAAATAAGTCTAACTTTTATAGAAGACATAAATAATAGATACATAGTCTATTAAAGTAATCCTTGCTACTAAAATATTTATCCCGTGGGCTTCATTCTCTCACACCAATATTTAATTTTTTGAGAGCTTGATACTCCGTCCGAATGTAAGGTATATTTGATTGGTTAAGATAAGACTTTGACTAATAATTACTCTATTAATATATAATTTATAGGATATAAAATTAATATCATTAAATTTATATTAAATATACTTATATAATTTTGTATCAAATAAATCGTATTACAATTTTTTGACGGGCGGAGTACTGTGATGAGTAGGACAGCTGAACCACTAAGGGGGTGTTTGGTTGGGCTTTTCAGCAGTATTTCACTGGAAAAAGCTGTAGCCCAACCAAACGGCAAGCTTTTTAGCAGCTTTTGCTAACGGTAGCTGTGGGCTTTGCAGTGCAAATTTAGTTGTTTGGAAAAGTTGCCTTTTGCTAACTTTTTGTAATGTGCTGAATCTTCTGTGCTTATTTTTCAAAATGCTGTAGATAATTTAGATCAACTAAAAGCTATATATTCATTTTCCCACCGCCACAGCTTTTCCAGATAGCCAGCTAACTCCGAGCAAAGTTCCGTTCCTCTCTTTTTAAACGCATGCTCTGACTACGGCCGGCAGCCGCCACGGAGTCATTCCGAAGGACCGAAGCATTTTAGGGCTTCCTCTCCCGCCGCCGGCTAGAGCCGTAGTCTTGACCTCGCGCCCTCCCTCGACCTTCTTCCTCCCTACCTCCCGTCTCCCCCTACCTCCCACCAGACCCGTGGTCGCCCGCCGTCGCCGAACCACCCTCTGTCGCCGCCGAGCCCCCTCCCGTGCCCTCTTCCTCCCCCGCCAGCACCCGCCCCGGCCCGGCTGCCACCGCCCGCCCTCGCCTCGGCCGCCAGCAACCGCGCCGCCATCCAGATCCGCCATCCCGGCCCTTCGTCCCCGTCCGTTCTCCTCCCGAGATCGGCGCCCCACCGCCAGCTCCCACCGCAGCATCCCCGTCGCCAGCGCCGCTCCCCTGCTCTCCTCCTCCCTCACCCCTCCATTCACCGCCTCCGCCGACCATTTCACACCAAATCCAATAGTTCTTTTGTGTGATTCTTCTAGATCAGTAATTGACATCTCCCCCGAATCTTCAAGGTGCTCAATCTTCAAATGTAATGTGTCTCTTTCATGCACTGAAATTGTTGGTGCAAGGTAAAAAAAATATATTCATTTGGTGAATGTAGGTACTGTTGTTGGCATGCTTTGCTTGAGATTGTTTAATGTATGAATTTGTATGCACTGAGATTTAAATGTATGATGCAATGTAGGAATTTGTATGCACTGAGATTTAACAAATAGATGAGATTGTTGTATTTGAAAATATTGGTATATGAATGTGTATGCATCGAGATTGGTGTATTTGGAAATATTGATGCAAATGGTGTATGATGTGTATGCACTCAGATTGTTGCATGTGTTTGAAAAATTCTTTTCGGCATTATTAGATTATTAGATGATGATCGAGCTCATGTCTAGAATTATTGTTTTTCCAATTAGATGATGATAGAGCTCAAAACTATTATAATTTAGCACTTCTTTATGTTTGAAATTATTTTCTTCATCAATTGTGCGCTAAAATAGTTCAGAAGAATAATATTAACAATTAAACAGAGCACAAAAAACATCAAGAGTATTATAGACATTGCACCATTCATCATAGCAATTAAGCTCACAACTCAGAAGCTGAAAAGAAAGGGATCTGGGCTTATCAGGGCTTCCTCCCGCCGGAGCTTCTATGGACAGTTAAGCTCAAGCTAGTTTCTGCACAAGTCTAAGCCGAAAAGAAAGGGGCCTACAAACCCTACTGCCCTAACGCCTCGCCTCAGGTTAGTTTTGTCAGATTCCTCTGCTAGTTCGCATTCGATGTTCTATTTCGCGCCAAAAGAGAAGCATCTCTCCTATTATATTTGTTGCTTCCATGCTGTCTCCCGAGCTAATTGAAAATACGGCGCGCAGGTTTCAGCTTGGTGGTTCGAGTTTTTCCCTACTCCATGGCGCTCCGGTTCGAGGTTGGTTGAAGTTTTAATGGAGCAAATCTGCTCCTTCTCTTTTAGAGGCTATTTTTCTATAGTTTTGTTTGTGCCATTTGATGCGAAGCAATCTCGGTGGTTTCTTTGTTCGGACTTGCAATGCGGAGTATAGCTGAAGTTATTGGTGACGAAGTAGCCCACGAAGTAGATAAGGTTTTACTACTTCTGTAGTCTTAGTTGATAACATGATATGGCGTTGGATGTGATGCCATGTCGTGTTCTAATAAATATTGTTTCAGACGATTTTCTGCAACCACAGATTCCCAATTAAGCGAGTAATGTTTTATTTTATAATTGCAATCGGTATTGACTAGTCCAAAAAATGGCAGTTGACCGAAAGACCAATGCTGTCCTAGGCACGTGTTTCTCAGAGTTCGAATTGTCTTTACCTGATACTACAGTTCGTGCACACTGTATCCTGTATGTTTCTTAAGGTAAAATCTTATTTGAAAATATGTTTATTACTTTTCATTGAGGCGGAGCTATAGACTTATAGTGATCCATACTCCATATAATAAGAAAAGGGAAAACAAGAAGAATTTGAAAAGTTGGCCATGTGTAATTGCCACGTGACACATGCCATCAGAGTGGCATGACGTGATCACATGATACAGATGGGCTGGTACGGTGGAACCACTGTCAGCTCATATTCCTGCTTCTATCCAACCTCATCACCTTGTTGGACAAAATATTGTAAGGTGGCTGGTTGAACTTGCCTGAACTACTTTCTTATATTTGGGAGGCAAGTACCAAAATAATAGAGCTAAATGAAGCATTGAACATAGCAATCGAACCTGAGGTGAAAATTATTTTATTTTATGCTTGCAGGTATTAGGAAGATTTAATCGTGCTCGTGCAGCTCAGTTAACTCTGCCCCACTTCGCTTGTCAAACACCACTTTTTATGCCTGTTGGAACCCAAGGTATTATATTCTTTGGTCCTTGCACCATTTTTCGCCACATGCTAGTTCAGTCTGGATGGAGCCTTTTCTTGTCTAAAATATGAAGTTGTCCTTCAGATTTTCTGTATTATGAGTTCACAAGAGCAATTGCGCAAAGTGGCTAAGACTGGTTAACATTGGATATATCATATATCCATTTAGTGTGCAGTTATGTCGTTTTAACATTGTCTTTTCCATGGAACATTGGAAATGCCCATCTTGTATGTCTTCACTCTCCAGTCTTCAAGCAAATAACGACTTCAACCATGAGTTACTAACTTACTATTCCCGGTTACTGAAGATTGGATGTACTTGTTTCTTTTCCAGGAACAGTTTGTTGCTTTTTTCTTGTTCTCTGGATCACCACTCACCATAGTCATTTGCCAAACAATCTTTGTTTCCAATGAAAGTAGTTCTGTGTGCTTCCTTGCGGAAAAAAGTAGTTTGGTGTGCTTAAGAGATTTTCCATGTGCGCAGACATTGTAGAATGATGTTCATGTTTCTCGCATCTAACAAATTGTTCTTGTTTTGTTCTTCTGTTCTTTTTACTCAGGTACAATAAAAGGCCTGACCACCGACCAGTTACAGGAAATAGGTTGCCAGATTATACTTGGAAATACCTACCACCTTGAACTTCGTCCAGGTTCTCAACTTATTGATGACTTGGGTGGCCTTCACAAATTTATGAATTGGAAAAGGGCATTGCTGACTGACTCTGGTGGTTTCCAAATGGTTGCTCCAAATCTTTGTTTTCTTAGCATATTAAATGTTGCAGTGGTCCATTTGAACATGCAGAACTAAGTCATTTACTTCTTAATGTGATATTTGCATTGTAAATAAATAATGTACAATGTTAGTTAAGTCTAGCGTTGTGATTTGTGCTGCTTGCCTAATTATTTGCGATGGATACTATTTATGTTTTGAACCATTTACTAAGTTGTTTCCGAACTGTTGGCCCTTTCTGTAATGTAGGTTTGCTATTGAACTGTTACTTATTGGTAAACATGGTTTTAGGTTTCTTTGCTGCATTTGGCTGACATCACTGAGGAAGGAGTTACATTTCAGGTAATTCTTGCAGCTACCTATTCTGTGATGCTCTCCTTCTTCACAAAATTCAAATTAAATTAGGTTTGTTAGGTGCATCATATGATGTGTCCAACTTTTGAGATATCTTGCGTATTATGTTAGGGTACAGCACTGTTTTTAATTATTTGTCGATAAATAAAGAATTTTCGTACTTGTTATGAACTTATCATAGAATAACCTGGAGACAGGTTCAGCTTGTTTTAGAGCTGTAAGAATTAAGTTTTTTTTTCCTTTGCCCTCTTAAAGCTGGATTGTGATTAGTTAAAAGCAGCTTTCAATGGAGTGTGTAAATATTTTATTTCTGAGTTTATTGGTACTTCCGTTTTCCCTGTAATATTTTTCGTTTCTATTGTGTAAACTGTAATTTTCATGATGAATAGAGTTCCTAAGTGGCCCTGTGAGACCGATGGAAACTGCAATTAGCTGATGGTACTTTGATAAATATGTATTTAATTGTTTCATCAGCAGATTTGTATAATCAAGTGTGGTGTTGCTGTACCATATCATCATTTACGATGTCCAATGCTATCCTTTCTCAAGGCCAACTATTATATTGATTTTCATGTTCATGCTAGAGGCCGAAAGTTTCTTTTGCTTCCATTTTGGAAGGAAATTGCCCATGGATTTGATGCTGCATTTTGTTTTTCATTTTCTGCGCCCTTTGATAAACTTTACTGTTGATACGAACTGCTTTTCGTTTTGTACCTTTTCTAATTTTATTTTTCTTTTTGTGCCCAATCTACAGTCTCCTGTTGATGGGAAGCCCATGCTTTTGACACCTGAGGAATCTATCCATATTCAGGTGCGTCCTTTCCTATACAAGCTTTGAACCCGTCATAAATTAAACTTCTGCCATCTTAAAATCCTAGTTTACATCTTAACATGTGTGTGCCCATCCTTCATATTTATGGAACATGAATGCAGAACAACATTGGAGCTGATATAATCATGGCTCTCGACGATGTTGTGAAGACCACAATTACTGGACCAAGAATAGAGGAAGCGATGTATCGTACTCTTCGGTGGATTGATAGGTGCATAGCTGGTATGGTCATTTGTCTGTCTGATTGCTACCAAATTATATATTGTCTAGCATTTATGATCCACTATTTCCCATCTTCAAGTTAGAATTTAGCATCATTTCACTTGCTGCCTCTGTTTATGCCATGCGTTTTAGCCTTTAGGTGTGTTAAAATAACCATTTGAAACTGTGTAAGCATGGTTAACTAAGGTGTGGTATTTTTTGTTCAATGTTCAAATGTAGCTCATAAGAAACCAGATGTCCAAAATTTATTTGGGATAGTGCAAGGAGGATTAGATCCAGTTCTTAGGTGAGTTTTTCCTTGCTACTTACATCTAGCACATTTATAAAAGGTATAAGTGCAAATAATGATTAAAGTTTGATAAATTACTATGAATTTTTTTAATTCCAGAGATATTTGCTTGAGGGGCTTGGTTGAGCGGAACCTTCCTGGGTATGTCAGATGAAATGTTCACAAGATTATGATTTTATTCCATGAGTAAAAAATCTGTGGGCAAGTATTCTGCATGCAGCCAAACTTGTTTTTGGCTTTTCCATTATCTCCAACATCTATCACATACTTGAAAAATTGTTCCTGCTTTATATGCATTATTTATCTGTCCATGGCTCTATACTATTAAGTCAACAGTTCAGTGGCTGATAATTGATATTTTTGTTGCTAGATATGCTATTGGTGGACTTGCAGGTGGTGAAGATAAAGATTCGTTCTGGCGCGTTGTTGCCCAGTGCACTGCTGGATTGCCTGAAGATAAACCACGATATGTAATGGTAATTTTTCAATTTCTCAAAAGTGCTCATTAAGCCAAATATAGTATTGTCTCTGCATATGATTCACTCTTATTACAACTTCTAAGCATGCAACACACAGAGCTTGTTTGGTTGACTTTGCTGTTATGCTAATATGCAGGGTGTTGGTTATCCACTTGATATTGTGGTATGCAGTGCTCTGGGTGCAGATATGTATGACTGTGTTTATCCGACACGCACTGCTCGCTTTGGGACTGCACTTATCCCTGAGGTAGGAAACTATCTGTCCCGTCCGACAGACCTATGCAATTCAAGCTAGAGTATGTTCCTGTTTAATGCATTTCTTTTAGCATGGATGGTTAGATTCTTAATCTTTTGCTTGAACTTACTGGCATTCAAACAATTTGCTCTCCAGTTAGCATGATCTGGGTGAGAAAATTAACATATGCAAATGCAAGCACACTAAATTCTGAGTTCTGATATCTCTTCCTCTGCACTTTCCTCACTCAACATTGTTCCAATGAACTCACATGAGAGGTTTGAGTGAGTGGGAGGGGACATTGTTCCTTCTAGAACCCCCATAAGCTATGCTTGTTGATAAATCATTTGATGGTTGTGGGAAGGGGGAGAGGCATTTACGCCTGTTGGCTATATGTTCTAGATTAGTTTTGAATTATGGTTGTTGTAGAAGTAGGCATGCTTGTAGGAGGTTTGGGTTTTAAGCTTATGTTCAGATCACCCTAAACGGACCCTTATTTCTAAGCGGGTGCTAATTTTGTTTATCTACCCCTTTTGACTTAAGTACTATTGATAATTTATGCAACTTCTTTCTGGTATCTCCTTAGGGTGTTCTGAAGTTGAAACAAAATGCAATGGCAACTGATGAGCGACCAATTGATCCTACGTGTCCATGTATGGTATGGCTTCAGCACCAGTGGAACAAAGTGGTAGACTAATTGATAACTTTCTTTTTTGGTGTTCTATAACCTGGTCATCTTGTCAGGTCTGCAAAAAATATACACGTGCTTACTTGCATTGTCTTGTCACGAAAGATCCTATGGGTTCGCAACTGTTGTCATATCATAATTTATCATTCATGATGCGGGTATGCTAATGAATCTTTGTGCTGAGCTATTCATCGTTTTAAGCAGTATTGGCTATCGCTTGATCATTCACCTTTTTAATTTCAGTTAAGCAAAGATCTCCACGTGTCAATTCTTGAAGGAAGATTTCCAGAGTATGTTGTCTCACTTGACCTAAATTTCTCCGGTTTTTCAGTGAAACAGTGTGTATGTAAATAATGGAATTCTAATGCCATATTGTAGATTTGTGAGGGGATTCTTGAGGGTGCAGGTTTGTCTTGTTCTCTTTTATCATTTACATAATGTTCACCTCAGAGAAATCTTTTCTTCTTGAATCGAAAATACCTGAACAAACAAGCTACCTCCTTAATACTACCTGCCTCCCATTCTATCTATAAAACCAAAACTATACTCTGTTTTATTATCTTATGTCTTGATACTTTGTGTTACCTGTAAACGCTCGAATCATCATGACAGTTCCCAAAGGGCGATGTGCCAAAGTGGGTTCACAACGCAATGGAGGTTGCTGGCATTGATATATCGGAGTGCTGCACTCCCACCAAATGTCAGCATGATGCAATGGAGGCTGCTGGCGTTGACATATCAGAATTCTGCCCTCCGACCAAATGTCAGCATGATGCAATGGAGGCTGCTGGCGTTGACATATCAGAATTCTGCCCTCCGACCAAATGTCCCTGAGGCAGAACATTCAGGGGCTAGCTTTACAGGTACCACGGTACCAGTTGACGTGATAGAAGGGCGGTCGCATGAAGGTGATCCCTCATATTTAACACGACAGGTTTTCACAAGGTTTTTGTCATAGATGTAGGCCTCGCTCTCATTGCTTCAGCATAGAATTTTCTGATAGTATGCTGAAGCTAGCTGATAGGTTTCGATAGCCTCGAAGATGTTGTATCTTTTAGAATGCAGCTGAGATATACTAGTACATGATATGGTGCGGATGGCTGGATGAATCATCTGTCGTTGTATCGTTTGCAAGCAGTTGCAAGATTTTTACTGGTAGGAACAGACCAAAGGTAGTTGTAAAAGCAGCATTCTACTCATGAAAAATTGTTGTTACAACGGAGTACATTTTGTTTCATGCAAGATTGCAGTTTTCCTCTCGGTCTTTGCTTATGGCGTCGCCAGTCTTCACACACGCTTTTTTCCAAACTCTACTCTTCAGTTCTTCACTCTTTGTAGGCTTGCACTATATTTAGCGGCTAGTAGGTGGTAATGACAAGTGGTCCTATGAAGCTGCTTTTTGTTTTTTTTTAGGAACAAGGCATGGAAAAGGTCGCGTGGGAAATGTGGCGATCTGCCGGGACATGACTTGCTGGTCATTCGGGTCGTTGGATTCTCATCGGACGGCAGAGTAATTGTCAGCGAGCGTCTCAAAGTACCACATGCCACCCTCCCATTGG
Source organism: Stipa capillata (assembly GCA_019208055.1). Taxonomy (NCBI): domain Eukaryota; kingdom Viridiplantae; phylum Streptophyta; class Magnoliopsida; order Poales; family Poaceae; genus Stipa; species Stipa capillata. Next base: position 124,680 of record JAGXJF010004343.1, read on the forward strand.
CTGCCGCATCCCGTCCAAGGCGCGACGCCTCGCGGTATCCACCAGTGGCGAAGCCGCTCGGCTCAGCCACACCACACAGGTGAGCATCCACCTAGATTCCACCGACTTACATGTCACGGACCCGGGAATTACATATGATTAGGGGAACGAATGGTTGCCAAGGGCCGAGGGACCAGTCGACCTGGTGGCACGGTACCTGCGCCGTACTCACCGAGGTGGAGTGATCCGACACCTAACCACCGCAAACCGGCCGAAAGCGACTAAACTTCCCAGAACCACATACAATTCCCTGATCTGGTGAAGGTTTAGAGTCGTTCTCGAATTCTACCACGCAAAGCAAGGTCGGAAGAGCCCGGTGATTCTATCCACACCCTAACCTAACTCAAGGGCTAGTGGGTCGCTCGAGAGCCCGGTAGAATGCACCCACACCCTGCCTGGCCGGCACTGCATCTCAGCCAGCGGGTCGCTCAACCGATACCGGCTCGATGTAGTACAAAGGAGAACAGCTTTAACCCTTCACGGCATACCCATATACTTCATATCATACACGTATTGCGTATGGGCAGCCCCGATAACAACTTGTATATCACAGCAAAGCATTAAAGAGAAAGATTACCAGATAATTATAACACATCCCATACTCGGGGCAGTACTTATCTTACATACAACTTGACCCAAGGTCGATAAACATCAAAAGAGCCACAAGGGCAGCAGTGGAGACACAAAGTAAAACACCCGAGATGGTGGGGAACCACCTCAAACAGCCCACAACAATCCCAAGGAAGTCGAAGCCGAAAGTGGTAAACCGAAGCAGCGAACGTCAACACCGAATGCTCCATGAACCTGCCTAGGATAAACCTAGGTGAGTACAACCACTGTACTCGCAAGACATTGCTTATCAACTAATTAAAACATGGTATTAATCCTGGTTGACAAGTGGTGAAGGTTCACAATTTACATCCAGTTTGAGTTGCATACAAGAGATAGGATGAACATAAGCTACACAATTAAAGTTCAGATTGTAGCAATAACAAGGAGATAATAACTGAACATACATAATGGATTATATGGAATTTAACCTTCAGACTAGATTTCACATCAATCAAGGTATGAACCAAGCAAAATGAATATCATCATTCCAGTTCATTCGGGGGCAGCCCACACCCCAATTTGATCATCGATCTATTACAATAGCATTTTCAATCAATCTCTCGAACCGTTACCGGCAATACATCCACCATGGGAATAACGAGTGCTCTTCACTCGGAGGTTGCAAGGCTCGAAGTGACCGAGACTTGCCATCAGATAAGCCCATAACGGAGATTCCGGTGACGTTCACGCGGTGATAAGGGAAGTAACACGATGAAGTAATCTCAGATTGGTGTGACGACAAAACTCTACTTACTCCGGGGGTCGCCTCTTTCACTTCAATTAACACCAACCGTATTCATCGTGCGCACCCTTGGCTCTCACATCTCACTTAAGTAAGTTCAAGTGATTAGGGCAACCAAGTTTATTCTCAGCCATAGCTGCTGCATAACACTAGACTTACACATACTAGTACGACATCAAGCACAGATTAAGCAAGCATTCACGCAAGCACCAAGTCAATCCAATTAAATATGCTAAATAAGATTAACACACAATGTAATGATTAATCAACAAGCTATGGAGCTTGCCTGGGAGTAGGGTTCATCGAAGTGCCGGAACAAACGGTAGAATGTCAAACACCCGAACTGGAAAGGCGAAGGAAGAAACAATGAATAACGGCAAGAGGGGCATGATGCATTGATGATATGTTGTCATACTGATTCTAGGTGAATTATGACACTAAACATTTTTATTTTAGCTGTTAAGCTAGATTCTCTAGTATACATACATTTAGAGTTTACTCAGATTTAGCATTTTCTGTCTTCTTCTCGGTCAAGAAATAATCTTACATTAATTTAAAATGCCTGAAAGGACCAGCTACTAATTGACTGCTCGCTTGCCAACAAGTTACTAGTATATTGTGCGGATTGAGTTCACTGATTAGCTTCATGGTAGCTCGCAAATTAAGTTGTGTATTTATCGAATGAACTATCCACTGGTTGATGAATAATTGGAACATTTTCAAATGCCTAAACTTAGTTGGTTAAGTTAACTATCAAATATTAGTGCAACTAGAGAACAAATCAGTTTAGTGATGCGAGGAAACAATATTTTAGTGCAACAGCTGCTTAGCTACTTGAGCATATATGCATACCACGGCATGCTTTTCTCGAACTAGGCAAACGCATATCAAAGATCGACTAAGCTAATCAACATATTAGTTAGCTATTGTACACTAACTAACCTATTGATATGAAGTCAGGTGGGACAAGCAAACCTAAGTAGCAGCAGCATATGCGGTGGCGTAGCTAGTAGCATATGTGCTCATACACATATAGCCTAGCAGTGATAACACACAGGTTGCTATTTCTGTAGTTGCTGATTGAACTACTCTAGTTAAATGATCACAAGTGAAACTCTTGTTGTGTCCTGTACTAGTTAGGGAACCATCAAATGAACAAGTTTTAACCCAGCTTAATGATCTCCGGGCACCTAAAGAGGGCGAGATATAAACCTAACGAATATTTATCTATGTGACTAATTAATAGTGCTTAGCTACAGACCAAATAATTTGACTGTTGCCTTAGAATTGAGTGTATAGTTTACCAATTGAGTTAAGAGATATCTGGTCATTGGGATTAATACTCGGTATTGGACACGATGGCTTGCTTCCGGGTTTGTAGTTATTTGAAAAGAGAAACCTCTGAACTAAGATTGCAATGCTTAGGAAATGGTTCCATACAGGAGTTTAGCAACTCTTGTAATGTTTTGGTAGGATAATTATTAGTTCATTAGAGGTGATTTTAATCCAAGGTCCAAGATAAGAATGAGAATGTTTTGAGTACAGCTAAGCTCAGTGTGTACGCTGAGACTAGATTAGGCTAGTTATACATTTTAATTCAATTATCACTGTTAGGGACGTGTTGAACTAATGAGCATTCACCATTAAACTTTAAACACCAGTGCATAAAGGATCATCTGCTGGTTCTCAGTTCATTTACTGCAGCTGTTAAAAATGTCTTAATCGGATCAACAATCCACAGCTGAGCTAATCTAGACTACTTGTTGGTCAAGCAATTTCTAGAGTCATTAGATAGCGGTTGGGGTCATCATTAATTAGCAGTAAATTGGAAGTTAGTCGATTAGTTGTTTGGGCCGTTATTTGCCACGGTTAGCATAACAGGGAGCAGGAGGGACTCGCCGCTTGGCTCGAGACACCGGTGAAGAACCGCTGAGGTCGACGGTGGCGCGAAGTCGAGGAGCTTGGAGGATTTGGGGATTCAATGGAGGTCGCCGGTGGCCTGAGCTCGGCTTGGCGTTGACAATGGTGAGGACGGAGACGAGCAACGCTTGGAGGCGATGACGAGCGGCACGACGGATTGGGGAACGAGGCGCGACCGCTCCCGAGCTTGGTGACGAGGCGGCGGATCAGCGTCGTCGATGGCGGCGCCGAAGGTGCGGAGGAGGCCGAGGCTTGGCACTGAACGGCGGAGAAGCGGTCGACCGTGGGCGGCGGAGCAACCGAGGAAGGCCGGCAAAAAGGGGCGGCGGGCTTGGGCCCATCAGCCTCGGCTGCGGGACAGCCAACCCCGTCGGGGCGGCGCGGGGTAGGAGGAACCGGAGGGAGGGCGGAGGCGCACTGAGGGAGCGGCGGGCTGGGGGCTGCCGAGGCGGAGGGCGAGCAGGGGGGTGGCTCGCCGGCAGCTGGAAGGCGGGGAGCTCCAAGGGAGGCCGGCGGGGAGCTGGGAGCGACCTGCGGCGCGCGGGGAGCCAGGCCCGAGCGAGCTGGCGGCGCACCAGGGGGCGGGGAGAAGCGGCTGAGGTGGCGCGGCGTTGGAGACGGGACCGAGGCAGCAGTAGGGGGGCGGGGCCAGCAACCGGCGGTGAGGAGCAGGGCTCGGAGGGAAGGAAGGCCGGCGGCGCAGCTGCTGCTTGGGCGGAGCGACGGCGGGGCTTCAAGGGCAGCCGCTGGAGGAGCTCGGGGCTTGGAGTACCGGCGCTGGGGAAGACACGGAGGAAGGAAGAGGCGCTGGAGAGGAGCTGAGGCAAATGGAGGAGAGAGATGGGGAATAAGGGAGCTGTGAAGAACTCGGTTTGGGAAGCAGAAAATGGCAGGATGCCCAAATGCTCATGCATGTCGATGTTCTTGGATGAATTGAATGCGCAGGAGCTAGAGAATCCAGTGGTATAACATGCAGGGATTGGATCTTCACTTTTAGACATGATTTGGAGGAGAGAAGGTGACGGGTGTTTTGTTGGTGCTGGAGAAAAAGAAGGGAAGGGATGCACGGGCGCAGTGGAGAAGTTGGCAAGGGGGAGGAGAAAATGGGGAAGAAAAGGGGCACACAGACGGATGGAGAAAAGAAAGGGAAGAAGGGAAAAAGATCTACGGGGTAGGTCCCACGGCAGGTAAGGGAGGTAAGAGATCTTCTTTTTATTTTGTTTCTCTTTTATTTTGGTTTTGTCTCTTTACTGATTTAATTTATCTCTATTTTGTTTAGGGCTAATTTTGGACAAAAAAAGTTCAAATTTTTGTTTAACGACATGGGTAGGACTTAAATATGACATTTCATGGGAAATAAGAGGTTCATCTTGTTGATTCATTTTCATTTGATTTGGAGGAAAAAGTTTAGAAAAACATTTACTAAAATATGCGAATCTGACTCGATTCACCAGAAAATTTGTATATTATCTCTCAAAGGTATTCACGACCTTAGAAAATATTTCGAAGAAGGCTTTAACAAAATTAATTTCTCATATCCTGTTAAAGTGGTTTTTATGTCGCAATATTAGGGTTTTCGATCTGAGCTAGATCCAAATGACCTAGATGCATGCATGTATGAGAGGAACTCCAAATTCATCACGACGATCTTTGCCGATCTTGTGTCTTAAGATTTGGTCGCTACATTACATCTTGTGGGTAAAGCCGTATAACCTCTGCAGAGTGTTAAAATCTATTCGAATAGCCACGTCCTCGGTTATGGACACGATCTGGCAAAGGCACACACTGGTTAGATTGAGTTTTGTTTGCAAACTCTGGGTATCGGGATTAAGGACGTGGACACAACGTGTCCACAAATTCTTTCTCTGCATCCAGGGGCACACCTGATCTCCCTAATTGCCCAAATTTTCATATGTCCCAACTCAAGCAATCTCTCAACCTCAAGGATAAGGTACTGAGGTTCAACCGAATCCTGCTACTGACTTGCAGGTTCCAGTGAAGATGCATGGCCGGAGGCTACTCAAGAAGGCGACCATCAGCGTCAGCTGAGTACCGATCCAATTTGAGGACTATGAAGAATAACATAGCAGGTTTCCAAAGGCGTCGGCTTGGGGTCAAGCTGCATTTCAAGGATAGGGGATTGTCGGCTACTGAGGAGATCATGCCGAAGAAGTAGAGTAGGTAGAAGGAAACGTAGGTCGTCCTACTCTGCTATCTGGCAAGCGAGGCTATTGACCACAACGAGAGGCTGACTGGTTCTAAGTGGGCCAAATCGAAGAGTCCAGTGGTGTGAGTAGATCCACTTGACATTGAAGTAGGAGAGAAATTGAAGTCTCTGGTGACTTGTCATGGGAGCTTGAAAACTTGCTCCCACATGTAATTAAACAGAAACACATACACAAAGTAAACATGGAGCAAAGTGGAAGATCCCAAGAGAGCAAAACATATTGTGTTCAACGACCAATGTTAAGCTAAGCAACCATGGTCTGATGCTGTCTCAATCCCTCAACTGTAGAAAACTACGGCAAGATGGATTTCTTAAGTGTGGCGGCTAGACTAAAAAATGACATTGGACTTGGGTGTATAATGATCCAATGGAACTATGGAAGTTCATTTTTGGTCCAGCTTGCTTGCATTCTTTATTTGCAGTTGCACACGCATTCAACTAGCATGCATCATACATAGAGCATGGTTAGTGATAAATGATAATTCATGTATCCTCCCAGCCTGAAAGGTGTCGTTTTTGCCGCTGTTGGCTTGCCTGCTCTGATTTTGTTCCGTCCACGTGTCGTTGTAGGTGCGTGAGCTCTGCGTTATGGCCGTCGTCTTTCGGTCTTGCGTTTGGCTAGGGCGCAGTGAGGTGTTTGTTGTAGATATAAATCTAGACTATAAACTTATGGCACCCCCGGTCGGTTACGACGACCTCCGGGTGTGCCTGGGAAGAATGAGCGAGAGCCAAAACGTATGAGGCAGTCGTCGACGTGAATCCGTGTTTGTATTAAGGTGTGGAACTGAGAGCTTACAAGTGAAAAAAAAAGATCCCCCTACTCTCTACCCCCAGGGGCTATTTATAGGGGAAGGGAAAAAGATGCCGGATTACAGGTTTACCCTCACATTTGGGGGACTTTTACAAGGGCAGAAAGGTCATTTTTCTAACCCAAGGGAATCTTGGGGGAATCTTCTTGGAGAGCGTGATGGCCTCGCGTGTGGGCTCGTCGGAGACAACCCTGACGCGGAGAGCGGGCTCGTCGGAGACAGTCCTGACGTGGAGAGCGGGAGAGTGGGCTTGTCGGAGACAGTCCTGATGACGGAGAGTGGGCTCGTCGGAGATGGCCCTAACGACGGAGAGCGTCAACGAGAACCTTAATAGCGTTGTAGTGATCCCGAATATCGTTGATTCGGAGTTGCGCGGGGTCCTCCCCTCCAACAGTAGCCCCTTGCCGGTTGGGATGGTCGAACAACGCTCGTCGGAGCCGGCACACTAATCCCGAGGGGTTGGTGCGCAGGCCGAATCGACGACGAGCCCCTCATCCTATCTTTATTTTTTCTCTTTTCTTTTTCTCCTCTTTTTCCTCTTTTTCTTTTCTTTTCTCTTCTTTCTTTCTTCTTCTCTCTTTTTCTTTCTCTTCCTTTTTCTTCTTCCTTTCTTTTCTTCTCCTTTCTCTTCCTCCTTCCTTTCTTTTCTTCTCTTCTTCCTTTCCTCCTGCCTCACCCACCTGGCCCTGCTAGGCCGACGCCTGCTCCCCCCTCGGGCCGGCCCACGTCCTACGCCCTCCTCCTCCTGGGCCTTGGCCCGCTGGCCCTTAGGTCAAGGAAAAAAGGGGGAGGGGGTATAAAAACCCCCCGCCGCCCCTGTGGCCTCCTTTTGGCCCTTACCAGCACGCGTGCGTCACCTCCTTTTCTCCTCAGGCATCCACGCCGCCACCTTCTCTCCTCCGGCCGGCGAGCGGCTCCAGCAGGCGTGCGGCCCCAGCGGGTGGGCAGTTTCAACGGGCGTGCGGCCTCGGCGGCGAGCGGCTCTAGCGGGGGTGCGGCCTTGGCGGGCGGGCGAACCCCGGCGGCGAGCGGCTCCAGCGGGAGTGCGGCCCCAGTGGGCGGGCAAACCCGGCGGCGGGCGGCCCCGGTGGCGAGCGACTCCAGCGGGGGTGTAGCCCCGGCGGGCGAGCGAACCCGGTGGCAGGCGGCCTCACGGGAGCGCAGCCCCGTGGGCGAGCTCCGGCGGGCGAGCAGCCCCGGCGGCCGGGCGGACTCACGGGCATGGCACGAGCTCTGTCGGGCGTGTGGGGCGGACTCGTGGGCATGGCGCGAGCTCCGGCGGCGAGGCGCGGGCGCGGGCACGCGGGGTCATGGGTAGATGGCGCGGCGTTGCGGTTTACTGTGAGCAAGACTCCGCGGGTGAGCGTGGTGACAAGCAGACAAATACTAACGCGAATGAACGCGAGCGGGGCGACGAGCGGACGAGTGGACGAACGCGAACGCGAACGAACATGAGCGTTGCAACGAAAGGACGAACGCGAACGCAAACGAATGCGAGCATGGTGACGAGCGGACGAACGCGAACGAACACAAGCGCGGCGACGAGCGGACGAATGTGCACGCGAACGAACGCGGCGACGAGCGGATGAACGCGTGCGCAAACGAACGCGAGCGTGGCGACGAGCGGACGAACGCGGCGTGTGAACGAGCACAGGAGAACGAGTTGCGATGTTGGCGAACAAGCGCAAGAGTAGGGCGACCGCTGCTCTCGAGCTGACGGAAAAAGATTACTCCTGCTACTTGGGCCCCTCTAGAGCGGACATGCCGTTCGTCGAACACCTAGCGGCGAAGGGCAAGATCCCGAGCCTCGACGGCCCATACGGTGTCGAGCTCCCCAAACCCTCAGCGGTGAGAGCGGAGCCAAGGGACGGGCATATCGTGGTGTTTGCAGCTCAGTTCGATGTCGGGCTTCGCGTTCCGGCGGCCCCACTGGTGCTGAAGGTGCTGGCGTTGTTCGGCTTGGAGGTTCAGACCTCTACCCGTCTGCCTTCGTTCGGCTGGCAGCTTTTGAGTGGGCAATGCGGAGTATGGAGACGAGCGGCCGGGTAGAAGTCTTTGCTTGGAATCACCAGGCAGTGGTGACGAGGAAGAAGGCGATGGGGAAGCTGTACTCGATGTACGGGACCGTCAGCTTCGCTCGTCGTCATAGCCGCAACAAGTTTGAGTTCCCGACGCTTGCTGTCAAGGGCAAGTGGGCCGATTGGCGGGATGCTTGGTTCTACTGTCAAGTTCATGACTCGGGCTTCCTCTGCACAATGAGCATACCGACACCGACGATTGCGCTCCCCGCTCTCATCGGGAGTGGCGAGGCACAGCGGATCTTGTTCCAGCACTTGGCCCTCAAGCTGAGTGTGCGGGACTTGGTGGAGGAGTACCTGCTGCTGGGGATTTTGCCACTTGCCTCTGGCTGGACTTTGCGGTTACTACCGAAGGGTTGGGAAGAGCCGCACGGCCTATGGGTACTGGGGAAGTACCTCCCCTCGGCATGTAAGGCTCTTAACTTCTTCGTCTTTGTGGCCTCCGCTGCGTCGAGGTTTCTCGCCCCCTTTCGATCTTAAGCTCTTTTCTTGTTCCCCTTTTTCTTTGTTTCGTAGACTCCTCTTTGGTGTAGGGAGAGGAGGCGGCGGACGTGCTACTCAGCCACTACACCCGGGTCAAGGCTGCGGATGTAAAGCTGATGATCGTGAAGCCTCAACGTAACAGGGCGTGCACGACCTTCAGGTGGGCTGTGCCAGAGCGGACGTCTCCTCTTTCCGCCGGGGGGGCCAGCGGGGTCAAGCGGTCGTGGACAGATGCGTCAGCTTCGCTGCCCCGGAGGGTCCGAGCTCGTGAACCACAGGCTACCGCTATGGCTGACAGGCGTTCTTTGAGCCCATAGCGTGAGCTACCCCGCTGGCGCCTTGGACTTGGGAGGGCCCGATGGGGGTCCCTGTCTCGCTTGACCTTGAGTCGAGCACTGAGGATCACGACGATAGCGACGACGAGTCCGGGGCCGCACCTGAGGACTCAGGGGGTGGCGGCCTTCCCTCTCGGCCTTTGGACATGGCTTCCTCTAGTGGCTTTGACTTTGGTGCAGACAGGATGGACAAGGTTGATACTGGCACTTCTGTCACTACGGGGGCGGTGGCAGTGACGTCGGTCGACACGGCGCCTGGAGGGGCAGTGGTGGCACGTTTGGCGAGGCACCCTGTGCCGCTCTTTCTGGCTGCTGCGCCTGGAGATAGTGGCGGAGGCTGCGGGGCTGTCCTGGGTGTCTTGTTGGTGGCTGGGCGACTGCGTCTAGGGGACTTTGCCGACTCGAAGGGCAAGGCTAGCTTCTACCACGACGCGGCGCTCCGGATCTCGCCTGCCAACCTTGATGTCGCTTTCTAAGAGATGTCGCTTACGGAGGTTTGCAGTGCTTCCAAGTCTGCCTTGCTTAAGGTATTGTGAGCGTTCAGTTTTTCATATTACTTGCACATTCTATCTTCTCGATGGCTATTAACTCTTGGCTCGCATCCCTAGGGCCTCCTCGCGACCGAGCGGCTCCTAGAGATGAACGGTTCTGAGATCGATGGTGCACGTGCTCAAGTCCGGGAAGAGAAGGGAATCGCCAAGATCGCCAAGGCTGAGGCCACGGAGGCCACGAGGAAGTTGGCGAGACGGAGGACACCATCACCTTGCTTCGCACGGAGCTTCGCGCCCTGCAGGCCGAGCATGGGGCTGCGGAGGGACGACAGCAGGAGGTAGGCGCGCTGGCGGCGTTAGTTGCCGCGGAGGTCGGCGAGCTGGGCAGCGGCCTTGGCGTTTCTGCTGCTCCTCCTGACTTCTTAGGCAGGGATGCGATGGCCGCCCGCCTGCGGTGGGCGGTCGCGGTCGCCGCTGCCTCGAGGGATGTGATCTCGGCGAACACGCGGGACTGCGCACAGGCTTGCACCGAGCTAGCCTTCGTCTACCTTCGCGAGGCCGGCTGCGATCCGAGGGGAAGTTTGAGGCGGAGGTGTATGTAGCTCCAAGCAAGAGGACCATCCTGGACTCTCTTGCTCTCATCCAGGATGGTGTGCGAGCCTTCTTGGCCCATGTGTGGGACAAGCACAGCGTGAAGTAACTTGTTGCACTCTGGAAGTCGCGATTCTTTGCGGGATCTTCTGGCGGGACGTCGGAGGGAGCCCCTGGCGAGCTGGTCTTGCCTTCGCGGGTGTGAGGCTCACAGCTTGGCTTTGCGCATCATGTTTATATTGCAAAGTTTGCACCAACCTTTTGGTTTCTCTTTCTGCATAGCTTAGGACTTGCTTTAGTCTTGTAGTGTTCTTTTGCTGGGGTTGTTGCAGTGTCGATGAAAGCCTCCTTGTCTAGTGGCCCATCTTTTTGCTAGGGTTTACATGGTCGGACTTTCTTTTGTAACTCTCAAATGACTTTGTTAGTTATTAATGAAAATCCAGAAAATTACTAGACGTTGCACTTGCATCTTATGAATTATTTGTTATCTGGTTTGTAAGGTGATGGCTTTCGATGGAAAGTGACTGCGGGGCACCTTGGGACAGCACCCACTAGGCCTGAGTCCACTAAGTGCCATGCTTCACGCCGATTAATAAAAACCAAGAGGCAAGATGACGACGTGCGCGTCTTGAGCGACACAGAGGTCTCGGCGTTTCTTGCGGGCCTTGCACGGCATTCTTAATAAGTTTGAGTTTTTCTCATTGTAAGCACCTAGATATGTCGTCTTGTACTAGGCATACGATGGAGGGGGCGTTTGTCATGTGAACGGTGTCGTACCCTCTCCCATCCAAAAATATTTAGTGCTCAATGGCGTGCATGAGAGCATTTGTAGAATGTAGTAACAAAGAAATAAGTGTGTCATTGGGTACGTAGCACCGTATTCGCTCCCCATCCAAAAACACTTAGTGCCTGATGGCGCATGTAAGAGCATTCCTACCTTATCCTGACACACGCGTCTGGCTCGGCGTCGCGGGGAGATGTCATCGCACGACCCGGGGGGAAGGGACACTATATCCCGGACGAAGGTGGCTCGACATCGCGGGGAGCTAGACGGAAGTGGCTCGACATCATGGGGAGCTGTCGTCGCATGACCCCGGAGGGAAGGGACACTCTGTTCCGGATGGAGATGGCTCGACATCGTGGTGAGTTACCGTCGCACAACCCCGGAGGGAAGGGACACTCTGTTCCGGATGGAGATGGCTCGACATCGCGGTGAGTTACCATCGCACGACCCCGGAGGGAAGGGACACTCTGTTCCGGATGGAGATAGTGAATCCTCTTACTTGGGGGGCGTGATGCCGCTGTTCTAAGTTTTTCATTAAGGCCTAACGACCTGGGGGCGCTAAGGCCGATTACAAAAAGTGGCGATAATGACACATCGACTTTAACCTAAGTGAATGACCGAGCGGGGGCAGCGACCATCGCAACGGCCCTTATCCTTGCCGCACTACTTTGAAACACAAAAAATGTCGACGCAACGGCTACATTTGGTGGAGCCATAGCTACACATAGTACTTACGGAGATTGTTAGCGTTCCAGCTGTGCTTCAGCTCGCCTCCATCGAGGGTTGCCAAATGGAACGCTCCTGGGCGAGTGGCGCGAACCACCTCGTATGGTCCATCCCACTTCGAGCTTAGCTTGCCGTCGATTTCTGGGTTCGCCTTCTTCTTGAGCACGAGGTCACAGTAGCACTGACCCACGGAGGCAGGTCGGTGGGCGGAGATGAGTTGATGTGCTGCACCTGTCGGGTATAGGCCCGACGCTGTCTCTTGGACGGGAAGGTGTGGGCATGGCCGCCGGTGATGGCATGCACGATGTGGCATCATGGATCTTCAACCTGTTTTAGCAGCTCCCTCAGGAGCACAAGTGGCGGAGGAGGCGGTAGGGCCTGACGCTCTTGAGCTACCGCGCGGTCGTGTCGCGGGGCATCATTTCTAGTAGCCAGCCCCCGCTGCTTGATTGCTCAGGCGGCGGCAACTAGGTCGCATTCCGCAGTGGTATGGAAGGCCCAGCCGTGGAGCTCGCAGAATACTCGGTCGTCTCTGCTGGGCCTCCGTCCCCCGCTTCCCCAGTTACTGCCTCTTCCACGCCCAGAGTCGCCTGCGTGCCCCTGGCCTTGACCACGACCTCCACGCGGGTAGGCTTGGCCGCGGGAGTCCTACTCGGGACGGCCCGACTCGTGACCTCGGTCGCTGTTACATGACTGCTTGGCGGGATGTGGCGCCCCCGGTTTTAAGGCCGGAAACGCTCCTGTGTTTACTGTACCGGTCCCTGGAACAGTAGCCGGTACCACAAGAACTTGATAATGTCGTCATACATTACCGATTATTTTACAATACAATCCGTTTAGAGTCATTACATAATATGGCCTATTGGCCGAATTAAAAGTCTTGCAGCGGAAATATAAGAAATACGTAGATAAACCCATCAATATGCCAACCTCACAGGCAACTGACTGGGGAAACGCCCTAGCCCTCAAAGTCGGAATCTTCCTCGTCGGAGCAGTACTCCTCTTCTTCTTCTGGCCAAATCAACAAGCCAGGTGAGTACATTGAATGTACTCGCAAGCTATTCCCACAGGAAGGAGTATACGGAAAATAATTCATGCAGAGGATAAACAAGGAATAGCTCTACTCTAAGCTGATTAATGTGCGGAAAAATAAGTGCATAATTGAAATACTTGAATAGTAGATTCAAAAGCAATTTAATAAAACTGTTTAAAGTAAAAAGAACAGAATCCTCCCGAGGTAGACCCGGCTACCTCCTTACAATCCTCGAGACAGCTCAGACCATATTACCCTGGGCAACATGTCTAGCTTCTCGGTACCACACTCGACTGACACTATCCTGGATAGCTCAGCGAGTGCCCCTGGCTCAGCCCGTGTATCCCGAATCACACGGCTAGCCTACTCCTCCGGCAATTCCTTGCTACCAGCCTGTAGCGTAAATTGCCCTCTGTGGACACATCATGCCCACGTCCTTAATCCCTTTTCCCATGCTTTCGCAAACAACACTTAGTCTAACCAGTGTGTGGCCTTGCCAGTTCATGTCCATAACCGAGGACGCGGCTATTCGAATAGTTTTTAACACTCTGCAGAGGTTGTACGGCTTTACCCACAAGATGTAATTACACCCCTTATGCCGAGCGCTAACAGATACACTGCACAGAGTGTATTGGCAGGGTGGTTACAACGAGACCTTCGCCCGCTTCCATACCAGAGTTGGACCCGCTAGGTGAATACCCAAGTTTGCGTGTCCTGGACACCAAATTGGGGCTCTCCACCTTTGTGTCGTATCAGCACCTCCCGCCTGGCGTAGGTGGATCCTCTAGGACTTAAAACACCTAGCACTAACTCCCTACTTCCCACGGGTCCAAACCCTAATACTTGCCGGGGTACTAAGCCAAGTCCTTCCCATAAAGGACATGTGGACGTACGGTAATGGAACCGGTTTAGCGGCACTTAGGCTCGGTCCTTAACTGATTCGAGTAGGACTCCATTCCCGACCCCATGACGTCCGGACGATCATGGCTCCAACCAATGTTCTACATCCCCGAACACCACTTAACATTCCTACCCGAATCCAAATCATCTCCTCTTTTCTTTTGATTTGTGATAAACCTTTATTTGTGAAAGTCACCTCGGACAGCATATGCCATCCGAGGGTTTGTTTTCCCATATCCCAACGGGATGTTTAAAACTTGGTTTTTGACTATAGCAGGCTAAGCATGGTTAACACCTATAACCTTAATTATTCGACGGTCGAGAGTCGATCGCTGAATATACCTAGGGTTACAAGGAAGGATATTCGGACCTAGGTATCGTGCAACTAATGGGTATAACTACCTCTACATAAAATATCGATATTAAACACATAGCATGCAGAGTTCGTAAACAAGATATTCATAACTTTGCACATATGGGATTTCGACATGATCGAGATGGGAATGCTTACCTGGCAGTTCCTGCTCTTGTTCCGAACGCGGGGGTGATGTCGGGTCTTCCTGCCGCACGTACGTCGCTCCGTCAACTACGCGCCGAAAGGATATCGAATAAGAGGAAAATCCAAATAACTCCAAATAAAACCAAATGACATGCATGCTCGAAAGGAAATCATGGTCAAGGAGTTGAATTAGGGTTTACGACTCTGAACGGTCGATTCCCATTTAATCCAAGGGTTTGTTAAACTAAGTGGTGATTCCGATGCTCTAGGGTTTAGGTTTATGAGCATACTAACCATTCCGAGAGATGGGTATATGCAAGCGTATCACATAAAATGATAGTGCATTTAGTCGAGGGTAAACTCTCGCTAAGCTTTTTAAAATATGGACGCTCTTATCCAACTAAACTACGGAATGCCGCAGATATATTAGGATCTTGTACAAGAATAGGACTTTTATGGAGTTGAAATGCTCATATCTAAAGTATGAGCAGAATAGATTAAAGATAAAATACAATCTAAATTTTATCTCTATTGTTAAGGTGTTCAAATACATTTCAACTCTTAACATCTTTTGAACTAAAACTTTAATTACCTCTTTTAATAACTCACGGGAACTGTGTTTGGGGCTGCGAATAGCAACCCGAATTGGTCCTAACCGAGTGAATTAACCAGAGGCTTAACTCTGCTAAGCAGGTTAGTTAATTAAATGAGCCACTCGGCCGCTCAAGCCGTTATCACTCGGTCGGCAACGGAATTAAAGGAGCAGCGCCATGGGACACAGGACGCGGCAGCCGATTGGAGTGGGTTAAAAGCGCTTTAGTGAGGGGAAAGCGGCACTCGCTTGGTGCCACTTAATTACCTGGTCGGGCGTTACCTGGGTGCTCGGTTAAAGCAGGGTGGCGGCGGGCTTCGGACAGGGTAGCGACAAGTGCGGGAGCGGCGGCGGCGGTTGGCAGGTGGGGTGGCGGTAGTTGGAGCTGGTCGGAAGCTAGGGCCGGCGGCGGTTGCGGGTGCTGGTGGTTAGGGCAGGTCGGGAGTTGGTTGCTCAGGTGGTGGAAGCCGGCGGCAGGGTGTTCTGGTCGGAGCGGCGGTGGTTAGGGCTGTCCGACGGCAGGTAAGCTTAGGGTTTGGGTGGATTTCAGCTGCCGCTTGGTCTGGGGAAAAAGGGGATTTGGTTTGGATGCATGGGCATTTTGAGCTTGAGCTTGGGGAAATGGTGTGTGTTGCTGGGGCAGAGGAACGGGGCACGGCTTGATGAAAATTGGGTCTCTGGCGGTGCTCCTTTTATAGGCCGGCGACGCAGCAACGTCGGGTCATTGACACTGCTGATGAACAGTTGGGCGTGGCGTGCTCCCGTGGTCTGCTCGGTCGGCGGCAAGCTCGAGGGGAGGCCGGGACAAGGTGGTGGCGAGCTCGGCTACAATGCCGGCGATGGGAAAGGGGCTGACCGCTGCTCATCTACACGGCCGGCGACTGGATGGGGTGAGCATGGTTCCGAGGACGAGGGTCCGACCACCGGCGAGTAGTGCCGCTGGTTGGCTGGCTGCTGGACGTGCCAGCTCAGGGAGGAGCTAGGCCGAGGCGACGTGAAGCTAGAAGCTACGGGAAAGGTGATGGAATGGCACGGTGGATGGGTACTGGAGGAGGGTGAAGGGTACACGCGATGGTTTTGGGCATTCCAAGAGAGAAGGGGACATGGCTGAGAGGTGCAAGCTTGCCACAGATTCTGAGGTACACAGCTCCAAGCAACAGAGAAAATTAGGCACCGATGAGTACTTCGTGCACTATGCCTTCGTGAGTATCAGTGCCTGCATGCAAAGTAATTCTTGTGCGTGAAAAAGAAATGAGTTGGCCAGAGGTAACGTGAGGGTTTAACTTGCTGGTACTGCTGGAGAGGATTCTCGCGAGGCTGTCGGGTAGGTTTTTAACTGAGGGAGGTTAAGACATGATGAAACGGTAAATTATGCCCTAGGGTGTTAGTTTATTTGCAAACGGGCATTTAGAACGGGGACCTAATATTTTATGTCCTAACTGAGGAAATTATAATGTCAGGTTGCCCCGCAATCTATTTCGGCATTTTCCGAGAAACCGAGAGGTGGTAGGTTTCCCTGATTAGGGTTTTTCCGACTGGAGTGCGTGTGTGCGGGTGTTTCATTGCATTGAATTTAATTAATGCAAATGACCTAATTTACATGCGATGACATGCTCGAAATTAGGGTTAGAAAAACTGGGCGTGACACGGGATGACGCTCCTCCTCTTCCACGTGGTACACGTCCTTCTGCCTCTTGGCGCGCCGGTCATAGGTTTCCGCTTTTGGCCCAGTCCAGGCGGCAAGCGCATGCGCCTCTACCTGCCTACGGGCTTTCCTGTCCTCAGACTTGGAGTAGGTGCGCATGATCTCGTACAGCTCCACGACCGTCTTGGGCTCCTTCCTATCGAGCTTTCCTGCCAAGTCGAGGTTATAGATCGCGTGACGGGTGGCCTCGCACACGCTCTTGTCGGTGATGTTCGGGATCTGGCACTGTACTTGAGCGAAATGTTGTGTGAAGTCGCGTATCAACTCGTCGGGGGCCTGCTTGAGGGAGAACAGGTCTGAGGAGGTGACTTCCTTGTTCCGGTGGGCTATGAAGTGGCTGGTGAGCTTGTCGCGGAGCTGTTCCCATGAATACATCGAGCGAGGAGCCAGCCTGAGGTACCATTTCCGAGCTAGGCCGGAGAGCACTAGCAGTAACCCCTTTGCCATGATTGCCTCGTCACCTCCCGCCAACGGTCTCATACACTCTGAGGAATTTGACGGCGTTGGTGTTCCCGTTGAAGCTGGCGATACTGGGCGCTCGATACTTGCTTGGCCATGGCATTGCTGCCAGCCCTGGGCTCAGCGGGTTGTACATGTCGGTGAGGCCCAAGGCGTTCGACGATGGTGGGTAGGTTCTGATCTCGAGTTGGTGCGGGGCGTCGGCGGGCCGTCTGTCTATCCATCCCGGATGGTGGAGCTCTGGGCGCGACGGAGGCGCTAGGACCCACGTAGGGCAGCACTCTGCCAAACGACGCAGCGAGGCCGAAGCCTGCCCGCCCGGCTACGTGACGAAGTGATAAAAGGGTTGGTAGCTGGGGCCTTCCCCCACGCCATAGAGGGATGCCGTGGCCATCTCCCGGTTAGCATCCAACTGATGCCGCAGGGCTTCGGCTTCTTCGGCGCATGCTGGTGCGGGAGGAATCGCTCTTGCACGGCTGTCAGCCATGGCTTGGCGGAGGGCGGCGACCTCTTGTGTTCCGGCTGGGGATGGCAGCCTGGTGCGTGTCTGGGCCTCCGCTACCTCCTGCATGACTTCCTCTGCTGCGAGGGTGTTACGATGGGTTTGCTCTCGTGCTTCAGTTAGGGTCTCGTCTAGGTGGCGTCGCACTACCGCTGCCTCGGCCGCTTCGGGGATCGGCGGGAGAATGCTAAGTAGGCAGTGAAACAATTGAACCATATGTATAGCTTCGTTAATACTAGAAATGGCATGATGACATAGTAGCAATTTTTTAATTTAAGCACACACTTGAATACGGAAGAGGGCGAGGATCTCGATGCATACCAAAGGGCATTTTTCCCTTTCATTGTCTTCTTGTTTCTTTTTGTTTGGGAGGAGTGCTTTCTCCGTGGGCTAATTTCTTACCCTTTTTTCTCTCTTCACTCTTTCTCTCATTACTCTTGCCCCCTCTACTCTCCTTGATGCTCCCTCTCTCCCTCACCTCCGCTGGTTCTACTACTTGAAGAGGAGGGGGAGAGGAGCTCGGCCTTTGCCACCGCCATGTAAATCCACGTAGTTTAGCTGCTTTTGCCTTAGGGGCTACTAAGTGCGTCAAGCTCAGGCTTTGACTTCCTCTCGCAAGATATGCCTCTTGCGAAGGTCCATCAAGAGTGGAAAATGACAGCAGATAATTTGTATTATCCAGTTTATGGATACAGATATGCTATTGTAGATTGAGTCAAATACGGATACGGATACAGGTTGTTGGGGGAAGGGTCCCCGTGTTACCCCGAACCGACGAGCTTCTCCCGGACGACGTTAAGATCCCCCTCCCTGCGTTGATTCGTTTCACCTAGCATCAACAAACTCCGTTGGCATCGCTGATGGCGTCGAGGCCACGCTCCGTCCCGGCGGGCATCGAGGCCGTGTTCCGTCTCGGCGGACGACGAGGCCGTGCTCCATTCCGGCGGACGTCCAAGCCGTGCTCCGTCCCGGCGCCAAGGACAACACGTCGTCTTGGTAGCGAGTATTAGGATATTAGAGTATTTGAATATTCCATAAAGATTCTTCTAAAAAGACCAAAATACCCTTGAGGGTGTGTTGTTGCCCAAGGGGCATAATTGTAATCTCTCACATCCCTCCCTCAACCCCTATAAATAGGACCCAGGGGGAGAGAGAGGGGATCCACTTTCTAGGAGAAAAACTGTAATCCCTGAAATCAATATGAGAGTTTTCACTTCGCCCCGACACGGGAGTTTCCATTTATCCTTGACGCGAGCGTTTCACATTTCACCTCGTCGGTCATAGTAACACGCGCTCCGCCTCGACGGACACCACACTTGCCCGTACTCCTTCGGTACTCCCGGAGGTCGATGTAACCGATTAGGGGTGCGTCAAATACACTGCCTAGTCCCGTAGCTACGACAGTTAGCGCCGTCTGTGGGAACCGGGCAAGAAGTCATGTCAACTAGGATTCCGTCGAGGA
Organism: Stipa capillata; assembly: GCA_019208055.1. Classification (NCBI taxonomy): domain Eukaryota; kingdom Viridiplantae; phylum Streptophyta; class Magnoliopsida; order Poales; family Poaceae; genus Stipa; species Stipa capillata. The sequence goes on from JAGXJF010004343.1 coordinate 143,669, forward strand.
ACTGTGATGCGCATAAGCTCTGCCTTGTTTGTGTGCTTGTTCTTCTATGACAGTGCACACAAGCATAGGGGCTCGTCGTCGATGTCGCCCTCGCGCACTCTCGGACTTGGCGTCCTCTGTGCCCCCTTTGGCGACACCAGGGGCTCGTAGTCAACAATCCCCTCATCGCCACGTGAGCAGCGTCTCCGTCGCCGTGTCGGGATAACATTGGCTCCCGGGATAACATTGGCTCCATCGTGGTGTAGAACACGCTCCGACGCGGGATAGAGGGTCCCCTCACCGCCATGTGAGCAACGTCTCCATCGCCGTGTCGGGACAACTTTGTCTCCCCCCCGTGACGTAGATCACGCTCCACCGTGGCATAGAAAATCCCCTCCTTGCCATGTGAGCAACGTCTCTATCACCATGTCGGGATAACATTGGCTCCACCATAGTGTAGAACATGCTCCGATGCGGGGTAGAGGGTCCCCTCACCGCCACGTGAGCAATGTCTCCGTCGTCATGTCGGAACAACTTTCTCCCCCGTGACGTAGAGCACGCCCTACCACGGCGTAGAGAATCCCCTCACCGCCAGGTGAGCAATGTCTCTGTCGCTGTGTCAGGAATACATTGGCTCAACCGTGGTGTAGAACACGCTCCGACGCGGGATAGAGGGTCCCCTCACCACCACGTGAGCAACGTCTCCGTCGCCGTGTCAAGGCAACTTTGTCTCCCCCGTGACGTAGAGCACACTCCACCACGGCGTAGAGAATCCCCTCACCGCCACGTGAGCAACATCTCCGTCGCCGTGTCGGGATTACATTGGCTCCACCGTGGTGTAGAACATGCTCCGACGCGGGGTAGAGGGTCCCCTCACCACCACATGAGCAACGTCTCTGTCGCCGTGTCGAGACAACTTTGTCTCCCCCGTGACGTAGAGCACGCTCCGCCGCGACGTAGAGAATCCCCTCACCACCACGTAAGCAACGTCTCCATCGCCGTATCGGGATTACATTGGCTCCACCGTGGTGTAGAACACGCTCTGATGCAGGGTAGAGGTCCCCTCACCGCCATGTGAGCAACGTCTCCGTCGCCGTGTCGGGACAACTTTATCTCCCCGTGACGTAGAGCATGTTGCACCGCAGCATAGAGAATCCTCTCACCGCTATGTGAGCAATGTCTCCGTCGCCGTGTTGGGATTACATTGGCTCCACTGTGGTGTAGAACATGCTCCAACGCAGGGTAGAGGGTCCCCTCACCGCCACGTGAGCAACGTCTCCGTTGCCGTGTCGGAACAACTTTGTCTCCCCCGTGACGTAGAGCACGCTCCACCGTGGCGTAGAGAATCTCCTCACCGCCACATGAGCGACGTCTCCGTCGCCATATCAGGATTACATTGGCTCCACCATGGTGTAGAACACGCTTCAACGCAGGGTAGAGGGTTCCCTCACCGACACGTGAGCGACGTCTCCGTCGCCGTGCCGGGACAACCTTAACTCCGCCGCAGCGTCGAGCACGCTCCACCGCGGCGTAGAGCGTCCCCTTACCGACATGTGAGCGACGTCTCCGGCACCGTGCCAGGACAACCTTAACTCCACCATGGCATCGAGCACGCTCCACCGCTACATAGAGCATCCGCTCATCGGCATGTGAGCGACATCTCCGTCGCCGTGCCGGGACAACCTTAACTCTGCCGCAGCATCGAGCACGCTCCACCGCGGCGTAGAGCGTCCCCTTACCGACATGTGAGCGACGTCTCTGGCACCGTGCCAGGACAACCTTAACTCCACCATGGCATCGAGCACGCTCCACCGCTACATAGAGCATCCGCTCACCAGCATGTGAGCGACATCTCCGTCGCCGTGCCGGGACAACCTTAACTCCGTCGCGGCATCGAGCACGCTCCACCGCGGCGTAGAGCGTCCACTCACCAGCTCGTGAGCGATGTCTCCATCGCCGTGCTGGGACAACCTTAACTCCGCCGCGGCATCGAGCCCACGGTGTCCGTCGCCGTGTCGGGACAACCTTAACTCCGCTGCGGCGTCGAGCATGCTCCACCGCGCCATAGAGTGTCCACTCACTGGCGCGCGAGCGACGTCTCCGTCGCCGTACCGGGACAACCTTAACTCCACTGTGGCGTCGAGCACGCTCCACCACGGCGTAGAGCGTCCACTCATCGGCGTGTGAGCGACGTCTCCGTCGCCGTGCCGGGACAACCTTAACTCCGCCGCGGCGTCGAGCGCGCTCCACCATGGCGTAGAGCGTCCACTCACCGGCACATGAGTGACATCTCCGTCGCCGTGCCGAGACAACTTTAACTTCACCCTGGCGTCGAGCATGCTCCACGGCGGTGTAGAGCGTCCCCTCGCCACCACGTGAGTAACATCTCCGTCGCCGTGCCGGGACAACCTTAACCCTCCCTGCCACGTTGTCTTCACGTCGTTCGACCTTCGTCAAACCACCAAACGAGCAATGCTTGTACGACACTCGGGCTAGGGGCTGGGTGCCGTGCCACCTAACCACGACCTTTCGCCTCAAAGCAACAGCCTGTAAACAATGCAAAAGAAGAAATGATCGTGAGAAGCAAAACACGGCTGCACCAATTTTCTGACTTTTCATTAGCCGACAGGGTTACATGAGGCTACAAATGAAAGCTCTGGCCTCATTAAACCTACCAAAAGAAGCTCCCAAAACACCTAAAGCACTAGGGGCTCACATCGAGGCGACGCTCCGTCTCGGCAGACGGCGAGGCAACACTCCGTCCCGGCGGATGTCGTCCGTCCCGGCGGACGTCGACGCAATCCTCCATTCCAGCGAACATCACGGATATCGAGGCGGAGGTCGAGGCGACGCTCTGTCCCCACGGACGTCGAGGTGATGCTCCGCCCCGGCGGACGTCGTCCGTTCCAGCGAACGTCGAGGCAACATTCCATCCCGGTGGATGTCATCCGTCCCGGCGGACGTCAAGACCACGCTCCGTCCCGGTGGACGTCGAGGCAATGCTCTGTCCCGGTAGATGTCGAGGCAACTCTACGTCTTGACCCACCCCGAGTTTGAGGTGTTCGAGAGAGCTGGTGGAGACGGCATGCCCGGCGAGGCTCCTCGAATCTACCAAGTCTACGGACCTCGTCGATGCGGTCACGGCGTCGTGGTAGCACACCCAACGTGGATCCAAGAGCGCATCCGCCTCGAGTTTGGGGGTGTTTGGGAGAGCTGATGGAGACGGCGCGCCCGGCGAAGCTCCTCGAATCTACCAAGGCTGCGGATTGCAGACCTCATCGACGCAGTCGCGGAGTCACGGCAGCGTGCTCGACGCGGCTCAAGAGCCCGCCCGCCCCGAGTTTGGGGGTGTTCGGGAGAGTTGGTGGAGACGGCGCACCCAGTGAGGCTCCTCAAATCTACCAAGTCTGCGGACCTCATCGACGCGGTCGCGATGTCGCGGCAGTGCGCCCGACGTGGCTCCAAGAGTGCGCCCGCCCTAAGTTTGGGTGTGTTCGGGAGAGCTGGTGGAGACGGCGCGCCCGGCGAGGCTCCTCGAATCTACCAAGTCTGCGGACCTCGTCAATGCGGCCGTGGCGTCGCAGCAGCACGCCTGACGTGGCTTCAAGAGCACGCCCGCCCCGAGTTTGGGGATGTTTGGGAGAGCTGGTGGAGACGGCGTGCCCGGCGAGGCTCCTCGAATCTACTAAGTCTACGGACCTCACCGAAGCAGTCGTGGAGTCACGGCAGCGCGCCCGACGCAGCTCCAAGAGCGTGCCCGCCCCAAGTTTGGGGTGTTCGGGGGAGCTAATGGAGACAGCGCGTCTGACGAGGCTCCTTGAACGTGCCCACGACCGCTCGAGGGGTTGTATATCTATGCGTTCGAGTGCATCATGACGTAACAGAAAATAACAGCGACGGCATTTTCATGTGAAGAAGATATGACGCCAATTTGTGCGAGATAACAAGTAACAATCGACATTTAGGACATCGGTCGCTACTCTCTACTCGTTCACCGCCCTAACGCAATAGCGCCAATGCATGGAATGTACAATCGCCGTACCTGTGTCTCATCTACCCCGTATAGCAGTTTTACATAAACAAAAAATATTACAAATAATAGTCCACGGTACAGTTTGCCACATCGCACGCACGAGCAATTGCAGACACACAGAATACCTGCATGCAATGAATTGGCAAATCACTTGATCATGATGCTTCTTGAGCTAGCTATGACACAAGATCCAAGAGTTTGAGAATTAACCAAAATTGTCAGGCTGAAGCATGAACTGGATAACTGGTGTGTAGTAATCTCCGTATATGATCCGCATATTGGGGTATTTGGGCTGGAGTTTCTCTAGAGCACTCTTGAGATGTGCATTGTGCACACATGAGAACGTGTTGTATCGACAGATGCAGCCGCTTCGGGAGCCATACTCGTAGGCCAGCTCATGGAGCATGTTCAAGTACACGGGAAAGCAACCAGTGGACATCACCCCTGGCACAATCAGCTCCCTCGCCCTCTCAACGATCAATTCCTACAACGCACACGAAAAATAATGGTTGAAATCATATTCCACACGACAATTAATAATCAGCATTAGGCAACCGAACAGACTCTACCAAATCAAATATGATTTCACACCACTATACCATTACATGCCTCACAATGGCAGCCATGGTCACTACCATCTCACACGAGTAAAACAGAAGAACAGTGAGGGTTCCAACAAAAGTTACTAGCCACATAGCTTGGCAAGCACAAAACATCTGCATAGAGCAAGCATAGCCAAGTCACGTCTTGTACAAGGTTTCCAACATGCTGCATGCGTCCACGACAAATCTGCACGCAGGATATATGATCATAATGCTCATATAATCGTAGCAAGTATATAAACAAGCATTGGCAATTCATGTGCACAGATAGAAACTATCGGACAAGAAGACTACCTCTCAACATCATCCCTTGGGAGATTCGTAAATAACTATCCAGAGTCACCTTGAAGGAACTAAATACAGGAAAGTTAGCATCAGCAAAACCTCACAAGCATGGTGTGGATTACAGTATCTACCAAACACTAACAAAGAATGGATCACCTTGGAAAGTTTATGTAGGCCTGTTTTAGCTTCATCTACAGCTGAACGCCCCAATGCTATCTGCATGACCTTCTTTCTAGCAAGAAATATCCTGAGAAGAGAAAACATAGCAGCTATAGAAACATGTCAACACAAATTTGTAGCATAAACCACCCAGTTAAGCTTAGCATTAACTAGCATGGTGTGCTTTTAGCGATGGCATAGCAGGACCGACGGCGTGGCCACGAGAGGCTCGGCGGCCACAGGAGCGATGGCGTGGCCGGGACCGGCGGCGGCGGCCGGGAGCCGGCAGCGAAGCGCCGGCGGTGGGAGGCCAGTGGCAGGGCGTGGGCCGGCGGCGACGGCTCAGCCACCCGAGCGCGCGGCGACCCGACGCGGCCACGGGAGCGACGGCACGGCCACGAGAAGATCGGCGGCCACAGGAGCGATGGCGTGGCCGGGACCGGCAGCTGCGGCTCAGCCACCCGAGCATGCGCGACCCGGCGCAGCCACGGGAGCGACGGCACGGCCACGAGAGGCGCGATGGCCACAGGAGCGATGGCGGGGCGTGGACCGCCGGTGGTGGCTTGACCGTGGGAGGCGCGGCGGCGGCCAGGAGCCAGCAACGAGGCGGCGACGACGGGAGGCAGGAGATGGGGAGTGAGACGCCGGCGGCGGGAGGCCAGCGGCACAGCGTGAGGCGCCGGCGACGGGGCGTCGGCGACAGGAACGGCGTGGGACGTGCAGCAGTAGGGGGTGGCGGGAGGGCGTCGGTGGCAGGAGATATTTATCTCCTACCACCCCCCCAACCGACCACCGAGTGGGCTGCGGCCCATTAGGCCGGGGAGGTCCTTCGGGCCGGAAAGGAAAGAAAGAAAAAGGAGGAGAAAAGAAAAAGAAGAAAGAAAAGAAAAGAAGAAAAGGAAGAAAGAAAAGAAAAAGAAGAGAGAAAGAGAAGGAAAAAAAAAGAGAAAGAAGAAGAAGAAAGAAAAGAAAAGAAGGGAAGAAAAAGAAGAAAAAGAAAGAAGAAAAAGAAGAAAAAGAAAGAAGAGAAAAGAAAAAAGAAAGAGGAAAGGAGGAGTCGTCGGTCCGGCCTGCGTGCCAACCCCTCGGAATTAGTGCATCGGCTTGGACGGGCGTCATCTGACCGCCCAAACCGGCAAGGGGCTACTGTTGGGGGAAGGGTCCCCGCGTTACCCCGAACCGACGAGCTTCTCCCAGACGACATTAAGATCCCCCTCCCTGCGTCGATCCGTTTCACCTAGCATCAACAAACTCCACTGACGGCGTCGAGGCCACGCTCCGTCTCGGCGGGCGTCGAGGCCACGCTCCGTCCCGGCGGACGACGAGGCCGTGCTCCGTCCCGGCGGACGTCGAGGCCGTGCTCCATCCCCGCTCCAAGGACAACGTCGTCTTGGTAGCGAGTATTAGGATATTAGAGTATTTGAATATTCCATAAACATTCTTGTAAAAAGACAAAATACCCTTGAGGGTGTGTTGTTGTCCGAGGGGCATAATTGTAATCTCTCACATCCCTCCCTCAACCCCTATAAATAGGACCTATGGGGAGAGAGAGGGGATCCACTTTCTGAAAGAAAAAATGTAATCCCTGAAATCAATACGAGAGTTTTCATTTCGCCCCGACACGGGAGTTTCCATTTATCCTCGATGCGAGCGTTTCACATTTCGCCTCATCGGTCGCAGTAACACACGCTCCTCCTCGACGGACACCACACTTTCCTGTACTCCTTCGGTACTCCCAAAGGTCGACGTAACCGATCGGGGGTGCCTCAAATACACTGCCTAGTCCCGTAGCTACGACATGGGTAATATCAGAATTATGAATGAAATTCTTTTTGGATCATGTAACTTTGTCATTTGACCTCAGACGAGGTAGACATCAAAATGACCTTCAATTTTTCATTTGATGAAGCTCATTTTTGGCATATTTTTCAAGGAAGTTGTAGGATATTCGTATCCAGCTGAATTGAGTATACACCTAATCCATATTTATATTCGAATAACATATGATTTGTATTCGTATTCAATAACATCCATGTTCCTATCCATCGCTAGTATAGAAACGTCCATATGTGGCGCCTTATCCAAAGCGGTTAGGTCCAAGCGCCATGAATAATAGATATCCGAGGCGGTCACGACATCTTAACCGCCTCAGATAAGGAATTTCACTTTTTAACAAATTACACTTGTTCATGAACAGAGTGATCATATATGGAGGCTACGGCGGGTGGTTGTATATCATGTGAATAACTTTGCTCTTTTTTTTAATTGGTGATTAACTTGGCTGTCAATTGAGTATATGTAACAAGTGAATAACTTGTGTAACTTTTTGTATGTGCATGCATGTGAATGTGAGAAGTAGTTGTTGTGTTGTGATCAACGCGAGAATGATTGAACAGTTTGGTATATATGTGTTGTGCTGTGGAGTATAATATGTTGCTATATATAAATTGTAATATTATATTTCAGAGTCGCTAGCAATTCAGAAAAAATAATTCTTGTAGGGAAATATCCGAGGCGGTTGTAAATAAATAACTGCCTCAAAACTTTGGACAAACCACCTCAAAGCCGCCTCGGATAATTCTCAGATAATTGGTTATTCAAGGTGCTTACATAACCGCCTCCAATATATACCCTATATTTGCAACCACTATTTGAAGATAAAGGGGATAGTCGTTTTGGATGTAATATTTCAACCGTCTTGGATAACCTTTTATGTACCAGTACATATTCAATTTGAGAATATCCATTTCCATTGTTAAGGTCCATAACATCCCCGCCGGGAGGCCCACTTGTTGTGCCCAATCTCCACATGCGTATGGTGGTCTTGCGGCCTGAGTTTGCGGCGGCCATCATTTCTTCTTCCTTGCCAGCGGATGGGTGTCTCCTGGATGTTGTGCCAAGCGACAAGTTCTTCTTCCTCCTGCTCTCTCAGGGCACCACAGGAGGCAGATCGATAGGCTCTCGTTGCCAATTGGGATGTCACCGGCTGTATTCATCAATTCAAGCGCCCTGCAAAGTGGCAGCGGCAGCGTTCTCCGATGGTAGCGGTCCCCGAGTACGCTATTTTTTTAGTTTCCGTTGTTTAATTATTGTTCCTCTAAAGGGCTCTAATCTCATGGCTTAATACAAAGTGGAGATTTTATTTTAGAAAAGAAAAGAAGCATGCCTTAAAGATATGCTAACACCTTGCCCTAATATCTTTTTATGAAAGAAGACTGATCTATACATCAACTCTGTGGAAAAACGAACGAGTGACTAGTAAGTACGGTACCCCTCTCTTGTCGCTGATAATCACAATTCGAGTCCCACAAACCATGTCTGAGGGGTGTTCATTTTCATGGATTAGATCCCAAGTTACTTAGCTTTAGGGTATCTAAAAATCTGTGACATCAACTGACTCTTCATCCTACTACGTAGGATAATTACTATGTGGAGGAGAGAGAATAAAACTACGAGAAATGAAATGTCTGACCTTGATGTCATTGTATTTATCATTGTATTTAGTGCTAACTCTTTTTCATGTAGCAACCTATTGTATGAGTTACTTTATTGTTGACTCTAGATGATGTGGAGGGCTCAAAGAGACATCGACTAACTCTTATCTTTGTAGATGATCTTAAAGATGACTTATAATAAGATAAGCAATCGTACACTTTCAACAAGACTTAAAGTAACCCATACAAAGTCTGACAGCCCTTGTATGCCCTTGCATCTGTCGGACAAACTGTTTTTTGCCTAAATTGACCAGTCAAGGGTTATGGAGGTGTGAAAAGACAAAATTGCCCCTAGGTTCGGATTTTCTTAAGTTCAAAAAAGTGAGTTTTTAAGTTTTAGAAAATTTTGGAGAAACTTTCATGTATACGTGTACGAATAAATTATGAACTATACAAGTTTCGTGAAAATTAATTTCATTTGTGGCTCGTAAAGAAAAATCTTTCGAGCACCAGTGCTGCTGTATTTATAAATTCAAAACTGAGTTTAAAAGGCAAAAAAAATCCTGAAGTTCTTTTCTTCCATGTGTACATGTTTGACTAAAATACTGACTATAAAAAATTGTTAAAAAAATACTTTCATTGATAACCTGCACCCATATGTAAACTAAACTAAAGGGGAGGATAGTGGTAAGATGGTCATTATGGAGAAGTTAACGTAAGAATTAACAGCAAGGACACTAAAAGCCTAGCGGAACAATGGTAAGAGCATATATTATGATTGTCGGATTTTGTAACTGTGCCCAATAGTTGGAATAGGCTGTGAGAGGATTTATGTCCCAACATAGATGACGGTTGCATAGTAGATTATGTAGGGTTTGATCCTTTTGTGTTTCTAAATAATCTGTTTAAACTTTGATGTGTCATTTGGACACGATTTCTTGTACTTATACTCTTTGGGCTGTGTCTATCTTTTCGATGTAGCAGTCAGGAGATAATAAAACTCTTTCTTTATCTAAAATGAGATTTTAAGAGCAAATCTCACATTGTCGGCTTTTGCAAGGGCACAAAAAGTCGTATCCTATAAATATATATAGTACGCCGTTGATAAAAAGACAGATGTTTGTCGCTGATTAGATACATAATATAGTTCGCTGGTATACAGCAATGCTTGATAAGCATCTACCAAAACAAAAAAACAAAAGCATCAAAGATGGATGGTTACCAATCGAACTCTCAAAATATGAGCAAAGCTGGGTACATGGTTACCAATCCAAACTATGAAGAAAAACCTAGGATCGCAGCAAGACCAAGCGAGGACCAAAAACAAAGAAGCTGCAGAATAACATAAGGCCCTCTCAGAGGGATTCCATGCTGAAGGTCACAGGTACAGTAGCATTGTATTCTGGTTATTTTTGGACACATGCTAGGGGCCTTGAACACATTTCAGTTAGCCCTGCCAAAACACCGAAAAATTGTATCAGCACAGTCAGAAGACCAATAGTGCCTAGCAGCATGTCGGCATCAGCATAGTGGGATCATACGAATTTGCTGGTATCCTGCTTCTGCTTGCTCATAGACATATTACAGTTCGGAGATAAACATTGACTTGCAGATAACTTGCTAAAATAGATTTACACATTTGCTAAAGTGCATATTACCTATATGCAGGGAATTCCACTGCTGCATTCTAATTAATTTCATGAACGAAACAGTGGGAGAAGGTTTGATGATTCACTGCGTTCAGAGTGTATTTTATTCACTTCAATACTTTCTGGTTTGAATAGTTGTCCGATGAATGTCATGTTCAAAACTATCATCTATATATAGATAATTTCCAGATGTGCATCGGTACAAGGCTTTACTGCAGATGTTAATAGAACTATGGAGGTATTTAGTGTTAAGACCTGAGTTTTTAAATTGGAAATATCACTGTATGTCATTCCAGGTATTATTATTTTCTGCACTGAATTATTTACATTCTTCATCAAGCTTATAAACCCTTAGTATACTAAGGGCTCTAATGGATGCCATAGGCAGAATCACCTTACCTCCATATCGATGTCATTATCCTTAGAGCCATCACCTGCCAAAATAAAGAACCATATTTTTGGTTGTCAAGGGATAAACTAGAATCATGGTGCCATGATTACCATCACAGACTTTTTTTCGAGAAAGCGCAAAATGATCATCGTGGACTTGTACTGTCAAAAGACTAGACATTGACCATATTTAGTTACTCTAGTCACCAAACTTGAATCAATTTATTAGGATAAGTGTTACTTGCTGAAGTTATCAATTTATCATATAAGGCAACATATCAGGTGCAAAAGGACCTTACAAGATATTAAGAGGAAAGGTTGGTTGGGTAGAATGGCAAAATAAAGCATGAGGTGTACTCAGTTATTTAGGATGGCATATTGCACTTGGTTGGGCAGAATGACAAAACAAACAAAAGCATGATCAGTACTCAATTTCTTAGGATATCGTATTTTACTTGCTTGCGCAAAATGATAAAGCAAAGCAAGCATGGTCAGTTCTCAGTAGGCCCCTTCATACCTAACCAAGTAATAGTTCGACTTGACATCCATGATATGCCATTACGGACAGAATGACTGATTATTGTTCATTGTTTAGGTCTTATATCCCCCTCATCAGATCTTCCGTAGTAATTCAGTTTTTCTTTCCTCCACATCTTTTCACTTGAGTACTACCACTAGTCCACCATATCGGGTGCCCAAATACCTAACATTGCAGCCGGCATTTGATGGCTTACATTACAGATACTCTAGATGGACGCCATATATGCAGAATTTCTGCTACCTGTTCGATCTACTGAACCAAAAGACATATTTCCAAAATAATACCGTAAGAAAATAAGGAAAGGGTAAATGGACATTAGTTATTTCCTGGGGGAAAAACTTCAAATGGCTTTACCTCCAGTTAGTTCTGATGTCCACAATGCTAGGTTGTCCTTCAGAAGCTGCATCATAAGTGTGCTATCATTGTGGCCCTCCTCACCAGCAGAATTAATCTCTGTAGTAGCCTCATCAAATGCTTGTTTTGCGACTTGGCAAGCTCTGTAAAGAGAAACAAACATGAAAAACTCATTAACTAAGGTTGATGCTTTGTGCTTTCGAAGACTGGTGATCCGTGCCAACTGGCATGCTAGGATGACAAGAAAGCTGCCTGGGCACAACAGTTGGCATCACGAAAACGAACATTCATCTCCAGTATCTTTCTAAAATAAGGGCAGCCCCAGAAAACTTTCAATAATGGGGTCAAACCATCAAAGGACTTAAGTATTCAACATTACATTTTGGGGGTTTAATTATGCAAATTGGCAAATGTTTCATGGCGCTTCTCTTTATATTTGGAAAAGATGATCAAACTTAACCCACTAAATAAAGTGGCTATAAGAGGTAATGGCTTCATTTGAACCTAGTTGCCTCCTGGAGTACGCCCATTTTATTTATTTACTTTAAAAAAGAGAAGCATGAGAAAATAGGGGATTCAATGTTAAAATATAAAACATCAATGCAAAGGGTGAAACGAGTCATTAAGGGAGAATGACCTCTCATGACAGTTCATTATCTCATAAAAGAAGACTGAGAAATTGAGCGCAAGGCCAAGCCTGATTGGGTGGGCAGGTGAAAGCTCAGTGGAGGCGACAACCATGGCGTGCTGCAGCAATATTTGTTAGTTTGCCAGAGGTGGAATACAAGTCTTAACACCAAAGTTTTGTTTGAGCCTATGTGCAAGTTGAAACGTTTCAAACCTGATAGGCCATGAGTGACTGGTCAGCAGCAGCCTTCTTTTCAGTTCCTGTGCTAAATTCAGCCAGGTAACGGTAGTAGTCACCTTTCCTGTAATAACTAGAAGAGTCATGTACAAAGCAGATAAGGAAATCATGTGTGGAGCATCATGTGAGCATGCACATGCCTAGGAGCGATATCTTTGGTGAAATGATATATAACCACCCCTATTGTAGAATAGATTACCACAGCCACGAGCATATAAATATTCCTAGTGTCATCTCACAGTAGCATACACAGGAGGGATCAGGACAGAGCTTCGTAACGAGGAATTGAGCGCAAGGCCAAGCCTGACCGTTCAATCCTTTCAATGTTGTGCCGATGTTGCAAGATCAATTCTCTCAAAAAAACATAACAATTTTCACCAGACATTTTAATAATGGGAACAACTTAGCAAGTGTATCAGCATACCCTCAAATAGTTCATAATAAAGAAACTAAAATGGTGTACAATATGATGAAAACTGAAATGAGTGCTATCATTATGTTGAAGACCTAGACTAACTTCACAGTTAGCAACCAAAGAGGTCTATTTAAATTCTTCTCCCCTTATCTGTTCTTTTTAAGAATAGGCTACCTGATAAAATGGCAAAAATAATACTTGCCGTGCAGAAATTGACCAAACTGAATAAGTTCAGGCAAATCCAGTACTTCAAATTGATTCAGTTAGGATAGAATCACCTGCCTGTTTCTTAACTAAAACAATAAAATAGCCATAAAGTTCATCCAACTAAGTCTAGTGTATTTTTAGAGAAATGCTTCTATGCCATCCTAAAACACATGCGGTTAATAATTTGTTGGTGCCCGTCACGTCTTCAACATCTTACTTGCTTTAGTATCTATGCAGATGCCCCCTCCCCCTCCTTTTTTAGTAAAGATGCATCATGGTACACTTTAAAATGAACAAAAAAATTACAAATTATCTTTAAATTTTGGGTTCCTGCAGGGAATAGATAATTGGGCTAATCACTGGAGGTATGACCTACAAATCATGAATCCTATATGAGTACTTATTATGCATCCCTTTGATGTTCCATCTTAGCAAATAAATAAACAAATATAATTTATACTGAATTGAGTTCAGAGTCCACTAGGTTCAGTTATGTTGTTGGTCTGTTTATTCGGTTTTCATTTTTCAAAACCAAAAGTTGGAAAAACAAAACCAACTGAATATGCACCCCTACTTAACTCCCTCTATCGATTTTGACATTTGGATATTAACACTTACACTACTCACTCAAAATAACTAGACATGTTGCTCAAATACAATACAAAAATGGAGTAAAATATGTCGTTGTTCCATCTGCATAGGTTCCAATCACACCAGAATCACAAATATTATTTCTGCAGCACTGTGAGCAAAGCATGTATTAAGTAAACAGCAGCAGACACCATTCCTTATGACATAAAGTAATCAAGTCATAGCCAAACAGGTTTGCAGGCTCAAAGTTATATATTATTTAGGAAAGGAAAGATTGTATTATTAAATTGATAATGAGCTATTGGTTGGGAATAAACTCTGAATGTAATCATTGGATAGTAGACCAACATGAGAAAATCAAGACAAGATTGAGAAAGAAAACGCTGAATTTATGAACCTGTACATACATCTTATAAAAGAACACAACATTTTCACCCGAATTGGCCAAGGGAAGGCAATGAATAGCAATGATTGACAATATTTCATTGCAAACTGTCGTTAGCTCATCCTCGACTTTCTTTTTGTAGCCATTATCACCCCACCAGCCTGATCACCCATTGCCACCTTTTGCTCAAGTGAAGAAAGGATTCTCCATGATGCCCTCCTTGCGCCAATTGTATTCTTAAAACCAACTGAAAACAAATGTCTCTCTTCAGCGCTCATATCCACATCCATCCTAGCAAGCTTCTTCATAAAATCCACCATATCTGCAGCAACACCCATGAGAAGAGTTAATACTAACTTCATGGAAACACAAGAACTATGAAAGTTATATTCTGGACTGTTGGAGGAACAAATCAAACAACAAGAAGTAGTTCTTTTCCAACCCAACTAACTGTATGAATTACTTCAAAACTTGGGTGTAAAAATCTAAGGTTATGTCATGATTCTCAGTTACAGCAGAAGGTCTTCTCTTTCCTTGCCCAAAAGGAAATTTGCCAAAAAATAATAATAGATGAACCTCTTATCCAAATCAAAAGCATGGGACCCGCTAACTAGTTCCAGGGAGGCAGGAGGCTCAGGTCAACAAGAGTTGCAAGAAAAAAAGGGGGAGATGATGTTGTCCACCACTTTCACAGGAAATATGGAAAGTCTATAGTGCTACAAGAACCCTCATGATTTCATTGCATAGGTTAGGTCTATGAATTAGGGAGGTTTCCTATATCTCATGCCAAGACCCAGCTTTAGATGCTATGTCAAGTTGTGAACAAAATGACTTACAAGTGCAACGTAAAGAGAATCCTACACAACATAATGTGATAGTGACGTACTTTGTAGTTAGAACTGGAGCATAGAAGACATGAGCATCTAATTATGACCAAATTGACAAAAACAATTCAATATAGCATCAAGAGCTTTCCAATTCTAGAAAATGGGATGCTCAGTCGAACCATACTAGAAAAACCAGGCTTTACATACTGTTAAAGTTCTATTAACACAAACCTCAAAATTAGCATGTGGACACAACGATGGAATCCACAGTTCAGTTATTCCACACTAGTGAAGTTGAATAGATCATCTCTAGTTAGGTTATAAAGTAACATATAGAGATCTATTAGCATGTTTACCAATTTTCAGAACAGAATGCATCATCCATATCCCAAGATCCTTCTTTTTCTCATAGGAACATCATAACACAACAGGAAGCAACACAGGGAGAATTGGCCGACACAAACCATCAAGCACTCAAATAGTCAAATTTGCCAAGATTGGGCCCATATCATCTTTTTTATCAAACTGGGACGCCAACACCAACGCCCGAAACCACCAAAAAAATTTGCTGAAATCAGCCCCGGATAGTAATCAAGAAACAGCCCTTGCGATCAACTACCACATATTTGAGGCATTTTGTTCATGGACAGAAGAAATGAAGAAAATGGCCGCAATGGCCAGCAAGTTACTGCTCAAGAAACTGAGCAAAGCGGCTAAAATCACAGAACCCAGCGCAAAGATCCCAGCGGGCACATGAACCAAGAACCCCCAATTTTCCCTTCCATATTCCGCAGAGAAATGATCCACCAAAAATGCAAAGCACCAAGAACAAAAAGACTTCACACAAGCAAGGCGCAACCAAATCAAGGGAGGGATCCCTCCCACCATACCATCGTATCTCTCTGCCTGCTCGGCCAGCTTGGCCATGCACACCACCTTCCCCCTCTCCTCCATCTCCTCCTCCCAGTTCTTCCTGGACTGATGATTCCTCTGCCGTGTGCTTGGCTTCTCCTCTCCCTCTCTCCTCTTCACCTTCCCAAAAGGGAATGTGCGCCTCTGCCTTTTCTTTTCTATTTAAGGAATCTGTTCTTGCTGATGGTGTCTGTGTGGTGACTTTTGGTTAGGAGCGTGATTTTGAATTGATCTGATTGTGATTTTGGTTGTGGGGGATAGTCAGGGTCTAGTGGTGACTGATGACAGATGGATATTTCCCTTTGGCTCTAGGAAGCTTTCATCCATAAGCATACATTAGTTAATACTACATTCAACTTTTTAAAGATTTGGTAGTTCTGAACTGGATATTTTTAGGGATGTTTGATTGATAGAAAAAATTGTTTTATTGTTTCAAAAATTTGTTCACTCTATGCTCTTAGAGTTTGCAGTAATCATTTTAATTGAGCTAAGTATATTTGAATTTTTTATCTTTATTCCAACTTTTCATATTCTTGAATCATTTTACATTTTGTCAACTTAAAAGAGGATATCAACAGTGACTAGGAAATGGAACTGGAGTTCAAAATGAGTAGGTTTTGTTATCCTAGACAAAGATTGAGCACTAATCAATCCTATCTAGTTAATATATGTCTTCTATTTGTGTTTTGGAGATCACCTCTATCTATTTTCTTTTCTTTTTTTTCCTCCATGGACAGCTATCACTTTTAGTGATCAAAGACAAAGAGCATTGACACCTTTTGTCACGTCTCAATTTCTTATTTCCATGGAAAGGAGGTCTACTCTATCACGCAGTTTGCTTTCAACAATGCTTAGTTTTTCGGTTGCTCCCTTAGCTGTCCAAGAGATTAGGCTCTTTGTAGTCTCAGATGCATTCTTTAATAAATCATGGGCCATAGTTTACAACATACATGGTGCACGTGTTAAGTGATGGTTCACAGGTGTTGGTCCCGAGACAGATATTTGGTTATGAGAAACTAGGAATCACAAAGTTCAAACGCCACCTAAGGTGGCTCATGTGGTTTTTCTTTTCTCCCGTGTGGTTTCTTTTCTACTTTTTTAGAAGATTTTCACAATTGACTTGTTTTTGAATAAATATACGTGGATCAACCGTAGGAAATATAATAACATTTACGGTATCCTAACGTGTATGCTTGCTCCATGTACTTATACATTGACATATTTAGGTGAGATATGATTGCGCATATAATACGATACAGAGCCGTGGTCTCACAGCCAACTCTAGGACAACTTGTCATACGTGGTTGTCTAACCTCACCAACGGTGTGCTAAAGGGTGGACAGCAGGTTGTCTCGTCCGCAGGAATAGAAGAGCAGTAATAACAGGAGTTGTTTGGTTATATCTCATAATACATGAATTTTCTTTATGGATTGCATGTATGTTAATATAACATACTTGTCACAGACATAATTTTCTTCCAACAGATATGACCTCGTGCTAAGAATCACGTGGAATTAGGGATACAGAAAAACTATCTATAGAAATTTGGTGACCTATCTTGTGATCAAAGAATCTATCTAGGAAAATCTCATTCTCAACTGAAATCCTCAAAATATTGTGTGAAAATTCTTAGTCCAAAGAGGCCCGCCATCTTATAAGGTAGAACTAAAATCAAAAGTAACTTCCCTACCAAATATGCAAAGTTTTGTCGTGTTATGATTCCTTAATGACCAACGGCTCCTCTCCGTGTTGCTCCGCTTGGCTAATCCGGGGGGAAAACCTAGCTGCCGCTGGGCATCCCCTTCTCCCACTCCCTGCTCGCCATCGGCCAATGCCGCGATAACGGTAGGCCCCTTCCCCTCGAAGGTGGTGAGGGGAGTCGCAGGGTGGCTTCGTGCACAGCGGATGGAAGAGGTGGCGTGTCAACTAGCGGCGGCCGGCGACTAAAGGAGGGCGGTACGGGAGGGCCGGACCCGAGTGGCTAGGGGCACACTGCCGGCGGCTTGAAGCTATGATCGATGGTGGCAATGCGACCAATGGCACGAGAGGGCCAGATCTGGCCTGGCCCGTGTGGCGAGGGCGCACGGTCTTGCCGCTCCTGGTGGTGAGGCACTAGGTGCGGCAGTCCTGTGGCCGGCAATCACGACATGGAGTTGGCGGCCCCAGATAGTATTTCTCGCAGCGCGGTGGGTGGCTAGTGGGGGTCACGAGTGCTCTGGATCTGGCCAGATATGGCAAGGGCAACACAGATCTGGCAGGCGATGGCTCCAGCGCCCTCAATAGCTGATTGGGAAGGAGGTACGGTGTTGGGCTGTTGGTGCTCCAGTGCAGGAAGCCGTGCAAGAGGTGCAGGGAGCCGCACAAGAAGAAGGATAGTCAAGAGGATTTGCGCTAGAGGGATAGCTCAGAGAGGATGTCCGGCTCTTCTCCTTCAGTTGCGTCGGGTGTTGTGTTAGTTGAGATTGCGCCCCCAATTGAAGGTGTCGGCGGTAGTGGTGGATGCTAGGGTGGCGGCTCCAGATGGTGGTTCGTGGCAGGTCAGATTTGGCGACTATTTGGCCATCGAGTCCTAGCGAGACAGTGAATGCTAGGGCAGCGGCCTCAGAAGCTGGCGTGGTCGTGGCTCCAAGGTATGGACTCGTGGTGTCGCTGCGTGATGTGTCAAGCCGGGGCTGTAGGTGCGACAGATTCATTGGCTTAGTGGGGGTGTCTTCCTTCTTTGCGAGGACGCGCCACAGCTAGGCCGACAGTATGGGCCTTTCATGCGTCCCGGTGTTGTGGCGAGGCCCCATGCAATGGCCGGCTGGCCCCTTCCCTTTGGCTTGGCATGCATGCCAGGGCGACGGCCTCGAGCATTGGTGCGGTGGTTGTGGTCTGTAGGCAGTGACTTGACGCAGCTAGGGCTGCGGGGTGGCTGGGCTTTGTGCAGCATTTTGGCCTACATGCGTGCGGGGGATGTCAAGGGCGGTGGCCTTGGGAGGTAGTGAAGGTGTATTGCGTAGGTGCAATGTTGGATCAGATGCTAGGGTGGTAGCCCTAGAACGTGGTCGACCGACGACATGACGGGTGCCGCAGTTGTCACGGGGTTAGATGGTACTCAGCCATCTTCACTAAAGCGGGAGCGCCCCAAGTCCGCTCCTCCCGTAGCGGATTTAGTTCTCTCTCCTTACGGCAGTGACGGTGGTTGCTATGTGGCGGTGCGGTTTTCGGGTGGTTCTGGGGATTTCGCTTCTCTGTGCTTTCGGCGGGGCGTCTTCTATGCTCCTTTGGAGCCTGCCGGGCTTCCTGAACCCTTACTGAGTGGGCCACGCCAGATCTGGCCTGCTCATCGGGGGTACAGGGCCGTCCCGACGTGGCGGGGTCTTCTTCCTCAGCAGTGTTGGGCAGGGATCTGTTGGTCGTGGGCTTTACTAGTGGTGTAGCTCAGGCACTTCTCTTGGTTGGTAGTGCGTTCTTTTTTCGTGATGAGGTTAATGTTGGATCTAGTCCTCTCTATAGTGGAGTCGGTGCACTCTATTGGCTGGGTGTTGGTGGTCATGGTTTTATCCATGACAAAGTATGTGGCTTGCGGGTTTCAATGTGTCTTGGTTGCCTATAATGTGTTCGACGTGTTTGTTGATTATGTGGTTCTAGATTTAGTTTCCGAAATAGTGTAATGGAAAAAGAAGTGCTTCGAATCATTGCTATTTGACTCGGACCTGTTCTGAAAAAGTCGAGGTATTTCCAATTGTTTGTTGAGAAATTAAAAAGAAATGTAGCCCCAATTCCTTCGAAAATGGTAAGATCTTTGGTGCAATTAGAAGGGACGACTCATATCATCTTGACTTGGTTCTGTCTAGAAGTTAGAATCTTTTTATGCGGTTTTCGACCTATTTCTCTTATTAACTAGTTAATTCTTTTCTTCAATAATGAAATATAGAACTCCTGCCTCTCACGAGACGTCTCTTGAAAAAGAGTAATTTTTCAGAAAGAAAACAATTATAAAAAAGAGTACTCATGCGTACCAACTGCGTGGAGAGGTCCCACATGCTGACACGTAAGTTCCCCTAACAGTAGGAACTTTCCAGGAGCTCCTGCCGCACAGAGATATCGTTGATGAGAGAGAGCCCCCACGCCTGCGCCCACGTGCAAGGCACCCGGGCCCACGGCAGTCCACGTGCCCAACCTCCAGTGCATCCACGTACATCCCGGCGCTCTTGGTTCGAGGAACCCACTCGTGGCATGAGACCGGTCGATGAGATCACATGAAAACTTCGTATCGTTTCGAGGCGGTGATCGATCGTGTGAGTTATGCTTGCAGCTGGAATTGGATATTTGACCTATTTACAGCTCGGTCTGTCAAGTCAAACACCCCTATATTTTTTATTTTTACTTTCTGCAAATGAACACCCTCGATATGGTCTTCTATATATGAAAAAATTGTTGAAATGCCCCGTTTTTGGGGGCGTTTGATCATATGCCCCCCCCCGAGAATGACAGGTGGGGTCCGAGGCCACCCGTCATTGACACAAGCGGGACATATGATCAAACATGCCCCCAAAAAAGGGGCATTTCAGCAAATCCCCCTCTATATATAGCCATGTTTTAGTACAAACATATTACGAGAAATTTATTGGACAAACGGTTATGGGTTAGTTTTAGAGCACGATCGTACGCACGCCGTCGGATTGAGAGGACTAAACGGATGCGGGAGGAGTAAAAAAAAGAGTAAATTGCATCAGTAGTCCAAGAACTTAGGAGGTGGTAGCAACTTAATCCAGGAACTCAGAAAACGTGTATTTGGGTCTATAAGGTGGCTTAAGTGAAACAAATTTAGTCCAAATGAGGACAGCTCGGCCTCTCCGACCGATGTGGCGTGCTGATGTGGCGCACGTGAGCCATAACTTGCCCATGCTCCGATGTCTAGCTCCGGTTCTTCATCCTGTGGATGGCGGAGGACGAAGCCTCATCTCCCGCTGGTCAACTGCCCTTGCTGCGAGGTCAAGATGATCAAGGTCTTCACGTCGTTCACGAAAGACAACCGGAGAAAGATTTCTATAAGTGCCCAAATCACCAGGTGAACTATACTCAATTTTGTTCTAGATTGTCATCCAATTTCTTGTTGGAGTCTTGAAATCTTCGTTTATTTCTTTAGAAAGATGATTCCACCAGGTGAACTACACTCGATTTTGTTCTTGATTGTCATCCAATTTTTTGTTAGAGTCTTGAAATCTTCGTTTATTTCTTTAGAAAGATGATTCTGATTGCAATTTCTGGATGTGGGAGAAGAGGTACAAGACATATTTGGAGGAGATTGGCATTGCCCCCACAATGGTGAGGCCGGATGGCACTGCGGCGACTGCTGGAGAAGGGGTGGGCATGGGTTCTTCTTCAACTCCGCGAATAGTTGTAGATGCAAGGGGCAAAACCATGCTTGCAGATGCAAGGGCGACAACTTTGCTGGATAATGACGACATGAGGAAGAAGATGAAGCTCATTGTTAGTGTGCTTAAGGACATAAGAAACTTGCTCTTTTGTATTGTTGTTATTGAGTTAATTAGGATGGCTAAATCTATGTTGTAAGTGGGTTGTCTAGGTCAGATTGTATGGAATTTACATCAACTTGTCTGTATGAAGTTGGCTAAACTATGGATGAATGTTTTGTTGCTGTGTTCACCTGAGTTTTCAAATTTTCAAATGCTATCTAGCTATGGAGCAAGACATCATTGTTTCAGGCATAACAACAAAACAGAACAAGACATCATTGTCTCAGGCATAACAACAAACCAATTTTTTAACAACACATCATTGTTCCATGCAAAACACAACAGCTAACATGTCCCAGTGTATATAGGCATAAGAACATTACAGATATTGGCTTGCCAACACAATTATAGTTTCCATTACAAAAGAAAGCTGAGAGGGTAACCAAGCAATTGAACTAGTCACTGCCAAATAGCATTTGGTAAGCCCTTGTGTTGCTAGCTCCCCTCCTCCTGCTACCACCCCTTTCTCTATTTCCTCCCCTTCCCCTACCACCACCACCATTTCTACCTCTGGCATCACCCCTTCCCCTGGCTCTGGCCCTTCCTTCTCTTGTAGCAGTTGTCATCGTGGGTGGTTGTATGCTCTCTCTACTGGCAACAATAAAAGCACACTCTGGTTCTGGCTCATGTTGTGGTGCTGATGTTTGGGTCATTGCTTCCTGACAAAATAGTAAGAATCAACTGCAGTGTATATAGGTATGAAATAGCACATGAACAAGTTGATACTTACTTTTGCCGTCAAAGTTGAGACCATTGTGGCACTCATCTGAGTAGAGTTAAATTCATCAGGCACTACTGGCTCTGGAATGATGTGCTGCATCAAAGAGAGTGCACATGTGACAATCATGTACAGACAACATGTATGGAAATGATTCAAGATCAAAATGTCCACATAGATCAACTGCCCTGTTTAACCCAACGCGAACCCAATCCATATGCCCAGAGAGATGAACTCACCATAAAAAGGAGCGCCCCCTCCTGGTTCTCGCCGCCGTGGTGCCATCGCCGTCGAGCCGACGATCCCCGGAGCCGAAGATCGTCGCCGTCGAGATCGCCACCATCCAGTCGCACCACCACCGTCGCAGCCTTCGTCGCCTCGGTTTGGTCGCTCGAACGAGAGGGGTGGAGCACGGGGAAACTGAGCACAGGAAGTAGTCGTGCCCCTTCGTATGCCTCACGTGCATGGCACGCGCCACTCGGTTTCCCTCCAAAATGTGATGAAGCCACATCAGCACGCCACATTTGCCGGAGAGGCCGAGCTGTCCTCGTTTGGACTATATTTGCTTCACTTAAGCCACCTTATAGATCCAAATACACGTTTTCTGAGTTCCTGGATTAAGTTGATACCACCTCCTAAGTTCTTGGACTACTGGTGCAATTTACTCTAAAAAAAGGACAGGAGGAAGAAAGAAAGGGGGGAGAAGAGGAGGAAGAAGAGGGAGAAGGAAGGTTGACCGACGAGTTCAACAGCGACAACCGGCACCCCGGGGGCTAACAGCGTCCAGATAGGTAATACTGGTGCTCCGAGTTGCTGGCGTCTTGAACGGCCGGTGGCGGTGCTAAATCCGGTGGTCGGCGATGCGGTGGTGGAGCGGGAGGAGACAGAGCAGGAGGAGAGCAGGGAGGCGCAGAGGTAGAGGAAGAGGGTTAACGATCGCCCGCGAATCACCTCCAATATTTGTCATGTGCTAGTATCATTTACGTACAACAAAACTAGAAAGTTTATGCATGTATCAGTTGTTAAAGAGTCCTACAGAGGTTTTGGCTCCATGGGGTCTGAAAACTGTCTACCAGAGAACATAGGATGCCAATCTTCCGGTTCATGTGTCCAACCGATTTCTTTGGTTGGTTGCTTAGTTCAATAGGGAGAATATGAATCGAAAGACACATAAATAGGAAAACAACTGGAATTAAGGTGTCACTCCATCAAGATCCTCATAGAAGTAGAGAAATAATTTGGCCATCGTCGAGGATCTCGTCGGCCACCGCCCTCATACTCTTGCGGCCGGCTGTGCCACCGCACGCTAGATCACTGTGGTCCACGCTAATTCTGAAGTTTCGAGGCCTATATTGATTCTAAAGTTTGGAGGCATTTTTCCATAGAATAGCCAGTGGCAGAAATCGGAAGAACACCATTTTTCCATTTCTCATGAAGGCCAGAAGATTAAGGGTACTGAACATTTACTCATGTGTGCTACTCAATTTTACAAGAAGCTGATCAGTAATGATAACAACTGTTAATTTCATCCGAGGTCAGACATTTGGGGAGCTAGTGAAAAGCTCAATTCCCTTTGATTATTTAGATTTGGACAGAAGATTTGTGGAACAGGAGGTCAAACCAGTTATTGACCTTATGGGGAAAAAAACAAGATAGCACCGCCGGATGGGTTTCATGTTCAATTCTACCAGTCTTGTTGGGATATCATTAAGAGGAATCTCATGAATCTGGTTCATGAGTTCTATGATCATAAAGTTGACATAAGCCGCATCAATTATGGTGTCATTACTTTTTTACCGAAGGGTGATGATGCTAATGTGATACAGAAGTTCAGACCTATCTGCCTGTTACAAGTTCTGCTTTAAGATTGTAAATAAGACCATGACTGTTAGATTAGAGCCTGTAGTGGGCAAGCTGATTCAAAAATGTCAAAATGCTTTCATTAGAGGACGGCATATAGTGGATGATGTTTTATCTTTGCACGAGATACTGTATTCTGCCAAGGGGTCCGGTCAACAGGGAGTGGTTTTTAAGTTGGATTTTGAAAAAGCATATGATAAGTTAATTGGTGCTTCCTATTTTCTTGCTTAAAGGATAAAGGTTTTAGTGAAAGATGGTGTAAATGGTTGCAGGATGTGGTCCAACATGGTACTCCTAGTGTTAGAATGAATGGCCAAGTAGGACCATATTTTGGACGTTCCTATATCTATTTCTTTTCAATATTGCAGCCGATTGCTTGGCAAAGATGGTTCGTACTGCTCAAGCCAGTAATTTTTTTGTTGGTTTAGCTCCTGAGTTGGTAGACAAAGGTATTGCTCTGT
The DNA here is from genome assembly GCA_019208055.1 of Stipa capillata. Classification (NCBI taxonomy): domain Eukaryota; kingdom Viridiplantae; phylum Streptophyta; class Magnoliopsida; order Poales; family Poaceae; genus Stipa; species Stipa capillata. The sequence continues at coordinate 167,861 of JAGXJF010004343.1, forward strand.
TTCAATATGCAGATGATACCATCCTGCTAATTCAAGATGATGTAGAACAAGTTAAAAACTTAAAATTGCTGCTATCTATATTTGAAAATATGTCTAGATTAAAAATTAACTTTCAGAAGAGTGAAGTTCTGCTCATTAAGGAGGATACACAGAAATTACATTCTATGACGACATGTTCGATTGCCAAGTGGGGGATTGACCTCTCAAATACCTGGTGTTCCCTGTTAGTGGCTCTAGATTATATGTGACAGATCAGGAAGGTGTGGTTACTAAAGTGCAAAAGAGACTTGATGGATGGAAAGGAGGTAATTTATCTTTAGAAGTCAGGCATACTTTCATCAATTCTTGTCTCACCAGTATTCCAATCTATCAGATAGTCTGTGCATTTGTTGCCTGCAACTATGACAGAAAAGATTGATAAGGTGAGGAGAACTTTCTTTTGGCAGGGTGGCCATTCTAAAAAGAAATTATCATATGATCAGGTCGCAGACTATTTGTAGGCCAAAGAGAAAAAGGGGTTTAGGGATAAAGAATCTGAGCAAGATGAATCTTAGCTTACTGTGCAAATGGTGGTGAAAACTGGAATTTGAGGATGGCATTTGGTAACAAATTGTGAAAGCAAAGTATTTGAATCAAGATTGTCTCAGGCACATCAAGCATAGAGCATCAGATTCAGCCTGCTGGTCTGCCCTTCTAAAAGTGAAGAATCTGTATCCCCAAGGTAGACAAATGTTGGTGGGGGATGGGAAGCTTACTGATTTTGGGGAAGATGTCTGGTGTGGTAACATTTCTTTCAGTGAAAGATTCCCTAGGTTCTTTCAAATCCGCACTGATGTGTCTGTCAGTTCCACGCCAGGCACTGGCATTCGCAATTTCGAAGGTTGTCGGATGAGAGCTTACAATAAGACATATTTGAACTGAGGAATGGCCTTATGTGTGTAGCATTGAGTACAGAGGTCCACCAAAACCCAAGTGGACATGGACTAAATCTGGTACTTTTTTGTGAAATCTATGTATGCTCACTTAGTCACTTGGTTAACTCTGGGCCTGATAGACCGTTCAAAAAGTTGTGGAAAGCTCGTACTCCTTTAAAAATCAAAATCTGGCTCTGGCTTATTTGGCATAATTCCATCTACTATCTACTATATACTAAAAACGGAATGCAACAGAAAAAATAGAGACATGTTAGAAATTCTCACAGAAAAACAATACATCCAATCGTTAATCTGGTGAATCCTTTTGTTATTAGTGAACTACAACCGATAGATCTTCATAACTGTACCTAAACAGATCACAACCGATAGATCTTCATAATTGCACTTAAACAGATCATAGCCGATAGATCTTTATAACTGCACCTAAACAGATCACAGCCAATAAATCTTCATAACTACACCTAAACAGATCACAACTGATAGATCTTTATAACTGCACCTAAACAAATCACAGCTGATGGATCTGCATAACTGCATCTAAACATATCACAGCCGATAGATCTTCATAACTGCACATAAATAGACTATCAGCCGATAGATCTTCATAATTGCATCTAAATAGATCATAACCAATAGATTTTTATAACTGCATCTAAACAGATCACAATCGATAGATCTTTATAACTGCACCTAAACAGATCACAGTCGATAGATTTTCATAACTGTACCTAAATCTCACGATTTAAATTTTTATTTCCCGTACTGATCTAATATCACGTGTACAGGTAAGAAAATAGAGATAATTAAAAATGTTTCCCTCGCAATTGCCGGGACACCATGCTAGTAGCAACTAAGGACAATATGAAAAGGCACAATTGGATGGGCTGAGTACATTTGTTGCTTTTTCCACAACTCTGAAACAATTCAATATCTCGTTTTTGAATGCCCTGCAGCAAGCTTTGTTTGGAGGGGTGTTAGTTTGGTGATTGGGGCTAGTATTCGACCTTCCCATTTTTTTTAATATTTTCGTTGGATTATTGATTTTGTGCCAGTGTTGACAAAATTACAAATCGTGGGCGTGGCCGCTGTCTGTTGGGCAATTTGGAAACTTCGGAATTGCTTTCACAACAAACTTATTCGTTCCCCTGCTGAATTGGTTTGTTATACCTGTTCGTTTCTTCGCTATTAAGCAGGTTGCAAAAGGAGACGGAACAGAGGACTTGATAGCTGGTGCAGAAGCTCCACAGTGCGAGGCACTTCGACATCATCAGGCTGATGACTGCACGAGGTTGGCGACTCGCGGTCTGGACGGGCCTCCGGCAGGAAATGCTGACGGATACAAGATTGATGTCTCGGTCTAGATGTGTAATCTTTACTATATATAATACTAGTAAGGTATTCGTGCGTTGTAACGGGATAAAAGAGAGATGTCTAAAGATGTCGATAAAATGATCTCTCTATTTTGTGAACATCTGTATTAAAAATGACATGGAAATTATTTTTCATAATAATCATCGACGTCTTTATCCGATTTCCTTTCTTTATGGTAATCACATATGTTTCTCCCTTCCGTTCTCTTTGTCATCTACTCAACTTTGCTTCTAACTTTGTTGTTTCTTCACTCTTCCACCATCTTGATCTAACCGTCGTCGCTCTACCGTTATGTGCGTGCATTCTCCAATTTGGGTAGGTCTCTGCCACGTTTCTCATTGCCTCCAGCTCTAACACTCCGGAATTAATTAAAAAAAAGGTCGGAGTTATAAAAGGCCAAGTTGATCGAATATCTAGGACGAATGGATGAATTTGACTTTTTAACCAATGCATTAAATGCAAGATTCGAGGTCATGGTTGTATTCATCTCGTCGAATCGATTATGATAGACTATAAGTTTGTTCAAATTGGAGTCTGAACGAATTTTATAGAATCCAATCAATATAGACCGTGAGATTTCACTTATCTCCTAATCCAACTCGATTTTGAAAAATAAAATAATAAAACACACTCTAACTCGTGCTCTCTCTCCTCTCATCTCACCCTCCTTCCAAATCACCGTCGCCTCTTTCCGTACCGCCACCGCCATGCGCCGCCGTTGGTAGAGCAATAGCTATATCTACGCCTCTCAACAAAACCATAAATTAAGTTTCTCAACAAAATTTGAGTCACTTATCTTTTCTGATCTCTTGCTGTTATTGTTTTATCTTTAATTTCATATATTCAAATCAAGTAGATGAATACATTAAGAATATCTAGAAAAAATTCTATTAGCTTTGCTGTTGAGCGCAAATTTTAGTTGTACCATTAAGACCACTTAATCAAACTCGATAAATCTTAGCCCTAGAAAAAAGCTTGGCCGTAACTTTTGAACCACAATTTCGATTTGGGCAAACTCGGTCCCATTGGAAGTCTTATGATTAAGCATACAATTACCCAATTGTATCAATTTAGAATTAGGCACAGTTTGTTCACAGTTTTTGAATTAAGCTCGTTGTTCTAAATTTTAAAATTCTAGATCAAATACCGGGGAGATTAGTGAAGAGAGATTTGTGTGAGTTAGTTGAGAAAAACGGGGGACAATAGGAGTTAGTTAGAGAAGAGAGATTTGTGCGAGTTAGTTGAGAAAAACACGGGAACTTAGGAGTTGTTAGAGAATAGATTAGAGAGGAGAGATTTGTGCGAGTTAGTTGAGAAAAATGGGGGACGTTACGAGTTAGTTAGAGGAGATTAGAGAAGAGAGATTTGTGCGAATTAGTTGAGAATAACAGGGACGCATATTAAAAAAATGCCACTGCCCCAATCCTGATCATTGACGAACGATCGGACGATCTGCATGAGAACGACCTACCATCACTGTCGCGGGGAATTCGCGGCAATATCCATTTGTAGTAGGTTAAGGGGAGCGCGAGAGGAAGATTCAGGCGGTGCACACAAGAATTTTACCCAGGTTCAGGCCCTCTAATGACAGAGGTAATACCCTACTCCTGCTGTTTGTATTGAGTATCTTGTGTGAAAGAATTACAAGAGGCTGAAGAAGAAGTAACCAGAGAGTCCCCCCCCTGCATGGGGGTGCTTTGCCTTATATAGGCTTGTGGCTCAACTGACTCGGACAGTCGGCAGAGCTACAATAACCGCTTAAATTAATTGAAATATTTATACTACGTAACCGTCCGAGTAACGCCAGTCTTCAAGTTAGCGAAACGCTTGTCTTGATGAAGTGGTAACGCCTGTCTTAATAGCACCCGGACGTTGCACCCGTACGGGTCTTACTTGGACCTTCATCCGAGTGGGCCTCCATGGAGCATCCTGGGCCTGTTGGGCCGACTCGCAGCGCTGGGCCTACCCGGATGGGCTCCCCTCGTCAGTAGCCCCCGAGTGCTTCGAGGTCTCGACGCGGATGCCGAGTGGTGAGCAAGTTGCTTATGCCCGAGTCGTTGGCGGAGAGACCTTGATGGACTCCCGCGATACCTGAAAGAAGGTTAGATATGTGCTAAGTATTAGGAACTCGGTGATACCCGCATTTTCCGGCTGGGGAAATCGGCTTGTGGCCTTCCGGGAGGCGTATCATGAATTTCGAGTGAATCCGAAATAGCGTCTGGCGTATCCGAGTGGACCATTGCCATCTTGTGCCCGTAGGGGGGACGCCTTCGGTCTTCAGCTTCGAAACCGAGTCCTCGGACTCCGGCACTGAATCCCAAATCAGTGAGCCGTTTAGTGCCGCTGTGGCATCCGGCCCTGATTCAGGGATCATGTTGCTCTGCTGAGAATGCCGAGTTCGTCCTTAGCTTGGGTGTTGCCGAGTGACCTGTGAACCCTGTTGGGTCGGCCAACAGCACCCCTTCGCAGAATTAATCTGCTTCCGAGTATGACGGCCAGTGCGCCTCGGAATTGCTTGGTGGAGTCGGTATGACTCATGACGTGTCCCAACGAGTCGAACTGATTGCCGGTCGGCTCGGCCGTCCGAGTGCTGCTCGACTCGACCAAGCCGAACCCGGTCGAAACCAGCTTCGGTCACCCGGGGCCGTCTCATCTGAACGCGACGTCGTTTCAGCATTTAATGCACGCAGTCGATGGGACAGAGCGCCCGCAGTGCAATGATTTCGCCTCGAGTCCCGCGCGAGTCGCGCGCGAAACGTCCGCTGTTGCCCTTGGCGCTCTGCGCGAGGCGTCCGAGGTGACGCTTCGTTATGATTACCCCCGAATCACGCGGGCGGCGTGCGCGGCCTGAATGCTGACGCAAGTCCCGCCGGCCGAGACGTCTCGGGCGTCAAATCCCAGCGGGAAAGCCGGGCCCGAATCTTGCGGGTTCGCGCGCGCGGGGACAGCGGTTGCCATGGCGGTTTGCTGCCACGTGGAACGCACGACCACTGGCGGTTAATCTCCCCCGGCTATAAAAGTGGGCGCCGGGCGGCCGCAGTGCCTACTTTGCCTTCGTCTTCCTTGCGCTCAAAAACCCTTTGCCTCCGGACCTCCGCCACCGATTACTTCTTCCCGAGAGATAACCTTTCGCCCACCGCCGTTCTTCATCCGCCATCATGTCTCACGTCAGCAAGGGCAAGAAAGCCGCTGCTTCCTCCTCCTCCGCCACCACCGATGGATGGAAGAAAGGGGACTGGGTCCCGTCGGTCATCACCGACCAACTCCTCGTCGGGCTCGCCAGCGTCGGCTTGCTGCCGCCTCGCACCATCGGCAACTGGCGGGCGCCGTACCAGGAGGAGAAGTCCACTCCGCACGAGCACGAGCGCGTGATGCTCGTCCCATTCATGGAGCGGGGCTTGAAGCTGCCACCTCACGACTTCCTGCGCGGACTCCTCTTCTTCTACGGCCTTCAACTCCACCACCTGAGCCCAAATGGCATTCTGCACATTGCGTATTTTATCACGCTGTGCGAATGCTATTTGGGGACTTGGCCTCATTGGGGGCTGTGGAAGAAGATTTTCACGGTCAAGGCGCAACCCATCAAGGCCAGCGACCGACTGTCCATCTGCGGGGGAGCCGGGATCCAGGTCAAAGCCGATGCAAAATACTTCAAGCTGCAGCTCCCGGATACCGTTCGGAGGTGGCAGGACGGGTGGTTCTACTGCCCAGATGAACGCACGCCGACTGGCCATGAAGGGCTTCCCCCGTATGTTGAAGGTCCTCCCGTGTGGCTGAAGCGTTGGAGCGCCAAGCCTTCCAGTGAAGAGATGCCCGAAGTCGACCGACTCCTGAAGAGGATTGAGAGACTCCAGGAGAAAGGGCTCACAGGCCCCGACCTCATCGCCACTTGGTTGACTCGGCGCGTCCAGCCCCTTCAAGCCCGGGCGCATCCAATGTGGGAGTACTCGGGCTCGCACGACTCAACAAGGGTGTCGACCGAAGCTCTTTCGGACGAAAATTTCTTGGAGTGCTTCAAGAACTTGACAAAAGAACGAACTGGGCTCACCCGGGCGCCCCGAGTGATCCCATATTCAACCGCCAACCCTCCACCGGCTGTAAGTGACTGGTGCTCCGAGTCGGGCTCTTGAATTTTATTGTTTTCTTGCTTCTGCTAACACCAAGTCTTTTGATGCTGCAGAATTATCTCAACTTCAACTCCATGCCGCCTCTCCCCGAGCTGGACTCGGCTCCTGCCGCACTGGATGATACATAAGTCGACGAGGAAGCCCCCGAGGGAGGCATCCAAATCGACTCGAATTCCGAGTCGAGAGGGTCCTACGAAGTCGTCAAGCGGGGCCGTGACGATGACGCATCCGGATCCAAGGCCCCTCAAACAGGGGCGGAGCCGACTCCAGCGGAGCCGGCTGCCAAGCGAGCCCGAGCAGCTCCTGCCGGCTCCACTGCATAGGCTCCGGCTCCCGCACGAGCCGCATCTGCCAGCCGAGTGGCGCAGGCTCCGGGTCCTGCACGAGCCGCACCTTCCGGCCGGGTGGCGCAGGCTCCGGCTCCTGTTGCCAAGCCGAGTGCGCCTCAGCCGGCACTCGCCGGTTCTTTCGGGGGTCTGCCTGCCTCGGGGAAACCGAAGAAAAAGACGATCCCCACAACCACCAGGTACGAATCTTTTTGGCTCATGCCCTAGTCGCAGTAGGTTGGAAGGTATTGAAGTCGGTTTTCTCTTTTACATTGCAGAGTCCAGAAGAAGCTCTCCGATAAAGGAGATTCTTCATCCGGCACGCCAGCGGCTCCGACTCCGGTCCCGCCACCAGAGCCGGTTTCCCCTACTCCGGCAGCGGTCGAACCCAGCGCACCGGCGCCGACCGTTTCTGCCATGGAAACGGAATCGGCCACGAGTGCCGGATCCCCCACGCCTCCGGCTGCAGCCACGCCTCCAGCTGCAGCTACGCCAAGCGCGTCACAACCGGGTTCTCCTGCACCCCAGCCTGCCGCCGCTGGGACGGAGGTCCCGGAGTCGGAGGTGAGCGCCGGGTCTGCCGAAGCTCCGGTTGAGGACCCGCAATGCCAACCAACTCCTGCCATCGAGGAGTCAACGGAGCCGACGGTTGCAGCCAGTGCCGACTCCACGGAAGCGGCAGCCGGAGCCCAAGGCCAGCCTACCACCGAGCCTTCACCGGAGGTGGAGCAAATTCTGGTGGCAGCCTCCGGCTCGTCGGGCAGCCTCATGCCCACGCTGCTACTACCGAGCTGCACCACGGACGACTTGACTGCGGCGGAGGGAGCCACCGACCGGGTCGCTGCCCTGAGCTCTCAGCTCAGGGAGTTTGCAAACACGGCCAAGGTCTTGGCTGACTCGGCCCAGGTGCTTCAAACTTCCGTCGGGGTAAGTTTTGTTTAATTTTCTTAACACTGGGAGCACGTTCAGTGCACCCAGTGGGTGTAGCCCCCGAGTCTCTAGCCGACTGATTGAGTCGGCTTGAGACTTATGAATTCGGGTCGAGCTAACAAGATTTATTATTTTCCAGGCGGCTATCCGACTCGGCGGAAACGGCCAAGTCCTCATGGAGAGGAACGCCTCCCTCGAGAAGGCGCTGGCTGAAGAAAAAGCCAAAAACCGGCAACTTGAAGAAAAGCTTGCCGCCGCCGGGAGTAAGTGTCCAAATTGTTCGCACGAAATTGGATCCGTGAAACACCTCGGTGATGGGAGTCGCCAACCGCACTTACGTGTGCGATAAACGGATGCTTTTCGAGCAAAGCAACAAAGGATAACTATCGTACTTACGCGTATGACAAGCGATTGCTTTCCGAGCAAAGCAACAAAGATCTTCTTACTTACGTGAAGAAGAAACGGCTGTTTTACGGCGCAAAACAGCAAAGATCTACTACTAAGATAAAAGATAAAAGGTAAAAGATTGATTTGATCGATTGTTGGATGATTTCAATCGGCCGTCACCCTTTACATATTTATAGGGCGGCTGGTCTTCCCGTAGGAGGTTCGGACTCCTAATCCTAATCTAATTACAAATATATCTCTTTCCTTGCTTAAAGGATCTGGATTCTACCGTACACGTAACTTTCCATACAAACCAAGATAGCTTTCCAAATCTTAACTGCTTCAGACGCCGACATCCGGACTCGTTTCGGCGCACGGGATATCCTTCCTTAACCAACTGGATAAACTTCCAAATCTTGTAGGACTCTCCTTGATTGCCTCGCCGCGTTTCTTGCGCCTCAGGCTGAAGTCTCTAGCGTCGGGTAAGTCTTGAAGGGTAGTACTGCAATTCAGACTTGCTGAAGATGGTCCTTCACGGGTGCTCGGGGACGAATTTGGACCGCTCGGGAATCCGCCGAATGCTCGGGGACGAACTCGGACTGCTCGGGGATCCGCCGAGTGCTCGGGGACGAACTCGGACTGCTCGGGGATGAACTTTGTACCGCTCGGGAGTCGGCCGAGCACTCGGGGAAAAACCCCTCGGGGCTGGAGACCTTCTCGGGGCTGGGCCACTCGGTATCACCAGTACTCGGGGTCGATGTCGCTCGGGGCCGCCACTGTTGAATACCCAGAGGTACCGCTCGTGACTTGATGGCGTAGTGGGCGCTCGGGGACACCTCAAACGGGCACCTTCGCACTTCGGGATATGACGACTACTCGGGATGCAGTGAGCACTCGGGGGCACTCGGAAACGCCGCGAGCACTCGGTATCAAGTATACCGCGAGCATCCAGGCCACTCGGCTGTATTAATCCTGCATGTAATAGTAAACGCTGTATCCATACTGTTAGTTTCATCATCTCAACTTCCAGTAAACCTAATACTTAATTTGACCCACTGAATAAACCTTCAAGCCAAATTACGCTGCAAACACATGCCCCCCTGCTTTTTGGCATAATTGCATTTGCCAAAAACACCTTGAACTACATCGTTGCTCAGGGCGATATTTTTAAAGGGCATATCGGCCATAGATTTTGTTAAGCTACTTGCCACATACTCGGATAATACTTTTTCAGATATTTCCCATTAAGAGCCCTAGATAACCATTCCCCTTGCAAAGATTCTACAAGATAGGAATTCCCGGGGACTATCTCGACAACTCTAAACGGGCCCTCCCAACTCGGCGACCACTTGCCGAATTTATTGTCCCGAGCTCCAACAGGTAAAATCGTTTTCCATACTAGGTCTCCTATCTGAAACGATTTTTCCTTTACTCTTTTGTTGTAAGCCTTGGCAACTCTCAACTTCTCCTTCTCGATTTCTTGTAAGGCTTTCAACCTCTCTTCTGGAACATCATCTATCTTATCTATCATCAAGTGGCTGTAATCTTCAGCCGACAAGTTGTCTTGCCTGGCTATTCTAAGAGCTTGTAGTTTAACTTCCACGGGCAACACCGCCTCCTGCCCGTACACCAACTCGAATGGCGTCACTCGGGTGGCTCCATGCTTGGATATCCTATGGGCCCATAATGCTTCCGAGAGGACCTCATGCCACCTCCTCGGATGTTCCTCAATTTTCTTCTTTATTAGCTTGATCAAGGTTTTATTGCTGGACTCGGCCTGTCCATTGGCTTGGGCATAATAGGGCGACGAGTTCAACAACTTGACCCCAAAGGACTCGGCAAACTCACTGAATTGGTGAGACATAAAGGATGCACCCTGATCAGTCGTCAGAGTTTGAGGGATGCCGAACCTATGGATGATATGTTCCAGAACAAAGCTAATCACTTCCTTATGAGTCATATTCCTTAAAGGAACCGCTTCGGTCCACTTAGTGAAATAATCTGTAGCTACGAGGACAAAACGATGACCTTTCGACGAAGCAGGATGTATCTCCCCAATGAAATCTAAACCCCATCCTCTAAATGGCCATGGCTTTATAATAGGGTTCATCTTAGCCGCGGGTACTAACTGTATGTTTCCAAACTTCTGGCATGCTTCACACCCTCTATAGTACCGAAAACAATCTTCTAACATAGTCGGCCAATAGAATCCTGCCCTCTTCAACAACCATTGCATCTTGGGAGCCGACTGATGTGTTCCACATATCCCTTCATGTACTTCTCCCATAGCTACCCTTGACTGGTCGGAGTCTAAGCATTTCAATAATACTCCATCTATTGTTCGGCGATACAACTCGTCGTTAAACAAGGTGTACTTTATAGCTTGCCGCCGAACTTCCTATCTCTCGTTTGACTCGGATTTTTCAAGTAATTAACTAAAGGCACCCTCCAATCATTAACTTCCAAACCGCTTGACGACTCGGCAGCCTGTGTTAAACTGTTGCCCCCCGAGTCGGAATTGGATCTACACGAGTCGGCTTCGACTTCTAGTAAGTCGACCCGGCCTTTGACAGCAACGAGCATCGGTTCTCTGGATACAAAAAACTTTCCTCTTCCGACTTGGTACCCGGATGCTTGCTGTGCCAAATAGTTGGCTCTAGAATTCTCCTCCCTGGGAATGTGACTGATACTAAAGGTATCTAACAGCTTGACTATATCTAAACATCGGTCTAAATAGCTATTCAGCAACCCATCGAAGCATTGAAACTCTCCATTGACTTGCTGAACTACTAGCAATGAATCTCTAAAAGCATCTACATCTCCTACACCCATATCTATTAAGCTTTGTAAACCGAACAACAGTGCCTCATACTCCGCCTGGTTATTAGTGCAACGATACTCTAGTCGGACCGATGACTCATAGATAACACTATGTGGTGAAACTAAAACACTGCCAATGCCTTGCCCACTTCTACAAACCGATCCATCAAAGTAAAGCTTCCATGGACATATGCTAACATAATCAACATCTTCTTCATCATTAACCCTATGATCGACAATGAAGTCGGCGACAACTTGACCTTTCGTGGCACGCAACGACTCATATGTCAAATCAAACTCTATTAAAGCATAAGCCCATTTGCCAATCCGTCCGCTAAGAATCGGTTGTTGCAACATATGCTTGATCACATCGACTTGGCAAGATACTATGCATGCACTCGAAAGCAAATAATGCCGAAACTTGGTGCATGCGTAAAACAAGGATAAGCATAGCTTCTCGACGAACACGTACCGACTTTCGGCGTCGAGTAGTCGGCGACTTATGTAGGCGATGATGTACTCCTTCTTGTCGACTTCCTAGTTAGCACTGCGCCGAGTACTTTATCTTGTGCAGCAATGTATAGTCGGAACGGGACTCCCGACTTGGGTGCTCGAAGTACTGGAGGGTTCGATAAGTATCTCTTGATACTATTGAAGGCGTCTTGCTGTTCTGCCCCCCAAGCGAACTCGGCTTCGTTCTTTAGCCGGAGCAAAGGGACAAACGATTCAATCTTACCCGCCAGGTTAGATATAAATCGTCTTAAGTAGTTTATCTTCCCCAATAGACTCTGCACATCCTTTTTGCATGTCGGCTCTCCTAACTTCTTAATGGCCTCTATTTTCTTAGGGTCAATCTCTATACCTTGCTCATGAATTATGAACCCTAAGAACTTTCCAGCCGACACACCAAACGCGCATTTGAGCGGGTTCATCTTCAACCCATACCGACGCATTCTTTCAAAGGCTAGTCGCAAGTCGGCCAAGTGGTGTTCATAGCCGTCCGACTTGACGACGATGTCATCAATATAGACTTCTAACACAATGCCTAAGAGATCATGGAAGATCAAGTTCATAGCACGCTGATACGTAGCGCCTGCATTCTTCAAACCGAATGTCATGACGACCCACTCGAACAACCCGACAAAACCGGGGCAACGAAAGGCAGTTTTAAACATGTCCTCTTCGGCCATAAAGATCTGGTTATACCCGGCATTGCCATCTAAAAAGCTAAGCACTTTGTGTCCGGAGGCGTCGTCTATCAACATGTCGGCTATAGGCATAGGATACTCATCTTTAGGTGTGGCTTTATTCAAATCCCTGAAGTCTATGCATACCCTAATCTTGCCAGTATTCTTCTTCTCGACTGGCACAATGTTTGAAATCCACTCGGCGTATCTGCATGGCCGAATGAACCCTGCCTTTACTAGTCGGTCGACTTCTTCCTTGATACGATCATACAGATTAGGGTTGAAACGCCTAGGCGGTTGCTTGTATGGTCTGAAGCCGGTCTTGATAGGTAGCTTATGTTCGACCAGACTTCTATTTAACCCGGGCATCTCTGTATAATTCCAAGCAAAGCAATCTACGAACTCTTTGAGTAGCGCACACACCTTATTCTTCTGGCCGGCCTCCATATTGGCGTTAATGAATGTTGGTCGAGGCACGCCTCCATCGCCAATATCGACTTCTTCCAGTGGGTCGGCCGACGAGAACCCTTGTCCGAGCTTCTCCATGTCGTCGAAATCTTCGATAGTCTCATGCATATCGTTCTTGCCCAAACGATATTCCTCGGTGCGCCTTTGTAGCCATTTAATGCTATCTTCTTTATTCATTTATAAAGATAAATTATTTAGCCGAGCTATAAAAGCCGGCTGTGCTTGTATCGGTACAAATCCGTCCTTACCGATACTGACGTAGTCGTAGTCGGATAAGTTCCTACCCGACAGGCACTTCATGTCACCGTGCTGCCAATCGACTGTAGTCTCGGCTAAAGCGATGCAAGCCGAGTTGTCTGCTTCAATCACTTCGACGTCCTCATCTACCCACTGGATTAAGCACTGATGCATGGTAGAAGGGATGCAACAATTGGCATGGATCCAGTCTCGCCCCAAGAGCAGGTTGTATCGGCCTTTGACGTCGACTACGAAGAATGCAGTCGGCAGGGTTTTGCTTCCGACTGTAAGTTCTACCGACAATATGCCCTTGGCTTCGGATAGCTCCCCCGAGAACCCGCTGAGTCCCATGTTTGTCTTCATCAACTCGGACTCCTTTCGGCCTAGTTTGGAGAATACCGAAAGTGGCATGATGTTGACCCCAGCGCCGCCGTCGACGAGCATTCGGCCAATCGGTCTTCCGTCGATGTGGCCTTTGATGAATAAAGGCTTCAGATGCTGCCCATGCTCCTCCGGCTTCTTGAATATGGCGGCACTCGGCCCGAGCAGAAGCTCTGCGACTTCCGACTCAGGAGCGCGGAACTCGATCGGTAGTTCGAACACCATATTGATGTCCATGTCGGCGGGTACTTCTCCGACATCCTTGCTGGCAGCCTCGTCTTCTTCTTTCGCGATGCGCTTCTCCTTCCAGGTCATCTTCGCGGGCTTCATTGGTCGGGCTTGGTTGAACCATTCGTCGCGCTTCTTCTCGACGAGCTCTTCCCTGAGCTCGAGGGCTCGCAGCCGCTGGACCCTCCGCTTCTGAGAGTGTGTGAGTCCTGTGGGGCACCATTGCGGCTTTGGTTTGGTTCCTGGTTCAACCGACTTGATCTTCTTCGCCTGCTGACTTGGCGCGGATTCGACGCCGGGTCCTGCTGCATTGCTGGATTCTGGCTTGTCCGAGTCGTGTACCGTGCCGAACCGTACACGCCGAGTCCCTGCTGGTGGAGCCGAATTAATTTGCGAGCTAATTAACACGGCTGACCGTTGTGGTCGACTTCCTTCTGAGGCTCGGCTGATGCTCATCTTGTTCGACTCGGGCCGGGTCGTGGTGTGCTCATCGGGTTTGGACTCGGCGTGCTTGACTGGTACCCAGACTTGCCTAGTCGGCGAACTCCTTGGGGTCGCCGGTCGGCTTGGTACGTCGGGTGCCTTGCGCCGAGTGGCGAGTCGGTTCCATGGTCGGATTCCCGACTCGACCCGCGTCCTCTTTCCGTGGGGCCGCTCTCCGAATCCAGACGGGATCCAGTTCGGCTGAAACATGCCGAGTGGTCCAGCCGGATGCGACGCCCAAGGGTTGAAACCCCATGGAGGGCACTGTGGGTAGAAAGTGTGTGCGCCTCCCCAGTACGCCGGACCGGTTGCTAAGTATGGTGGTTGCACGTATGGGCTCCCCTGCCAGTACTCGGAGCCACCGAAACCTTGTCGGGGAGGAGACCTGGGGCGCTTGGCTCCTCCAAGCCGAGTGAACACATTGTTGGTTGTGTATTTGTTCAGTAATTGTTTCACTGTCGGCTTTGGCCTCGCGGGCTGACTCTTCCCTCGATTAATCTTCCAGACGCCGACTTCTGGATTCTTTGGCTTGATCATTTTTGGAGTCGGCGAGGAGTTCGAGTTGGTTGCTTTCGGAGTAGGAGAGGGACTCGACTTGATCATCTTTGGAGCAGCATTGTCGTCAACAATGACGTTTTTTCCTTTTGTGGACTCGGCCTGATGTGACCGAATCAGTACTTTCTTCTTCTCCAAATCAATCACGTTGATTGGAAAAGGATCACTGTCGAGCTTCATCTTGGAGCTTTGAGCAAACGTCAATCGTCCGTCGTTGATGGCCGATTGCACCTGTCGGCGAAACACATTGCAGTCGTTAGTAGCATGAGAAAAAGAGTTATGCCACTTACAATATGCTCTTTTGCCCAATTCGTTCACCGACGGGAACACGTGCCCTTCCCTTACTCGGATCATATTCCCCTGCAGGAGCATGTCAAAGATTTTGTCGCATTTACTAATGTCGAAAGTGTACCGCATCTCCTCCTTCCGAGTGGGTGTAGGTTTAAGAGCTGGACAAGCAAATGGTTTTGACTTGGGAGTATTAACCCACTCGGCAATGCATATGTCAGCGTCGTCCTCGCTGTCCGAGCTGTTTTCGTACGTTATGACATTGACTGCCGATTTTTCTTTGGCTTTGCCCTTAGCGTCTCCGAACCGGCTGTATGTTTTGACGTCCTTAGCGCGGTTCTCTTGTGCTACAGCCCTCTGAGCGACTTGGCTAATGGTTAGGAATTCTTGGCCCTCTAATCTGTCCTTAATATGGGCGAGCAAACCTGAAAAAGCAAGGTCGGCAAGATCTTTCTCGTTTATAGTTAAACTAAAGCACTTGTTCTTAACCTCTCTGAATCTTCTAATGTAATCACAGACCGGCTCGTTGTACTTTTGTTTAACCATCGTCAGATCCGAGAGCCTGAGCTCGGTCTCACCACCGTAAAAGTAATCGTGGAACTGCCGCTCTAGATCTGCCCAGGACGTAATAGACCTAGGGGCAAGCGAGGTGAACCAAGTGAAGGCAGTACCCGACAATGACAAGGGAAAAAGTTTTATTCTGTAGATATCCGACGTGCCGACTTCACTACTCTGTGCTAAGAATTGCCCTATATGCTCAAAAGTCGACCTATTGTCTTCCCCTGTGAACTTGACGAAATCAGGGATCCTGAACCCGCGGGGGTACGGCATGGTGTCGTAGCACTCGGGGTATGGTTTTAAGTAACCACGAGAGCCATCTTTAGGTATTACGCCGAGTTCTCTGAGTACTGCGGTGAGTTGGTCTTTATAGCTCATATCGGCTAGCGGGGTACGCGAACTCGGCTGTGGTAACTCGGGTTGGATTTGTTGCGAGTTAAAATGTGCCTCCGGAACCGGTCCATGAGGGACTCCGGTACCGAGAGGTGGAATCGGTGGTGTGCTATACGCAACTGTTTGATAGCAGGGTTGTGGGATGTTCGTGCTAAGGTTTAGACTTCGGTCATTATTGGGAGAACTCTGGGACACCGAAGTCGGGATAACAGAAGTCGTAATCACGGGGGCGACCTCTACCCGATGATCGACTCGGTTATGGTCAGGGTACATCGGTTGTTTATTCCGATGTTCATCATTGACTTGTAAGACTGTAGATCTAACCTGACCCGGCAGACTACTCTGTAAGTCTTTAGCGATTTGCTCTTTCAACTCGTCAAATCGGCTGTTCAATACTCGAGCGAATAATTGCGCCGATTTATCCATCTCAGTGCCATATCTGCTAGCTACCGACACGTCAATTAGATTAGCGATTTCATCAGAACATGTCGGTTTACTCACCTCGGGTTTAGGCGCAGGAGGTAGACTCGGCACGACTACCTTTTTGATGACGCCGTTCCTCGTCTTCTGGTAGCCGGCCAATTTTTGCCGGAGCCGCTCCGCCTGCTCCTCTTCGAGTTGTCGTTCGATCTCTCGCCGTTCATCTTCGGATAGATCGTCGAGTGTGACGGCGATGATATTCTCCGGGTTGACGATGCTTCCGTCTTTGGAGTCGGAATTCATCGGGTAATCTTTGCTTTACTTCCCCAGCGGAGTCGCCAATTGTGTTCGCACGAAATTGGATCCGTGAAACACCTCGGTGATGGGAGTCGCCAACCGCACTTACGTGTGCGATAAACGGATGCTTTTCGAGCAAAGCAACAAAGGATAACTATCGTACTTACGCGTACGACAAGCGATTGCTTTCCGAGCAAAGCAACAAAGATCTTCTTACTTACGTGAAGAAGAAACGACTGTTTTACGGCGCAAAACAGCAAAGATCTACTACTAAGATAAAAGATAAAAGGTAAAAGATTGATTTGATCGATTGTTGGATGATTTCAATCGGCCGTCACCCTTTACATATTTATAGGGCGGCTGGTCTTCCCGTAGGAGGTTCGGACTCCTAATCCTAATCTGATTACAAATATATCTCTTTCCTTACTTAAAGGATCTGGATTCTACCGTACACGTAACTTTCCATACAAACCAAGATAGCTTTCCAAATCTTAACTGCTTCAGACGCCGACATCCGGACTCGTTTCGGCGCACGGGATATCCTTCCTTAACCAACTGGATAAACTTCCAAATCTTGTAGGACTCTCCTTGATTGCCTCGCCGCGTTTCTTGCGCCTCAGGCTGAAGTCTCTAGCGTCGGGTAAGTCTTGAAGGGTAGTACTGCAATTCAGACTTGCTGAAGATGGTCCTTCACGGGTGCTCGGGGACGAATTTGGACCGCTCGGGAATCCGCCGAATGCTCGGGGACGAACTCGGACTGCTCGGGGATCCGCCGAGTGCTCGGGGACGAACTCGGACTGCTCGGGGATGAACTTTGTACCGCTCGGGAGTCGGCCGAGCACTCGGGGAAAAACCCCTCGGGGCTGGAGACCTTCTCGGGGCTGGGCCACTCGGTATCACTAGTACTCGGGGTCGATGTCGCTCGGGGCCGCCACTGTTGAATACCCAGAGGTACCGCTCGTGACTTGATGGCGTAGTGGGCGCTCGGGGACACCTCAAACGGGCACCTTCGCACTTCGGGATATGACGACTACTCGGGATGCAGTGAGCACTCGGGGGCACTCGGAAACGCCGCGAGCACTCGGTATCAAGTATACCGCGAGCATCCAGGCCACTCGGCTGTATTAATCCTGCATGTAATAGTAAACGCTGCATCCATACTGTTAGTTTCATCATCTCAACTTCCAGTAAACCTAATACTTAATTTGACCCACTGAATAAACCTTCAAGCCAAATTACGCTGCAAACACAAATCTTCAACTCCTTTGTCTTAAAGTTTCCTGCCCTTTTTTGACTTTCTTGAGTTGGCAGATGTCGAAGCCGAAAACGCTCGACTTCGGGAAAAGTTGAAGGGCGCAATCCCGGCGGTCAACGTCAGAGAAATGCTCGACGCCAAGGCGGCCGAGTTGGAGACCGAGTTGCGGGAAGCTCGCAACTCGATGAAGACTGCCGCCTTGCTACAGACGGAGCACAAAAAGCTGTCGGCGCAGTATGAGAAGGCGCAGGCCATGAACTCCGAGCTGCAGGGGCAAGTTGATAACTTTTCCCAGCTGATGGACGAGTCACAGAAGCGACATGATGCGACCATCGCCGACTGGGAAAAACGCGAGAGAGACCTCATTGGCGAACTCAAGAAAGCCAATGAGACTTTACTCGGTAAGCCTCCGAGTCCCTGGCTTTACTTTTTTTTGCACACTTCTTTGTTCGCTTTTTTGCAATAATTCGTATCTAGACGCTTGCCCAGAACTGGAGGAGCGAACCCGGCAGGCGGCGCTCCGACTACGAGCACTGTCCGACCCGGCAAGGTCGGCCCTCGACGCACTCTGGACACCCGACCTGATGTCCGACTGCGTCGTGACTATGGAGGACCGACTCCTCCAAGTCAAGAGTTTGGTGCAGAACTTGAAATCGGCTGCCCAAGGCCTCTGTACCAAACTCTGGCCCAGAGAAGAGCCGGGTTCCAGCATCTTCGCCCTCGCCGACAAGCTCTCGCAAGGCCCGGCGGAGGTTGAAGAGTGGAAGGAGTCGGCAGCCCGCTCGGGAGCCGGCATGGCGCTGGCAATGGTGTTGGCACACCACCCCGACGCGGATGTTGACAGCATCTCCGCTAGTGCCCCCGTCGACGAGGAAGGCCAGTCGGTCAACCCTCTGGAGCTCCTTCCCCGAGTCCGCGCCGCCGCCAGCCAGATCGCCAACTTCACTGACCTGGAGGAGCGCATAGAAGCGACTCCAGAAGAATGAAAAGAAAAGTATTATGTAATATCTCTCGGTATGCCGAGTAGGAAAATTGTAAAGACTTTTGCTTTGAATGAAAATGTCTTTTGATCCATTTTGATTTTTTGCACAAGTTACTTGACTCGTCCACATTTATTTTTTACGCCGAGTCGGATCCTTTCACGTGCAGGCCGACCTTTAGCTTTTGCTCTTGCCAACCGGACAGCCGGGTTGCGACTGTAGTTGGGGACGAAGAGTGGGCCTTAGGTACCGTACACGTTTACTTAGACGCTCGTGTAGAAACAAAGTTAGGAGATTCAAAATAACTTGCGCCGAGTGAGAAATCACCCAGTGGGTTTGCAGTGGCTTCCGGGTATTGCCCGAAGTGAAGCCACTCGGTTATATTAGATGTAGCCCCCGGGATTGCCCAAAGAGAACATAGCCGGAAAATGAAAGTTAAATGAACAAAAAATGCTTCCCGAGTGCTGCTCGAAGGAAACAAATATTTATTCATAACGAAACAATGAACTGTTTGAAAGTACAAAGTTTTAAGTGTAAAAAGGACGCAGCTGTGCAATATTCCATGTCCGTTCAGTGACTGCCGGGTCCTCCAGTCGGTACGCGCCGTTGTGCAGCACTTGGTTGACGATGAAAGGACCTTCCCAAGGCGGAGATAACTTATGCATGCCCGCCTTATCTTGGATCAGCCGGAGGACCAGATCTCCTTTGTTGAAGACTCAGCCCCGAACTTGCCGACTGTGGTAGCGGCGCAAGTTCTGTTGGTAAATGGCCGAGCGCGAGAGAGCGAGTTCCCGCGCTTCTTCTAAGAGATCGAGGTCGTCTTGTCACGCCGACTCGGCATCCTTTTCCACGTATGCTGCAACTCGCGGGGAGTCGTGGAGGATGTCACTCGGCAGGACGGCTTCGGCTCCGTAAACCATGAAAAACGGCGTGTAACCAGTCGACCGGTTTGGAGTCGTCCTTAAGCTCCAGAGGACAGGCGGAAGCTCATCGATCCAGGAGCCGGCTGCCCGCTGCAATGGGACTAGCAACCGGGGCTTGATGCCTTGAAGAATTAAAGCGTTGGATCACTCGACTTGGCCGTTGGACTGAGGATGAGCCACGGAGGCATAGTCAATCCGGATCCCATGGTCCCGGCAAAAGTGGCGGAAGACTTCCGCAGTGAAGTTCTTGTCGTTGTTAGTGATGATGCTGTGAGGGACTTCGAATCGGAAGATGACTCCCTTCATGAAGTTGACTGCAGTCGGACCATCAAGCTTCACGATTGGCTTGGCTTCAATCCACTTTGTGAACTTGTCCACGGCCACGAGGAGATGAGTGAAATCTCCCCAGGCTGTTTTAAGCGGACCCACCATGTCGAGTCCCCACACAGCAAAAGGCCATGTGATCGGAATGGTCTTGAGCGCGGTAGCCGGCATGCGTATTTGACGAGCATACTTCTGACGCCCTTCGCAAGTTCGGACGAGTTCTTCAGCATCAGCATGGGCGCTGAGCCAGAAAAAACCGTGCCGAAAAGCTTTGGCGACCAAAGCTCTTGACGAAGCATGGTGGCCGCAGAGTCCCGAGTGGATTTCCTCGAGCAATGTTCGGCCTTCCTCTGGTGAAATGCAAAGCTGGAAAATTCCAGTGGTGCTGCACTTGTAAAGCTCGCTGTTGATGATGGTGTACGCTCGAGCACGACACACAACGCGGCGCACTTCAGTCGGATCCTCTGGTAGCTCCTTGCGCAAGAGGTAGGCAAGGAACGGTTGAGTCCAAAGGGGAATGACCGCCAAGACGTCTTGCTGAACTGGGTGGGCCGGCTCCGGGTGTAATGACCCGGCTTCTGACGACTCGGATGCCGACTCCAGCTTGACAGATGGCTAGAAGAGTTGTTGAAGGAAAACTCCAGGCGGCACTTTTTCACGAGCAGAACCGATCCTGGCAAGGGAGGCGGCGGCTTCATTATCTGCTCAGCGAACATGGTGAAGTTTGAGGCCATCGAAGTGTCCTTCTAGCCGACGGACGGCAGCACAGTATGCCGCCATGGTGGGATCTTTGGCGTCCCAAGTCTTCATTACTTGTTGCACCACCAGATCCGAGTCACCGCGACAGAGGAGCCGGCGGATACCGAGTGAGATTGCAATGCGTAAGCCATGCAGTAACGCCTCGTATTCCGCCACGTTGTTGGAGGCGGCGAAATGGATCTGCAGCACGTAATTCAGCTTGTCGCCTTTGGGAGAGATCAGCACGACCCCAGCCCCCGTGCCTGCGAGCATCTTGGAACCATCGAAGTACATGACCCAGTGCTCAAGGTGCACCTGAGTCGGAAGGGACTGGCTTTCAGTCCACTCGACGATGAAGTCCACAAGGGCTTGCGACTTGATGGCCTTGCGGGGCTCGTAACTGATGTCATGCGGCATGAGTTCTATCGCCCACTTAGCGACTTGGCCCGTGGCATCCCGATTGTTGATGATATCAGACAAAGGGGCGTGACTGATCACGGTGACCGAGTGGGCTTGGAAATAGTGCACCAGCTTCCGAGTCGCCAGAAACACGCCATAGACGAGTTTCTGGTAATGCGGGTAACGCTGCTTTGACTCGGAAAGGACTTCGCTGATGTAGTAGACGGGTCGCTGTACCTTCTGGACCCGGCCTTCTTCTGCACGTTCCACCACCAGAACAACGCTGACCACTTGATTTGTGGTCGCGATGTAAAGCAGCATGGGTTCTCCCTCTATAGGCGTAGCGAGAATCGGAGGTGTTGACAGAAGGTGCTTGAGGTCTTCGAAGGCTTTTTGAGCTTCACTCGTCCACTCGAATGAATCGGACTTCTTGAGGAGTCGGTAAAAAGGCAAAGCCTTCTCACCGAGTCAGGCTATGAACCGACTTAGCGCGGCTACGCACCCAGTTAGGCGCTGGACGGCCTTCAGGTCCTTCGGCTTGCCCATCTTGATGATGGCTTCAAACTTGTCCGGGTTCGCTTCGATTCCTCGCTCGGAAACGATGAAACCGAGTAGCTTGCCAGCCGGAACTCCGAAGACGCACTTCTCCGGGTTAAGCCTCATGTCGTACCTCCTGAGATTGGCGAAAGTTTCAGCCAAGTCGGTCAAGAGGTCCGCGGTCTACTTTGTCTTTATCACAATGTCGTCGACATAAGTCTGGACATTTCTGCCTATCTGGTTGTGTAAACACTTTTGCATACAGCGTTGATATGTCGCGCCAGCATTTTTCAAACCAAAAGGCATGGTGATATAACAAAAAGCCCCAAACGGGGTAATGAAAGAAGTTTTTATTTGATCTGATCCTTTCATTTTGATCTGGTGGTAGCCTGAATAGACATCCAAAAAACACAAACGTTTGCAACCGGCTGTGGAGTCGACGACTTGATCCACTCGGGGTAAAGCGAACGGATCCTTGGGACATGCTTTGTTTAAGGACGTGTAATCCACACACATGCGCCAAGTTTTATTTTTCTTAAGAACCAGGACTGGGTTTGCCAACCAGTCCGGGTGAAAAACTTCCTTGATGAACCCGGCTGCGAGGAGTCGGGCGATTTCCTCTCCGATTGCTCGGCGCCGGTCTTCAGCGAAGCAACGGAGAGATTGCTTCACTGGCTTCGCGTCCTTGGCGACGTTGAGGGAGTGCTCGGCGAACTTCCTTGGAACACCCGGCATGTCAGAAGGCTTCCATGCGAAGATGTTCCAATTCTCACGAAGGAAATCGACGAGCGCGCCTTCCTATTTGGCCTCAAGGTCGGTCCCGATTTGGACCGTCTTAGACGGGTCCTCAGGATGGACCTGGACACGCTTTGTGTCTTTGGCCGACTGGAAGGTGGACTCGGTTGCCACCTTCTTCCTGGGTGGAGCTTGGTCCGGGTCGACGGACGCCTGGATGTTCTCCAGCTCCTGAGCCGCGATCAAGGACTCGGCTATGTCCGCACTGGCGAGGTCGCACTCGTTGGAGCGCTCAAAGTCGCCAGTGATGGTGATGACGCCCTTTGGGCCCGGCATCTTCAGCTTCAGGTACGTGTAGCACGGCCTAGCCATGAATTTGGCATAAGCCGGACGGCCAAGAATCGCGTGATAAGCGCTCTTGAAGCCGACTACCTCAAAGGTTAGGGTCTCGACCCGGAAGTTGTTCGGTTCTCCGAAGACAACTTCCAGGGAGACCTGGCCGAGAGGCTTGGCGCATTTCCCAAGCACGATTCCGTGGAAGGAAGTGCTACTGGGACGAAGCTGAGAGTCCGGGACCTGCATCTTCTTCAGGGTGTCCATGAAAATGATGTTGATGCTGGAGCCACCGTCCATCAAGACCTTACGGAGTTTGAATCCACTGACTTGCGGATCCACCACCAGGGGATGCTTGCCTGGGTGAGGGACTCGGTCCGGGTGGTCGAGTCGGCTGAACCCGACTGGCACCTCGGACCAGTCCAACCATTGAGGGACAGCCGGCGCCGTCACGTTGACTTCACGACAGCGCAGCTTCCGACCCCTTTTGGAGTCGGACCCTTGAAAGATCATGAGTACCTCCCTTTGAGGGGGATACTGTGCGGCGCCGCCGCCTGCAGCGAAGCCTCCTTCTCCACCGTCTTCCGGCTCGGGCTGCTTTTCTTCTCGAAGTCGCTTCAGGAAACTGCACTCCCGGGTCGAGTGCCCCGCCTGATAATTGGTGGTGCTGTGGAAGGAACAGGGCCTATCGAGGATTTCTTCGAAGGTGAGTTTCGGCGCCTTGCGCTGTTGCCAAGGGCGCTCCTTCTTTTGGCCAGCGTCGCCACGCTGGGGGCCACGCTCAGCGGCCGCAACCAGGTCAGCTCCGCTGACTCCGTCTCCGCCGCCAACCTTCCGCTTCGGGGGGCGGTTATCCACCCGCTTCCGACCCGAGTCGGTGGGGACTTTCCGGCTTGAGGACTCGGCTTTTGCTTTGCCTTTGTCCTCATACCGCATTGCCTCCTCACCCGTCGCGTACTTACTGGTGACTTCCATGAGTCGGCCCTAGACCGGGCCAACTTGTGTTTGAGGAGCTCATATTTAACTCCCTGGGAAAAGGCCTGGATGGCCTGCGTCTCGGTGACGTCCTCGATCGAATTGTGCAGCCGGGTCCAGCGCTGGATATAATCGCGTACCGACTCGCCCTTCTCCTGGACGCAGAGCCACAGGTCTTGAGCGTTCCCAGGGCGCTTATATGTGCCCTCAAAGTTCTTGACGAAGGCCTCTCGGAGGTCCCTCCAGTCGTAGATGCTGTCTTCGGGCAGGCTGTTAAGCCATGCTCGAGCCGACCCTTCCAGCATCAGGGGTAGGCTTCGGAGGGCGACACGCTCGTTGCCTCCTCCAATGTTGCAAGCAACCAAGTAGTCGGCAAGCCAAGTTTCCGGCTTGGCTGTGCCATCATACTTGTCGACGCCGCTTGCAATCCGGAACCGGTCCGGAAACGGCTCAGACCGGATCCGCCTGCTAAAGCACAGCGGACCGGTTGAGGCGGAACCACCCGGCTGGTTGACTTCATCGCCGCGACATTCGGCCCGCAACCGGGCCGCGCGTCGTCCTTCGATGTCATCGCGAGCATCACGGGCATCGTTTGCCCGGGCTCGGTGGGAGCCGGCTTGGCACCGCTCCGCCTGGATTCGATTGATCTCCTGGCGAGCATCGGGCCGGTTCGTGGACCGACTCGGCTGCGATGAGCCAATCGTAATGGGGCGACTCGGAGCCGCCGAAGGCCGACTCCGAGTGTCTCCAGAGGCCAATCGATTGCTGACCGACCTGGCCTCGTTTTGTTGTTCCACCGCTGTCCTCATCAATGTGACGACTCGGCGATGGATCTCTGCCGCGGGACCGTCCACCGGGGGCGGCAGCGAGTCGGCCAGAGCGGCCGCCGCGAAGAGGTTCTGGGCCGGCGTTTGATAAACCGGAACACCATTCTGCTCTTGCCCAAAGAGAGAGGCCCGGACAGCCCGGCTCCTCCGAGCGGACGAAGATGTACGTCGATTCGCGCGTCCACGTGAACCGTGAGGCTCTTCTCGCCGCCCCCCGCTGCTCAAGAGCCGCTCTCTCTTGATCGAGGTGCTCTCGCTCGGCAAGGAGGGCTCGCCGTGATGCCTCCAAGGCCTTCTCGGCCTTCGATTGCCCTTCGATGGGCGTGAGCAGGTGCTCGTTCGCCGTCCCGGCTGCTGCGGCAGATGTACCCGCATCGTCCGTCGCACCGGGCTGGACCACGTACACCTCCGTCGAAGCGGTGTGGCTGTGCTCGTCCCCATCGGATTCAGAATCCAAGATGGGGAGGAGGGAATCGGCGCCCACCATGGCGACGAGCTGAGAGCGTTCCGCGTCTTTGTTCGGAGCGGAAGAGGATCCGAGCCGGAGCTCGGGACTCGCTTCCACCGCGGGGCGGGGACGCGGATCTTGAAGGTGCAGTTGGCCGAAGGCGTCGGCCATGAAATGCAGGCTGCCGAAGATAAATTCCGCGTCTTCAGAGTGTGCGGTGAACGGGGCGCTGCTGGCGATCAGCTTGCTGCTGATGATTGGAGAGGATCCCGCCTGGATCATAGCTCCAATGCGCGCATCCCCTACCTGGCGCGCCAACTGTCGCGGGGAATTCGCGGCAATATCCATTTGTAGTAGGTTAAGGGGAGCACGAGAGGAAGATTCAGGCGGTGCACACAAGAATTTTACCCAGGTTCAGGCCCTCTAATGACAGAGGTAATACCCTACTCCTGCTGTTTATATTGAGTATCTTGTGTGAAAAAATTACAAGAGGCTGAAGAAGAAGTAACCAGAGAGCCCCCCTGCATGGGGGTGCTTTGCCTTATATAGGCTTGTGGCTCAACCGACTCGGACAGTCGGCAGAGCTACAATAACTGCTTAAATTAATTGAAATATTTATACTACGTAACCGTCCGAGTAACGCCAGTCTTCAAGTTACCGAAACGCTTGTCTTGATGAAGTGGTAACGCCTGTCTTAATAGCACCCGGACGTTGCACCCGTACGGGTCTTACTTGGACCTTCATCCGAGTGGGCCTCCATGGAGCATCCTGGGCCTGTTGGGCCGACTCGCAGCGCTGGGCCTACCCGGATGGGCTCCCCTCGTCAATCACCAACACCACCAACTCACATTTAATATATAGTAATAGATACCAGTTGGTGGTGATGGTGTTGTCACACTCTTCATGGTGGTGTTACACCCTCACCACCAACAAACAAACAAACAAACTTCTCAAAAATTTCTCTAACAAAAATTTTCAAAAACAAAGACTACATTGTTGATATGTCAACAAACAAACAAACTTTCCAAAACTCTCTCTAACAAATTTCCCTAAAAACTCATATTAGTTCCTCTCTTTGTATGAGCATGTATGGGGGAGTCCTTGATCTCGTGATCTCAACATGATTAATTTTCTTCTTCTTGTATATATGTTTGATCCGAAGTAGGTGTGTTTGCATGCGCGCATGCATGTAGGGATCATCGTCGCGGCGGCGCTGCTGGTGGTCATCCTCGGATGCTACATGGGCAGTGGCATGGCGGCGGAGGAGAAGTGGGCACTGCAGATATCATGACCATTTAACATCATGCACCACGGGTCGAACGCCGAGCTCCCAGAGGAGATAGCAACGGCGTACATGCATGCCATCGACGCCGAGCTTCCAGAGGAGATAGCAACGGCGTACATGCATGCCATCGACGATGGCGCTGATTTCATCGAGTCGGTTATCGCAGCGACCAGAGACGGCCATGTCATCTACTTCCACGACATGACGCTCAATGACACCACCGACGCAGCCGACCACAAGGAGTTCGCCGCTCGCCGCCGCACGCTCGAGGTGCAGTGGACCGACGCCAATAGACACTTTATCAGTGAGAGCCTCATATATATAACATCGCCTCATCCGGCTCCACATTTTTATTGATCTTTGATTAATCTGTGACGATCGAATGAACATGTTTTTATATTAATTGGTTTTGTGATTTCTCATAGCTAAAGGCTGAGGGCGAAGCAGAGATTTGAATTCCTTAACAAATCCTATGAAGGTACGTGCATTTTTCACTAATCCAATTGCATTTTTAAGTGAATCCATTACTCTCAAATTAATCAATCTACAATTCTACATACCCTGATGTTTACAGTAAGTAAAAGTGCTGACGTATCAGACCATTACCCATGTAAATTCTCTTTGTTTTCATAGGTATGTCGCACATCATCACCTTTGATGAGTTCATCAACATCACGCTAAATGCTAAGAGGGTCATTGGGATCTACCTGAAGAAGAAGAACCCCGTGTTCGTCAACCATCATGTAATTAACCAACATATATTACGAAATTGAATTTCATCACAAATGCTTTTTTCATTCCTATTGGAATTGAGTTAATCAGCCTTTGGTTATATCTTTGAGCTTTTATTTCTTTTCTTTGATATTTTTTTATATAATAAAGATGTCAATTGGCAGTAGTGGTTCTCCCCGTCCTTACATGTGGGACGATCTTGAAATTTTAGCAAACCTATATGCCCGTGTCGAAACCTCAATACATATTTGTCTAAGGTGCTACTCCCCATAAATAACTCCCAATTCTGTCCGAATCGAAGCTCAACCAAGAACTGAGACAAAACTGAGGACGTGACATGAAGCGCGACAATAATAATTTGACATGCTTAGTAATCTATTTATATTATCCGTAGCAACGCACGGGTATTTAGCTAATGTTTTACTAGATCGCAGTAGGAGGCTGTTCAATTCAGTACCCTGCCTGCTCCAACTATTACTCTCTGTTGTATGCTTACCGCCCTTGTCGTCTTGTTAGCTGTTCTGCGACATCTTGCTTACTTTTTTGTTTTTTCGTCGACTGAACCTTTTTTAGTCTGGTGAAGTCTTGTTCCGTTGTCTCTTAATAGTGGAACCCAGCTGTTTGGTCGTATGGAAACAAAATTACCGATTCTAAACCTTATATAATCCAATCACTACCAGAATCTGGAATTGTACCGAGTGCCAGAGAGTTTCCCGAGTGTTTTAGGTCGGACACTGGGGAAACTTTGATATTTCCCGAGTGTTAGAGTGTAGCACTCGGCAAAGACGACAACACTCGGTAGATATTACTACTTTCCCGAGTGTTTTTCTCACGACACTCGGTAGATACTGTAACACTCGGTAGATTGCGATCACAGGCCGATTTAAGCAGAGCCGTAAACGGAGTTCGACAGTTTACCGAGTGTTTTTGTCTGTGGCACTCGGGAAATGTTATACACTCGGGAAAAGTTTCATTCGCCGCTCAATATTTTGGGCCAAAAAAGCCGCGCGCGAGGGAAAGATACGGCCTGGCGCCGCGCGGGAATCCCCTAAGTCCGCCGCCCCCTAGGTCTCTCTGTCCCCAACCTGCTTCCCCAAATCCCCTATACCTAAGTCTCTCCGTTGCCGCCTCGCCGTCCTCCCTCGACGCCGCCTCGCTGTCTGCAGACGGAGGTCGACTTCATCCGCCGCCCCCACCCCGACGGACGTCGCCCCCGTCCCGCCGGATGTCGCCCCCTCCCACACCGTCGCCGTCCCACACTCCGCCTCGCCATCGACCACTCCCCTGCGCCGCTCTCCCCCCAAGCCGTCGTCCCCAACTCCGCCTCGCCATCCCTTCGCCCTGCGCCACCGGCCCTCCCCCAAGCCGGCTCACGGCCCGCCCAGTGACCCCGCCTCTCCCTCCTCTCCTCAACCTGCTGCTTCGTACCGGAGGAGCCTCGAGGCTGCCCGACCAGCTCCTCCCCGTCCTCACCAGCGCGCGGCGCGGCCGCCTCCTCCCCATACTTGCTCACGAATTAAAGGGTAATGTTTGCGTTAAACCATACTTGCATCCTTAAGCATTTATGCAGATGTATTTTGAAGATTCCCTGAGAAGCATGTTTCACAAAGATCCGATCATGTATCAGATGATAATTATGGGATGTATGTAGCGTTCCAAGTATTTGGACAACCTACTCTACAGATTTTTTTTTGTCTACAGATTTGCATCGTAGAGATTTGACTTGGATTAAAGAGCTATTCTGGTGCAGAGAAGAAGGGGCTGTGATCTGTATCAATGGCCACTTTTTTAATCGTGGAATCTTGCGGCTGAGGGTCCAGCGTTTGGCTGTGCTTTTGTCTTTATGAGAAGCCGCGATTCAATCTTTGTAAACTCCTTCGAAGATTGCAGTACCGATAATGGTTAGAGACCATTCCTGCTTCAGCGTTGAAGCAAGTATTCATTCCTGAACCGGATAAAAAAAACAAGTATGTATAAGTAAACGTTTGCATCACGTTTACCTCTTCATTGGAGTATGGTGTTTAGTTATTGAGGTTGAGGAAATGGTTGCTCAAGAAACATGAATGGGAAATAAAATAGCAACGAATAAATCTTTTGAGGAATTAGCTATAATGGATTATGATAACACCGGGTTTAGGCTGCGGTGATAGAATCAGTACAATTTAAGAAAGAGTGTTGATTTGGTGAGCACATGGGCACATGCCCAGATATGTTAAATATCTGCACTTGCACCATTAGATATACTTCTAAAATTCTTTTTGCTCAATTGTGTGCATTCTCATGCAGTATAATATATACTCTTCAGGGCTTTGTTGGGATAATCGCTGGAATTCTTGTCTTAAGGCAACAGTTGTTGGAGGATCATGTACTCCTCTACCAAGTCTCAACTCAACCTCGTCCTCAGGCAAAATTGTACTGGTAAAAGCTCCTTTGTTTTATTACTGTATGCAGGACAAGGAGCGAGAGGAGACAGTAAGCTAAGATTGTACTGGTAAAAGCTCTCAAGTAGCCTGTGTGTGATTCTCCAGTTCTTGCTTCTATAAAAGAGGTAATTGAGAACATAATGAACACAAACTCCTCTTATCTCCCTCCCAAGTTTTATTTCACTTGTGCTACTGTCATGCCATTCTTCGATCAGAATAAGCTAGAAAGAGCAGGTCTTAGCTCCTCTCTGATTTCTATTATAAGTATGTCAGTTATTTGACTGAAAGAGCAGGTGTTTTACTTCTGCACCTAAGCATGTGTATATAAATATTGATTATTAGACTGAAGAACAGCTGCTACACCTGATTATGGTTGTTGTTCATATCCTGATTCTTTGCTATGCTATCATGATGTTTAGCATTTTAAAGAAGATTAATAAGAATGGATACTACTACTTGATTGCATTGATTTATGCAGCTATTGGTTACTACTCTTTATGTACATTAGCTCATTCAAGTTGAGGGTATAGATGCTATACATATTTGGTCTTAGTTTTCTTCCATTTCCTACATGTATATACATATCTCAATTTATTCTCTGGTAAGAACAGATTCTTACACTAGTTGTCTTACCTCATTCTATGATAAATTTGATTCGAGAAAGGGTCTGGTAATTGATACAGTGATCTGAGGTAGACTTATTTTTGCTTTGCAAGCTTTGTGCTATCTACTCTTTATGTTAACTCATTGAATTAATACAAGTTATCTCTATTCTTTGCAGCTCAGCATCAGGTGTAGATGATCAAAAGGTTAATCGATGTATCGGTTGTTTAAGTACTGTCTATGGCTGCGAACTATTGGATTGTCAAACATATGGGTTAACTTTTGTATGTGTAACTCTTGAATTGTGGTACCTCAACCAACTCTAGGCTTGAATGGAATGCTATTTAGGAGATTTTTATGTATTTTGCTTCTGTATTTGTGAACCTTTGGATTGTGCTGCCATTGGATGTGGTTCTGAACATATATTCAGTGAATGTGCTTCTGTATATGTGCTGCTGTTATAATATATTGTGTCGCGGCTGCTTTTTTTTTGGCCAGCCAACTATCTTTCCCGAGTGTCACACAATATTTCCCGAGTGTCTGAACACTCGGGAAACTTTCCGTTTCCGTTTCAGCCAACCGTTGTTGTATTTATGTCCCGTGTGCCAGATATGCACCGAGTGTCTATTATCACACTCGGGAAAGTAAATTTCCCGAAGGTTTATTATCAAGCACTCGGGAAACCACTATTTTTCCCGACTTTTTTGTGCCGAGTGTTTTACCCCGAGTGTTCACCTTCGGGAAAATATATCCCGAGTGTTTTGTGCTCTTTCCCGAGTGTCCGTGACACTCGGGAAAATAACAGATTCTGGTAGTGAATGAAAGGTCAGCCTAACTCAGCTCCAGGCGCCAGAACATAAATCATCAAAAGATTGGAAGGTTAGAAAATCAACCGGTTCACAGAAATTTGCTGGAGTCCATCCTACTCAACTAAAATGAATTCTGCTCGAAAATCAAAAAGAAAAATAAATCCGACCTACCGGATTCGAACCAGTGACCTAAGGATTTAATCTGCAACGCACTACAGTCCTCCGCTCTACCAACTGAGCTAAGGTCGGTTATGTGGACAAAGGAGTAGTCCGCTTTATTTGGAGTAAATTCCATGCACGCTAGCGACGCTGGCACACCCATTATTAATTCCAAAAATCCGATGTGCACGCGAGGATACTGGACTGAACTGAACTGTTGGGCAGGACAGAAGGCATCTCATTAGCAGATTACATACCTACCCCAAAACGGAGAGGAAAGCATGACCAAAGATTGATGTGTTCAGCTACTGACGATGTCCGTTCGATGTGGCTGTGAAGCTCAAGGGCATCAAGTGGAGGCAACAAATAAGGTATGGATGATCGACAAAACTTCCGTCCCGTTTGCCAGTCGATCATGCGAGAAACCAATTGGAAAAATAGTGTAATCACTCAGAGATGGCGAGTGTAAGCTATAAGGTTTCACCTTCACTACAAGCAAGCTTTTTTCCTCTTAACAGAATTCTGGCTAATCAATCCAGAAAAATTAAAAGATGGTAAAAAAATTACCACATCAATGCGCAGGTCCTGTACTTTCAAGGTTAATACAGATACATACACCATGAGAGCCTTTTCTTGAAGACTATATACGAGCTGAGAGTTTTAAGTACAAAGCGCAAGCTAGCATGACAGTAATGAATTTGCTTCAGAACCATCTCCGTGGCATAGCGCATCGGCAGTAGCACTAGCTGAACATAAACAGGGAGTGCTGCGGAAGAAGAAGAGGAGGGGAAAACCACCAAGAAACCAGCCGCAACAGGCTCGCTGCTAACAGACTGCCACCAATAAGAACAAAAGAGCCGATCTGACCTACAGAAGAATTACTGAATGCACAGGCTGAAGAGACAAGACAATTTGCGTTGGAAACTTAATACCTCGACTGAACTTTCATCTTCATACACGATCATGCAGTACTGTTATCAAACTGGCAATAATGCTCTACTGACAAATTAACTTTTCCAACCACAGATAGTAGTACAGTACCCAATTCAATTTGCTTCAAAGTTAGCCTCTCGATGGCAACAACTAATCTCCACGACTTTACGTCCTTATTGCGCAGCATAGGTCAACAAAATAAACATACAAGAAGAAAATAGATACCGATGTTTATTGACGATTTTCAGCCAAAGCCTACACCTGGAAGCCTTACTGTGAGCACTCCACCCCACCAATTAAAGGATCATCATCGTCGCCGGTTTCCCCAAACCCAAGGGCTTGTCTGGCCAATCCCTCCTTACCAGCTCGGATTGGTCCGAGTCTCACTCTAGGTTACACGTAGCAACACCCCATTATTACAGATGCCCAGGTTATAATGTGTTCAGCTCAAACACTTCCTAACCCTATCCGCTAGTTATACCGTAATTCCAATTATAGCCTACTTGTACATATATTCAACACAATTTTAACATAATTAGATTACAAAACGGTAAAAAAATTATCATGACAATGCATCGATCCAATTCTAGGATATACAGAGACGTACAAACCGAGACACGTGCAAACAAACAGCATAGATGCAATTTCCTTTTGATAGAACATGATATATAGGCATTATCCAAAAAAACATGATATATAGGCTGATCCTTTCGAGTACAAAGTCAACGAATTGCAGTTGATCTGAACTACAAATTCTACCTTATTCTCCTCCCAATGCAGAAACATACATAGAGCATGCCCATACAGACTATTTTTGATACAGAAGAGCAAGATGCATGTATTTCAGCTGCCAATGCCACGAAGGCCTTTTGACTCGGAAGATTGGCCAGGCAGCAGAAAAGGTAAATGAATTCGCAGATCCCTGCACGGACGACCGGGAGAATGACCAACTCTTTTGAGCTCAGTGCCCATCAGGACGGACGTTCCTCCAGCTTCAAAACAGGCTTGTCTTCTCTCAAAAGCTCGGCAAGTTGGTGCTCCAAGTCTTCCTTGAGTGCGTCGTCATAGGAACGGATAAGCCAGACTTCCTTGAGTCCCGGTAGATGCCATAGCCCAGAAATCCGCGACCCACTACAGCAGTGAACCTTCGGCAGCTCAAGAGATGACATTACCCATTCTACAAAAGCAACCTGTAACCTGGAGCTGCAAGCATTCGCGAGGATCACGATGTGCATGTACCCGCGTGGTGCTGGACCGAGACAAAAACGGAGCGCATCATCTTGAATCGGCTTGACAGAGAGACGTAAGATAGGACATGGTATACTTAGAAAGCTGTCCATCCACTCTCCCGTTAATGTGGTAATCCCAAGATTCAACCTTCTGAGATTGTCAAGCTGGTCGATCCAGTCTGGCAATTTGTCTACTTAAGGCTCTTCAGGTTCTTCGGAGGCAGCGGGGTGTCATCCAAACAACTGAAGAAACCGTGCTTATCCTTGTCGAGATGCACTGTCAAAGACTCCAAATGGCGGTGACCTGAGATGGCAGAACATAACTCCTGGCTATTTTTCCAGTTGATGCCGGACAACCCAAGCTTGCGCAATTGGGTAAGATTCTTGAGCTCCTTCAGGATGGATCGGATGCCCCACCTGCAGCACTTACGTTGACAGCACCGAGAGTTTGTAAGGCCGTCAGTTGCCCAATCCCTGCAGGCACGTTGACACCGCCCGAGATCCTCCAGATCTACCGAGGAAGGGAGGAGCGGCCCGACGGTCGAGGAAGGGGAGGAGCGGCCGACGCGGTCGGGCATGGAGCTGCGATGGCCGGCAGAGGAAGAGGAGGAGCAGCGCAGCTCGGCCAGGGCACGGAGCGGACGGCGACCCGGCTGTGGAGGGGGAGGAGCGGTGGCGGCCCGGCCGTGGAGGGGGAGCAGCGGCGGCGGCGCGAGGAACGAAGCGGCGAGGGCGGGAAGCAGAGTAACGCAGCGGAAACCTAGCTCACGAGCGATGGAGACTTCCGAGGATGCGCGGGAGTGGCGAGGAGGAGGGCAGTTGCTCGATGCCGACGCTGGAAATTTGCCAATGCTGTTGCCGACTGGGTTGGAGCGGGTTTTTGGGCAAAAATCGCTAAAGATAGCGATAGGGAAGCATATGCCAACTGGGTTGGAGTTGCTCTTATTATCTATTAGATCTGATCATCTGAGGTGTCCTCTAGATCCAGTACCCGAAGCAGCCCCGAATTGTTCCCACTTCCCAAACACTGTCAAAGACCATAGTCTCGAGAAGTCAACACTCTGATACAGATTGATGTCCCTGTCCCAGCTGCTCCTTATCGCGACGTTGCGAGTTCAAGCTGCAAGCACTCGGCAAATGAGTAGACACTCGGCAAACACAAATATTCCGGTAGTGCCTCCCTGTAGCGACTGAATAAGGTGGAGCTTATCTGTGGTGGCTGTTCGTTATGCTCAAGTCAACGAGCTTGGAGAAAGAACTTTTCCCCGTTCTCCTCCCCGGCACTATCATCAGTATCCTGGAGTAAACCTCCGCGATCCACCGCCTCAGCAAATGCCTCCGCTGTATGATGTGATCTGCAGGGTAGACTGACAAATACTTTTCTTGTTGCAGAGCTAGATTTCTTACCATTGTTTAGAGTTGGTATGATTATCATATTTCTGTATCTATATTATTTATAAAAGCATGAGTTAGGGTTTGACGTAAATTATTCTAGCCACCCAAGCTGATCTCATGGCTCAAGATTTTAAGTTTCAGAAAAGAAAGTTATGTCTTAATTGCACAGTTCATTTTTTAATAACACCATACTCATTACCATTTTCCACTAGGTATATTTATTTGTTTCACTAGTAGTCATGAATTATTCTACTAGATTTACTTTTTGTTTCACTAATAATCACAAATTATTTCACTAGATTTATTTTTTGTTCCACTAATAATCACAAATTGTTCCACTGTGAGTAGTTCGATTTTTCTCTCTTGATATATTACTTTTGTTCCACCGGAATTCATCAACTGTTTCATTAAACTTTTTTTGTTTTGTTGCAATGGTAGTCACGAATTGTTTCCGATTTGTTCCGGATAATGTTTTTGTTTGTTCCATATACAAATGTGTTTTTTATCAAATCAAAGATATTACCGTAAGCACATCATGCTAGAAACAGATTGTGATTGGAGCATTTGGTCTGAAAATTATGAGAACTTCCAATGAGAGCAAGCTGAACCATCCGTCCTATGATATGCTTTTTCTTGGACGTTCTGGACTTTCTAGCGGCCAAGGTGCATAGGTGAATTACTTACTAGCTATATTGTACTTGGTTTGTACCTGCGACATGCAGCACCCAAGTTGC
This sequence comes from Stipa capillata, assembly GCA_019208055.1. Taxonomy (NCBI): domain Eukaryota; kingdom Viridiplantae; phylum Streptophyta; class Magnoliopsida; order Poales; family Poaceae; genus Stipa; species Stipa capillata. The sequence goes on from JAGXJF010004343.1 coordinate 203,028, forward strand.
CCAGTTGGTTCTGTCTCGGGAATTAGGACCTGGGGTTGAGGTTAGAAAAGCTAATTTCTCTCGAGAAATTTTTACTTCCCGTGAGGGGGCCAAATGTAGAGCCTCTGTCTGGGCTGGCACGCGCCCTCGGTCCTCTGCACAGAGCTTTTATTTTTTATTTTCTTTGAACGAAAAGATACCATCTCCATTAGACAATAGTCCCAGCACTATCACCGGCAACAAAGTCTGATATAAAAAGAGGGAAATCCTCCAGCCACACATATTGGCTGTCAAGACTCCATCGAAACGCTGAATTTTGCTAACTCGTGGGCGACACAGTTACATACTCTGGGACAGTATAAAACTTGAAAAGCGTAAAAGTTAGGTAACAAAAGGATCTTAGCTTCTCTAATTAGAACCACATTGATGCCACTGTCCACCTCTTCTTGCAACAAAGCAGTCTAGGTTTTGGGCATCTATGTCCAGGATAATTTGCCCCATATCAAGTTCAGCTACAGCTTTCGTAGCACTAAAACACGCCATTACTTTCGCTTGAAATGGTTCCTAGAGGTTATGAAATTTCCCAGCTACCATCATTCTTGGACATCCAGTATTGTCTCTCACAATAGCTCCCCAACCACCATGTCCAGATTGGTCGGAGAAGGAGCCATCAAAGTTTGAATTCAGGATTTCTACCTCGGGTTGTTTCCAGCTCCGCTAGATTGGCATGGTTCTGATTGACTTCTTTTTTCAGATAGTATTCAAAATCATTAACAAAATTTCTGAAAAAAAAACTTCATCCAAAAGGAAAGAACCTTTTCCCTCAAAAACTTCTTCACGAGTCATTCACCAAACCCAAAAAAGAGTCAGGATTGTGGTTTGCTTCTTTTCCTCAAGTTTCCAAGTTTTCTCCAAGACATGTATTAGCGAGGAACACATAAGAAGGTGAAGATGAACCTCTTCTAGTTGGAGTGCATGCCAAACTTGTCGAACACACTTCATTTGAGGAAAAGGTGGCCTCCATCTTCATCTAGCCAATTACACATTGGGCAAATAGTATCAAGCTGAACCCCTCTTCTCTTCACATTTTGCCTCAGTGGCAAACTATTATGGGCAAATTTCCAAAGAAAATGCTTGATATTATTTGGAATTTTTCATTCCCATGCTCGATTCCAATTGAAAGTAACAATCTCACCTCCCAAGTTGTCTTCTTGTCCCTCCTCCTGTTTCATGTTTGACAAAAGCAATTTTAGGCTGATATGACAGATGATCCATGCAATATAAGCCAACATGATGAAATTGTACTTTCCCGGGATTGAAATTTGATGAAATAATATAAAGCCCATGAAACAACACATGCATTCTCATGACACGTTCACAAAATAAGCGTAAAAATTATTTGAGATTTTTCATGAAATCCCATTAACTCTACATGATGGAATTTTCACAGCTGCAATAAAATGTGATGAAACAATATGAAATTTTCTATGGAACAATTTATGAGATGGCGAGTTAGTAGCAGTAGGCGGCAAAGTTGCTTTGTATATGATGAAGCAATATGAAATATGATGAAACAATATGAAATTTGAGAAAAAATATGAAATTTCTACGAACCAATATGAAGTATGATGAAACATGATCGACATTTTCATGGATGAATCCCATTAGCTCGACATCATAAAACTTTCACAACTAGAATGAAATGTGATGAAACAATATGAAATTTTCTATGGAACAATTTACGAAATATGATGAAGCAATATGAAATATGATGAAACAATATGAAAATTCTACGAATCAATATGAAGTATGATGAAACATGATCGAAAGTTTTGCGGATGAATTCCATTAAGTTGACACATGATGAAATTTTCACGACTAGCATGAAATATGATGAAATAATATGAAATTATGATGAAATAATATGAAACTTTCTGTGGAACAATTTATGAAATATGATGAAACAATATGAAATTTCTACTAATCAATATGAAGTATGATGAAACAGTATGAAACTTGATGAAACAATATGGAATTTGATGAAACAATATGAAGGAATGTGAAAGTTGACTTAGATATTCCATGAATCATGAAATGACAAGTTTATTCATGACAACAATCGCGAAACATAAGCAACAATTGATGAAATAACATGAAATCATGTTAAATGTGACTGAAAACATGAAACATCGATGGAATCGTTAACCAAGAAATTATTACAGATGGATAATTGTTGAATACATTCAAGAGTTCCAAGGAAATGTGATCAAAAGGATATGGACTCCATTTGCATCAACTAACTAGGTCGATGTTGGCTTGTGGCTTGCTTCGTATTTCGCTTCGCCTTGTTTTTGAGAGTATGGTCTGTCCCTTTATTATCAAGGATTTGGATGCCGCATTCTTGTTGAATTTTTCAGCTGACCTTTTCGGGTTTGCTTTGCTTGATCTACAAATGCTGGTGTGCTTCCCTCAGTTACAGAGATTTTTTTATTATTATTGGATCTACTGGGCACTGTAGACAGGGTTGCTCGAAGTGGAAAGTTGATAGCTCTAAGCTGCACTCAATTTTGCAATGGTTTCAAGTGCGAGCTTGTACCCAGGCCGTGGAAACTGACCTTTTGCAAATTCTAGCATACTTTGATCTCCTAGTAGTAACTTCATCCACCTCCATATAGACAAGAGGGCTTAGGGAGCTCTCTGAACCTTTCAATGTCCACCTTTCAACCAAGTACTTCTCTAGGATTAGATTGATATTCAGATGTGCCATTACTTTCAGAACATGCTCACATAGCGGTCTGCCTCGCTCATATTCAGACGTGTCATTACTGTCAACTGAGGGAGGATGCTTGATGACAAGGTCTGATGCATGCTAGTGTTGACATTATGTTGGTATGGCTCACTTGTTGCAAAGGAATCATCTTGATTATGAACACTAAAAGCACCAGGACAATCTGTCTCCATGGGAAAAATGCCCTGCATGAACAGTCATGCAAACTTCTAGTTGTCATTTCACCAAACACGTTATGTGCAACACATATGCGATCTTGGAATGCAGCAAAATGCTACTAACCTGGGATAATTGGCAGGGAAGATGGCCTTATAGGGAGGTTTTCACGGGGCAAAACAGATGAGGTCAAGCGCGTGGCGCCGCGCGAGACCGCCACGCGCTCGACCGAGCTCTGTCGCTGGGGACAAGGTCGAGCGCACAGGGCCCGCGAGGCTGAGACGTGTCACCAGAGATGAGCGCGCAGGGCCAAGCCATGTCACTGGAGACAAGGGCGAGTGCACGATGTGCAAGGCGTGTCGCTGGAGACGAGGGCAAGCGTGTGGCGGCGCCCGAGGCCAAGGGGTGTCATTGGAGACGAGGGCGAGCATGCAGCGGCATGCGAGGCTGAGGCGTCTCGCCGGAGATGAGGGCGAGTGCACCATAGCGTGCGAGGTCGAGGAGGAATCAGTTTGCTGCTGTCTGATTGGATAAGATCATAGGGTTGGATACTATCCCGTTACTAAGGAGACTGACGGGAGTCCGCCGCGTAGCGTGATGGGTTAACTAGAAAAAAGATAGATATGTTAGAAATTTTTAAAAAAGAGCAAAATATTTTACTATTAATTTGATGAACTCTCTTATTATTACTGTATCATAACCAATAGATCTTCATAAGTGTATCTAAATAGATCATAGCCGATCTGTTTCTAAACAAATCACATCCGATAGATCTTCATAACTGTTTCTAAACAAATCACAGCCGATAGATCTTCATAACTGTACCTAAACATATCACGACCGACAGATATTCATAACTGTATTTAAATAAATAACAACCGATAGATCTTCATAACAGTACATAAACTAATCAAGAGCGGTAGATCATCATAATTGTATCTAAATAGATCACAACCGGTAGATATTTATAATTGTACCTAAGCATATCAGAGCTGATAGATCTTTATAATTATAACTAAACATATCACAACCGATAAATTTTCACAATTGTACCTAACGTCATCCGGCCATTGATCTGGTCAACCCTTATTATTAATAGGTCACAAATGATAGATCATCATAATTGTACCTAAAAATCATTTGACATTAACTCAGTGTGCCTTAAATTAATAGCCCACAAGTGATAGACGTTGACAATTACACACCTCATACAAAAGCTTCCTAAGCTTTAAGCCTATAACTGATCTAATATATCACTAGTAATATGAACCTCAACTTCATGTATAATCTAATATCACATAAAATGATCAGCTAATCACGATCTGAACTTTAATTCGGTGTGATTTAATATCTTGTATAGATAACCTATGAGCTCAGTACAATGATTGATCGTCCAGTTTACGATCTGAACTTTTATCACGTACAAGTAAAAGAAATGATTAAACATGTTTCGCTTGCGGGACTCCATGCTAGTTGTTACTATAATAATCCACAGAAATTACAAAGCTTTTAGCCAGTCAAATCCACAAATTTTACAAGATGATAACAGAATTACGACATCAATGTGCAGGTCCAGTACTACCAAGGATAATACAGACATACACCATGAGAGCCTCTTCTTGAAGACTATATACGAGCTGAGCCTTGTAAGTACAGAGCGCAAGCTCGCATGGCAGTAATGAATTTGCTTCAGAACCATCTCGATCCCTGGCATAGCTCATCGCCGATAGCACTAGCTGAACATAAACAGGGAGTGCTGCAAAAAGAGAAGAATAACCCTAAACCACTAAGCGATCAGCCGTAACAGGCTGCCACCAATCAGAGCAACATAACCGATCTGATCTGCAGAGGATTTACTGTACGCAGGCTGAAGAAACAGGACATTTTGCTTTGGAACCTCAATACCTGGACTGAACTTTCAATTTCACACGTGATCACGCAATATTGTTTATCAAATCGGCAACATAATACTCTACTTACACATAATACCCAACTAGATCAGGAAACGATAGCAAATTGACATGGTAATGTGTGGGTCCAATTCTAGGATAGGAAAGACAGACACACACAATTTTCTATCAGAAGATGATATATAAGCTGTCAAGCTAATCTTTGGAGTACAAAATTTGACAAACTGTACTGGATCTGGCTGCAAATTCTACCTTCTTCTTCTGGCAATGCAGAAACATATATAACGCATACACGACTGCACATACAGATTATTCTTGATATATAGAAAGAAAAAAGAAAGAGCGTAAATTTCAGCGCTCAATGGCACACAGGCCTTTTGTTTCAGAAGATTGCGTCAGGTAGTAGAAAAGGGAAATGAACAGTACCGTCCATGTAGCCCTGCAGATGCCTGCGACGATAGGGACAATGACTGTCTCGAGCTCAGTACCCATCAGGCCGACGTATCTCCTCCAGCTTCAAAACAGGTTTGACTTCTCTGGGATGTTCCTCAAGTTGGCGCTGCAAGCCATGCTTGAGTTCATCGTCAAAGGAACCAAAAAGCGAGACTTCCCTGAGGCTCGGTAGATGCTCTGTCCCGGAAATGCCCGATAGCCGCCCACTACAGCAATGAACCTTCAGCAGCTCGAGAGATTTCATCCTCATTTTTCCCATTTTGTCCCAATCGCTTTCTCCAAAAGTTATCCCTAGACTGGAGCTGCAAGCAATCTCGAGGACCACGAGGTTCTCGAAATACCTAGGACAACGGTCCTCCTCAACTTCCCGCCCAGGAGAACGCTTCTCCTCAGATTCCCCTCTAGGACGAAAATATAGCTCATCATTAGTCGACTTGACACAAAGACGCTCGAGACAGGGCATATCTGCGAGGACTTGTATGTTCTCTTGACTTAATTTGGTGATCTCAAGATCCAACATTCTGATCTTGTGAAGCTGCTTGACCCACACTGGCAACTCGTATGCAAGCCCGTACAACTTAAGGTTCTTTAGATTCTCCGGACACTGGGAGATGTCACCCAACCAACAGATGGAACCGTCCTTGTCCATGTTGAAACGCACTGACAAGGATTCCAAATGTCCATGACCCGAGATGGCAGAACATAACTTTTGGCTGTTTTTCGAGTTGATGCCGGACACTCCGAGCTTGCGCAATTGGGTAAGTTTCTTGAACTCATTCAAAATGGCCTTTCCCCATCCAACATTGACGTTGACAACACCCAGCGTGTGCAAGCTGGTCAATCTCCCAAGCCCTTTAGGCACCTTAACGCCACCAACAGGTTGGCTCCCGCCGGACAACAAGAAGGAAGTACGTGGATTGCTCTGGTCCTCAACTGTGGCTGATAGACCTGAGACCGTGCCGTCCTCTTCAGTTGTGCCGGCACGAATATATTGCAGCTTGTGTAACTTGATGATAGCCGGTGGCAGCATATCTATGGAGGTCTGTCTGACATCCAGGGTCTGGAGGTGGCTCATGCCACCCAACGAACTCGGCAGACAGCGGACCCCTTTGCATCCTCGTAGGGAGAGGAACCTCAGGCGAGGCAGTAGCTTCCCAATCTTCTCAACGTCATTATCTGCAACATCTGACGTGTCCTCGAGATCCAGCACCCGAAGGAGCCTCATCTTGCCAGAGATGAAGAATGATTTCCACTTCCCAAACACTGTCAAAGAACGTAGCCCCGCGACGTCAATGCTCTCAAACGCATTGATATTTTCCCTGTCCCAGTTGCTTGCTATGGCGAGGTGCCGTTCTTTGTGTTGGCTGGTTAGGTTGCAACGCTCATCCAGTGCAAAGACAAGCTTCTCTTGCACTGGCCGTGACACCATGTATTCACGGAAGAAACCATTGATCATTCCCTTGCTATTCGACGAGGGTGAGCCTGACAGTGGTGGCTGCTGGATAATGCTCAGGTCGACGAGCTTGGAGAAGAATTTGCAACCAACCTCCTCCTCGGTACTACCAGCGGTGTACCCTAAGTAGCCCTCCGCAATCCACCGCCTTACCAAACGTCTCCGCCGAATGATTTTGTCTGTAGGAAAGACTGACAAATAGTAGATATATGGCTTGAGGGAATCCGGGCAATTGCGGAAGAAGGAGTGCATCCAGGCAATCAGACCACGTAGGCCATCAAAAGCTAGTTTGGTCTCCAACTCGCCCATAAAGCGAACACCCAAGCTGTGGGATGTTGCTGTGGCCAGGTAACTTCCTACATCCATTAGTACTCGGGGAATCCCGCCACACTTGGGCACGATAAGTTCTGCATGCTCGCGCTCGCAGGTCCCAGCTGCCTGAAATTTAGAATTAAATTAATCCCAATTCAAAATAAATAAAATGAAAGTAAATCCCAAAATATATGCAAATTCAATTTAGAAACAATACAAACTTCAATATTAAAAATACCTTCATGGTTTAAATGTCAAATAGGTAATATATCTGAAATTTAATTCGAACAAATATTTTAGGTTGGAATGTATCTCAAGCAAAGTACTGACTTAAGTCAACTTTAGACTATCAAATTCGAATCTCAAAGTTACATTGCATTTAGAATATATATAAAAATTGAATAGCAAAGGCTTTTTAAAGTATTCTCTCCGTCCACAAATGTAACATTTGAAAATATGTTTGAATATGAATTCAATGGTACCACTTCCGTATCATGTACTAAAAAATTATTAATTTAATTATTGGTCAAAATTAAACCTTACATTCCGTGCAATCCAATCCATTCTTGGGGTCCGAAAAAGACACTGGATATGTCAGTGACCTTGTATGACAAAGCGTTCTCGGAGGGCATGCAATATACCATTTTTTGGTCAGAATCTTGACAGTAATGTCTATGTTAGATTCTCCGGTCGAAATACGGGAAAACTCCATCAAATTCTTTATGGAAACGGAGTTTTGCGAATTCTCCCCAGAACTGGAAGATCGTCTTACATTTTTGTGGATGGAAAGAGTATATTCAAATTAGGAATATCTAAATCAAATTATGCATATATCTCTATGTAGTACTCCTTCCATCCACAAATGTAAGGCGTGCACGAAATTTAAGGTTCAACTTTAACAAATAATTAAACCAATAATATTGAATTATATAACGTAAAAGTGATACCATTTGAAAATACATTTGAATATGAATCCAATGATATCATTTTGTGTCATATAACTAAAAAGTTATTAGCTTAATTATTGATTAAAATTAAACCTTAAATTCTATACACATCTTACGTTCGTGAACCAGAGAGAATAAAAAGTTATAGTTCTTCCACCTGACACCTCTTAAGCAAAGTGGTACTAAAGGATCTCGGATCAGCTCTTTTGCGCTCTCCAGCCGAGGCGTGAGCATTTGCTTGGCAAGCATTTACCCAGCTCTGGGACTGATATTTATGCTCAAAAGCATGATCACGGCTAACTTATTTTGTCTAAAGAATGATCCAGAATGCCTAGTCTGGCGCAAGAAAATACACCGTATCAGTTAACATAAACTGCCATCACAAATTACAATAAAGGACTTTCTTTTTTGGGAGAGGGTACTCGTTGCCTTGTTGGTGGCTTAGGGTGCGTTTGGTTGGGCGATTCGGGGTGGATGGGATACGGCGATCCATTTTTACGTGGTGAGATGATCCAGTTTTTTGTTTGGTTGAGTGGTAGGGTGGTCCATTTTTTTGTTTGGTTGGAGAGGTGAGAGTGGATGGAGTGAACCAGTTTTTTGTTTGGTTGGAGGGGTGAGAGTGGATGGAGTGAACAATTTTTTTGTTTGGTTGGAGGGGTGAGAGTGGATGAGTGAACCAGTTTTTTATTTGGTTGGAAAGGAAATGCCAGAGTGCTGGGCGTTCGACTGAAAGAGAAAACGCCATGGTCGCTGGCGTTTGAGTCCGTCGACCAAACGCCGTGCTATTCGCCAGAACAGAACTGTTTTCCCAAAACATAAAAACGCCAGTGTCTCTGGCGTTTGGCTCTCTACTAGAAACGCCGGCGGCTCTGGCGTTTGGCTGTCTACTAAAAATAAAAAAAACAGAGGAGGGGCGGGGGCCGCCGGCGGCGGGGAGCAATTGCTCGCCGGTGAGGCTCGCCGGTAAAAATTGGGAGGCCGGGGAGCATGCACAGGGAGTGAGGAACCCATTTTTGAAGAAAAAGAAAGGGGGTTCCGTTGGGATTAGGGCTAGCAACGGAGCGGTGGCGGCTCGGGTGGAGCTCGCCGGAGATGGGTGGCGGGGAGGGCTCGCCGGAGATCGGGAGCAAGGAAAAGAGGCTCAGGAGGGTGAGGAGGAGGTGGGGAGGCTCGTGCGGGTGCTCGGAAATCACAGGGAGAGAGAAAAGGGGAGGGGAAGGGAACTCGAGCGGGGGGCAGCGTCGGCGTCGAGGAGCCCGAGCTGGGCGGTGGTGGCGAGGAGCAAGAGAATGGGGGGCGGCGTCGGCGTCGAGGAGCCCGAGCTGGGCGGCGGTGGCGTCGGAGAAGGGCGGAGGCGGCGGGGGTGAGGAGGCGGCGGCGGCCGGTTGGGCGGCGCCTGTTGGGCGAGGGCAGCAGACTCCGCCGAGCTCCTTGCGGGTGCAGCGAGGCGGCAACGACCGCGGGGCGGCGTCGGGGAGGGGGGGGCGGGTCCAGCGCGTGGCGCGTCGGGGGCGGGGGGGAGGGGGGTGTGGTGTGCGGGGCGGCCGCGCGGCCGCGCGAGTCGGCCGATTCTTCCGACTCGTGCCGTCCCGATTTTCGACCGAATATTCCGCTCGGGAGGCCGCCCGGTACACGCCACCCGCCAACCAAACGCTGCTCCGGAAGCAAAAAAATCGGGCCGTCCGATTCCATCCAGGGGCAACCCTCCAACCAAACGCACCCTTAGTCGCTTTGCTACCCAGATCGATTTGGATGGGCAGAAATCAGTTCGGGTGGCAGCAACCTTGATCCGGGCCTGGCTGAGCACTGTGGGCTGGCTGGGACGTCGGCCTATTAACGCGGGCTGGTACATTTAGCAAGGAGTCCACGGATAAATACTTTTTGGCTTGTTATTAGTAGGTGACGGTGGTGTCAAGTTTAATTTAGTCAGTGGTTCTTCTATTTTTGTCTTTTTGTGCTTTTAGTTTTCTTCCTCAACTATACGGCAACGAAATAGCGTTCGATATCTTGCTTTGCAAAGGGTGCATCTTGGGACATAGTATGTTTAGCGGTTTTAGGTTCTCATTTGTTGAGATGGACGGATCATGCAGCTTTTCAAAATCTTTGAGGTTAATCCATCTTATATTGCTTTGGCCGTTTGGCTTTCTACAGTTTCTTCATCAAAGACTTAGATGAATACTGAGATGCGAATAACGGAGCTAGAAATGACGACTTAGATGATCTTTATGTACTTTTACTTTTATCGGAAGTCTTTATTGGTTGTGTTTCGTTCAGTTTTTTGATCCGTTATACTGCCTTTGATTAATTAATAAAGTCAGTGCTAATAAGATAGTAGTGCATGCACTTGGTGCGCGATTGATGTGACTCCTTTTCTCTCTAAGTTCTAACTTTTTAGAGCAACTCTAAGGGACTTTCTAAATTTATCTCTCCAAATCTTTACATAGAGAGCTTGTTAAATTTTTTGCCTCTCTATTTCTCTTTGCTCTCCAACTGTCTCTCCAAATCCGTCTCCCCATTTTCTATCTCCTCTCCCATCCCCTTGTAATCCTCTCCCGATCCCTTCCTTTGCAATCTCCTCCCCCACAACACTTCTGCCGCTCACCTCTAATCCACCCCCAGGCCCTCGCGACGTGGAGCTCCCGCAACGCCGAGCACCGCAGTGTCGAGACCATGTAGTCGAGCTCGTGCCTGAGCTCGAAGTTCACGTGCTCCAGCCACAGCTTGGTGAGCCTGGCGAGCACACCCGCTGGCGGGAGAGGCGGCCACGGCAGCGCGGAGCTAGGTATCTGCGTCCGCGTTGTCGCGGCACACGACATGGAAGAGGCGGAGGGCCGGGGCGGCGGTGCTGGCGCTAGCGGCGAGCGCCGCGCAGACGTCGGCCCGGTCGGAAGGGAAGGGGAAGCGGATCTCCGGGAGCTGGGCCCAGAGGCCACGCCAGCGGTGGGAGAGGACGCTGGTCCGGGTGGCAGCGGCGGTGGAGCGGAGGTGGAGGAAGGTGATGTCGTCGAGGAGCGTGCTCAGACGGTCCTCTCCGCCTCCATCGTTGGAGTCCATGGAGCGTAGCACGGGAGGAGGCAAGAGCAAGGCGCGGGAGGATGCGAGAGGGCGCAGGAAGGCGATGGCGACCGTCGGGTCGCTCGCCAGCGAAGGCGAGCAGGGAGGGTAATTTCGGGGTCGCTAAGTTTGGAGAGAAAGATGGCGAGGCCATTGGAGCTCCTCCCCGCGCTACGTAAAAATGGCTTGGAGAGGGAGATAGCGATGCCCTTAAAGTTGCTCTTAGTCCCGTGTTTCGGGGAAAAAAAGCAAAAATGGCCCCCGGCCGAGTTGCAATGGCAAAAATGGCCCCCCATCGCACGCAAAAGCAAAAGTGTCTCCGCGACGCGCCGCGCAGTCGACACGTGGCGAAATCGCGCCGGGGACCCGCGATGGAGTCTGGTCGCGCCCTGGGCCCGCGAAAGAACCGCGCCGCACCCCAGGCCCGCGATGCGGCCCGCATCGCGCTCCAGGCCCGCGACGGGCTAACGCCATCAACGGTGGCGTTTAAGTCCGCGAGCTAACGCCAATGGCAGTGGCGTTCGCCCTGGTTGACGAAATTCCAAAATATACGTGTTATTTCTCGATTTTTTAAAATCATGTATAAGTTCCAAAAAAATCTTAAAAAATTCATACCGGTTTATAATGGAATGAAGTATACACACGTAAATTTTCGTAAAATAATATGCATTTTTGTGACCTGTGTAAAAAAACAAATGCGAACGGAAAAAAAATTAAACTGTGCTACAGCGCATGTGTCGCACTGTGGCAGTGCGACGCATCACTGCTACAGTGCGACACATACACTGTAGCAGTTTAATTTTTTTTCCCTATTCGCATTTGTTTTTTTTACACAGGTCACAAAAATGCATATTATTTTATGAAAATTTACGTGTGTATACTTCATTCCATTATAAACCGGTATGAATTTTTTAAGATTTCTTTGGAACTTATACATGATTTTAAAAAATCAAGAAATAACACGTATATTTTGGAATTTCGTCAACCAGGGCGAACGCCACTGCCATTGGCGTTAGCTCGCGGACTTAAACGCCACCGTTGATGGCGTTAGCCCGTCGCGGGCCTGGAGGGCGATGCGGGCCGCATCGCGGGCCTGGGGCGCGGCGCGGTTCTTTCGCGGGCCCGGGGCGCGACCAGACTCCATCGCGGGTCCCCGGCGCGATTTCGCCACGTGTCGACTGCGCGGCGCGTCGCGGAGACACTTTTGCTTTTGCGTGCGACGGGGGGCCATTTTTGCCATTGCAACTCGGTCGGGGGCCATTTTTGATTTTTTTTTCCCGTGTTTCGGTGTCCCCGTTATTCAAACATCATGTTTTTCTATTTCTATGGTTTTCTCATGTTTTTTCTTTCTTTACATGGGTTTCTTTCATATTTAGGTTTTTTTTAGGTCCTAAGATTTAGAATAAAAGTATTTAGTGGAACAAAAATTTACTGTCAATGGAACAAATCGAGAGTGTTTATCGAACCCCACCTTCTAAGGAAGAAGGAAATAAGATAGAAAGAACTATAAAATTTACCGGTGAGATACATACGCTAGCAGTTGGAAAAGCAAAGAAAGAACAAAAATAGAAAAATAAATAGAAGAGATCCCTATCTCCACTAAGTAAAGTTATCCTCCACATCGATAACCTCAAGGTGAGCACAGGCTCACCTGAACCCTGCTCAAAATTATATTTTCGTACTTAAAAAAAATTCAAAAATTCATACATGCAAATGATTGAGTATTATGTGCAGTTATAAAGTTTCTGTAAAATGTTATATTTTTATAACCTGTGCAAAAATACAAATTAGAGCACGCAATGATGCTTCTTTTTGCTTCTCATGCATGTCTTAATAGTGTAGATTATAAATCAACTCATTCTTTCACGAAACTTTGTAAGTACATAGCTCATTCTAATATGTATATGAGAGAAATTTTTTAATGCTTTGGAAACTTCAAAATCCATGTTTTGTTTTTTTTAATAAAGAGAGTACATGTACTCAGGTGTACGAAATCAATGTCCTACATCGATAACCTCAAGGTGAGCACGGACTCAACTAAGCCCTACTTTGAAATTCCAAAAATCCATGTTTTGGTTTTTTTAATATAATGAGAGCACATGTGCTCGGGTGTAGAAAATCAATGTCCCATATCGATAACCTCAAGGTGAGCGCGGGCTCACCTGAGCCCTGCTCAAAATTATACTCCCTTCGTTCTAAAATAAGTCTTTTTAGCCTCTCAAAATTTTCTTAAAATACTAGTCTTTTTACACTTTTAATATAATTTTAGTTATAGACTTCCTAATTTGCCCTTAATCAATATCACTTTAGCATTAAATGTTGGATGCTCTAAAATGATGAGTAATTGCATTTGAGAGGAAAAAGAGATGGACAAAGAAATGATTAAAGAATAACATTATCATTTTATCATCACTTTTAATTTTTAGTCTAAAACTAAAAGAGCTCGTATTTTGAAACAAGGGAAGTATTACTATAGAGCCGTTTACTCCGATTGTTGCACGCGCGGGAGAGATGGGATAGGTCCTGCGCTCAATCCCCGCTCCTCGGCGAAATTTTTCCGTACCTATGGGAGAGTTAATGCGCCATGGCCGTGTGAGCGGCGTGTAACCACGCGTTGCGCGCGCGGCACATAACAGTCCTGCTTTTTCTCTAGTCCTAGTTATTACGCTGTTGGTTTTTGCCATCCACCGTGTCAGCTCTGATCTCGGCTAAGTGAGATTGAGGTTTTGGCATTTGGGGCCTTGATCAATTTCCTAGGTTGTGTATGAACACGTGTGTCGTGTACTATGCATGTGTCTCGCGGTGTGTGCGGATGTTGTGTGTCTTGAATTCATGATTGTACTTTTGGTAGAAAAACGGTGAGCGAGGAAGAAAGAATGGAAAAGAGGGTTGGTGAATTGGAAATGAGATTATTGAAAGTCAGAACATTTTTATGTAAATTCAAAAAGTTTTAATTTGAATCCCTTTTAGAAGTTTGGCTAATTTCGTACCCCTCAGGTTTTATCCCCCTCCCCTCGACCCTCATCAGCCCCCGTCCCTTACAATATAACTAGTAATTATACATGTGTAATGCACGTTTAACCTTATATATATCGCATTAAATATGTCATACATTTAATATATAACAGATAATTTGTTTTCTATTGGAATAAATTTCGTATTAACAAATAAAGTCTACCATGCATGACATGAAGCAAGGGAGAGAGAGAGATGAATTAGGAGGAGAAAATTAGTACGGGAGTCAAGAGGGGGTTGATTAGGAGAGCAACTGTACCTTGCAATTAAGAGGTAATTTTTAGTAATTAACTTAAATTATAAACGGTGGGATAAGTGGGTAGATGGCTGGGATTGGCTGCATCAAAATCTAACTCGTGTTTTTTATAGTAATATAGATATACAAGGGCATGAGAAACCTCGTGTTATCATAAATATTGATATAGATAGGTGGACAAAACAAATAAATAGATATATACGTATAAATGACATTTAGCTAGATTGCAGTGAACACACCTTTATGAAGAGATCAACGGCTGCGACAGCTTGTAGACACTTGATCCTGAACACCGAGTGTTCCCCGTCTGCACAATATGTTGCGACGCTTGCTTCATTCGTAATGACAACGATAGAAGCTTGAGTCGGCTTAGATAAAAAGGCAGCTTTTATCACGTCCCATTCGTCCATGGACCGTAGATTGTCAATGACGACAGAGCAGATATGTCCACGCAGAAGCAGACAACACTCTTGAACTGGGTCTATAATATGACGAGTTTCTGAATGAAAACCCGACAGTAAAAGCCTAGAGAACTCCCCCAAACTGAACGGATTGGGTACATCGACCCAGATAGGCCGTCCAAGGTTCTTTACTTTCGGGTATCTGCGAAACACACTTCTGACGAGAGCTGATTTACCAACACCAGGGATCCCCCACACGGAGGTCACCCGCGCACCACGACGATGTAAATGCCGAGCAAGTTCACACACTTCCCTCTCACGTCCAACAAGTTCAGGCCTCCCGACCCGGTCACTGTCGATAACTTCATCCTCTGTAGATATCTCACCGAGAGCCTCCTTGCCTTTGCTTCGATCGTGCTGAAAATCCTGCAAGAAACAGGCATGTTAGGGGGAGAGACTAGCAACGCTGCGAAGGATAGGGAGAGATGCGACGCAACCCGCAAGAAGCCCACCGAGTCTTGCATGAATTAGAGATCAACTAACTAAAACCCTGGTTTATCAAAACCAATACCGTAGGCATTAGGATTATATCACAACCCAAGTCTGAGTGTACCTTGGCGTATTTTCTTTTCTTCCCTAGCTTTACTCTCAGGTTCTGCATCACCTGGGAATGTACACAATTAAATTATTATAAAAGTTATCGAAGACGGCAGAATGGTGAAAAAACCGAACAATAAAAGGTAAATCAAGACAAAATGACAAAAGAAACTTATGTAGACTAGTAATCAACAGTGTTGTGAAAGACGAAATACGGTCGTGGGATGGATAGGGTACCGCCAAACGATTGACTGCAATGTGGATGATTAACCATAATTATACGTTATTAATCGTTCACGCTAATATATGCATATATTTGATGATTATGCTAATCCGGATATATTTGAACGCATTTTGTAGTCTAAATTTTCGAAGACACATGTAGCACTCTCCCATATATGCATATATTTGATGATTATGTCTAAATAAAAGCTAGAAAAGCTGGACGGTAAGAGAAACTTTGCTGCTCCTTAACTATATATAATTGACAAACTTACACCTAATCGTATGACTAATCACCTGCATAGTCTCCATTGGGTATTTTTTTTAGTGGATCTCCATTGGGTATTTGAGCTGCTAGGCTAAACGAAAATAGGCTGTTGGGCAAATAAACGGACTAATGTAGATGATTAGCCAGAATCAGATGACTAACACGCTTTGGAACGTTTTCAGCCTGCTGACTTGACTGTTTGTGACTGTTTCCCTAGCGCAAGCGTTTAATCGGACGACTAATCGGCCGGCGTGACCGCTTTTCAATATACTGGTAATCAAACTTTCGCTCTGAGAGCCTAGTGATTCCAACACTAGTTGGAGAGGAAAAACAATCTAGTCCGCATAACTTATTAGCGTGGATCTATATTATAATTATACGGATTAATCAGGTGTACATGAAGACAAGTAATATTTATATATAGAGAAAAAAAATACAAGCATACAGTTGTATAGCCCTTGTACATATAGGTTGTAATATGCGCATGCATGCAGGACTCGGTAGTTTCTATTAGAAATGTGGATTGCTATGAATGGGATGCCGTGGTATCCTCTCTGAACTCGTGAACATCAAGCACACCCCAAATCTTGCAACCATCAGATTCTTCATCAACATCTACACCAAGCCCCAATCCTCCATTTTGCTCTTTTGCAGAAGAATCCTTCTTTGTCTATTTTTATCTAAGCAACAAGGTTGTCTCCAGCTACGTCTTCCGTATCTCGGTGTTCCTCCAAACCTCTTATAAAAAAAACAGAAGACCAAATATGCACAAGCTAGACTAATCTCAAATATTTTCAAGAGCTAGACAAATAGATAGGAACCTAAGACCATTGGATGCATTGTAGCCGGAGACAAACCCCCCGCAAGACAAGTTGTCGAACCGCTGCTTTGTCGTCGGACCGCCAGGGAAGAGACCAAGAACATGAAAGGATGAAATGGGCAAACCACAAACCAAAACAAAGTCGGCACCACCATGCCGCCACCACTGCCAGGTCAGGCCGAGACGTCAGATGATAATCTGTCGGATCAAGAACCATCGATCCTTGGGACCAAAATACCACTGGCTCCCCGATGATAGTTGTGACGGCCACGTTAGGATGGTGAAAGAGCCGGGGACCCTTTATTCCATACACTGCCGCCATCAAGGATAGAAAAATCTAACATAGAACGAAACCTAATCCACACGCCAAATGTTGATCCGGGGTTCCTGCTAGACAACATGGAACTACTGCCTCCCACTAGACAACATGGAAGAACTCAAGGCTGTTGTGGGGTCCTCTGATGAGTAGATGGCCAAACCTTTAGCGATGTCTTCAATCTCCTTTTACTATCAGTTGTTTAGCCCGACTCTATCTATCGATTGTTATCTCGTTATTTAGATGTGTCGTTGGTGGGTCACTTTTGGTTATGTCGTCGCTTGTAGTTGGTGCCCAATGGGTCTTCCGTCATCTTAGTTTGGTCTTGTGTCGTCCTATGCTCAAATCTTGGTATGGCAGTGTTTAGTTCTTTATGACGAACACCTTAAGTCTACTATATGTTGTTGGAATGTAAGAGGACTAGGTGACTCGTTAAGTGTGATCTTGTTCTCAACTCCCTCTCTTCTGATTTTTTTTGACATTGTTCTCCTTCAAAGGACAAGACTAACCTCTCCTTCTCTCTTGAAGCTTGCTTCTTTCCTCCCTTCTCACCTATCCCAATCGCTGCACCTTAACGCTATTGGTTTTGCAGCCGGCCTCCTCCCTGCATGGAACACTAGATGTTTCTCTCTTTCCGCCTCCGTGCTCAAATCGCACTCCATTTCTACCTCCCTCTCTCAGTGATAAAGTGAATTTCTGGACTACAAACGTTTATGGGCCTAATGACCGGCCAAATAGGATTTCTTTTTGCCAAGAATTAGAAGATCCTTCTTCTTCTATTCTCCGGCCCTGGGTTATTGCAGGGGACTATAACTTGGGAAAAGTCTAATTTTTCAACCTTAAACTCTTAGTCGAGTTCACATTTTAATCTTAAACTCTAAAATGGTCCATTTAATACCCTAAACTCTTAATACCGTTTGATTTTCAATGCCTACCTGGTTTTTAGCCTTTTTGACTAGATTGAACTCCGGTATTCACAAAAAATAATCCAAAAACTCAGTCGAGTTTACATTTCAATCTTAAACTCTAAAATGGTCCATTTAATACCCTAAACTCTTAATATCGTTTGATTTTCAATGCCATCCTGGTTTTTGGCCTTTTTGACTAGATTGAACTCCAGTATTCACAAAAAATAATCCAAAAACTTGGAAAATTTTAAAAAATGTTAAGAATTTAGGAAAAATCAGCAAAAAAATTTAAAAACTGATCATTTTAAAAATACTAAAAATAATAAAATTCAAAAAAAGTAAAAAAGTTTAAAAAACTGACAATTTATCAAGAATTTTTTTAATGATAATTTATCAAGAAAATTTTGGAAACACAGAAAATTTTGTAGAAAATTTATTGAAAAACAGGGAGCTTTTATTAAAAATTAATAAAATTTTCTGTTTTTGTTAAAACCTCCCTCTTTTTCAAGAAATTTTCTACGTTTCCAAAATTTTTATTTTTTCTAAATTTATTTTTAATTTTTTTTAGTTTATCTGAATTATCTATTTTAAAAAAAAGTTGCTTTAGGAATCTAATCCAAGCTGTTTGGGCCGAGCCCACAACCACATACAATGCAGTAGCTATCTTGGTAGCTAAGGTAAAGAAAATTCGGGCCGCAATTAAAAAAACTCGAAGCCTGAGCAGACCCAACTCGACTCCTCTAAGATGACTCTCAATTGCCTTAACTGGCTCGAAGAAAGGCGTTCCTTGACAGACTTAGAACTTCTCCTTAGGAAGTAGGAAGCTTCTAAAAATCCATGTCATTAACCTAGTTCACTCTATCGTTGTCGCTACTAGACAACGGGCCATAATAACCTGGTGCCTCCTCCTCGGGGATAAGGACACCAAATATTACCACTCACGCGCCTCCACAATTCTGAACTAATCAAGTTAAAATAGTTGGAAGTGGATGGAACTGGGATTTTCTCTCATAAAGAAAAGGCTAAAGCCTTTCTCAACTTCTACAAGAACCTCATGGGCCTCAACCCGGACATTTCTAATGATTTTGACATCGCGGCTCTCTACCAGGATACCTTAAACTTACATGACCTTACTGCGTCCTTCTTTGAACTTGAAATCCATTTGGCCCTCAAAGACAATCCCGAGAGATAAAAGCCCTGGGCTGGATGGTTTCGGTTGAATATTTTTCCTAGACTTCCAGCCCATGGTAAAAGGAGACGTCCTAAACCTTTTTCAAGAATTCTTTTCCAACTAGGTCTAATTAGAACGGCTTAACTGTTCTTACATGGTTCTTCTCAGAAAAAAGAAAGTTCTTGCTCTCTTGATACTTTTAGATCAATTTCGCTGCTTAATTACCTTCTGAAACTTATCACTAAAGTTTTGGCCATTCGTCTTCAGAAGGAGATCAAACACCTCGCGGACAAAGACCAATCCAGTTTTGTCAAAAATAGGTGCATTGCGGCCAACTTTATGTATGCAGCAGACTATACCCAATGTTGTTAAAAAAAGCGATAGTTCTTAAGCTTGACTATTTCTTGGGAATGTCTCTTCAATATCATGTATATCCGTGACCGTCACAATTTGCTTGATTTGGAGGCATATGGCTGTCAAGAAATATATAAGAAGATTTGACAACGTTGAAATCCCTCCTCACCGCATAACTCCGAACTTCACTGACATGGTGCATTTATATGGCTCAAAAGAACCAGAAAGGACGATAAAAAAAAGCTAGCATTATGGCATGGCTGCATAATTTCGGATCCAACACTATCCAATACATAAGTATTCTAGAATTGGATCTCCTTTTCTATTTTATTTCTTCTGTTTCTCTTTTTTCGGCTCTCTCTCTCTCTCTCTCTCTCTCTTAATGTATCTTGCTTCTTTGTTTGTTTTTTAATAAAAAGTTAAGGTAGGGTTTTTTCCCCTCACGCTCTCCTAAAGAAAAAAAAACCCACAATCTTCTCACAGAAAAGCTATCCCAGCATTTCTCGCTGACACCAAGACACCAAGTCCGTGCGTCAGCACGGCGAGAAGGCCGCGGGCGTGGGTCCGCTGGCATGGAGCGGGAGTAAGACCGGCCCACATATAAATAAGATTTCTAACTTTTCATATATTAATTTTTCCTCGTACTAAAAACCAACGCTGGCAATACCATATTACTCCTCCGGTTTGTAAATATGTTTGAAAATATAGCCCAGGTGTGGCTTGCCTAGCACTTAGACAAAAGAAGCATTGAAATGGACTAAGCTACTCCTAATTATTATCTCTAAAATACTACATTCAATGCATGCGAGTAGGGAATACCAAGTAAATTAAAGCGAAATGGAGTATTTGTTAGGGCAATTCCGGTGTATTATATCTTAAATTGCACCATATACATTAAATACATGTTTAGATACAATTCTCTCAATGACTTGTAATTTTATATCTAAACAAACTATCATTTCATACATTTTGTAAGAGAAAAGACATAACTTGTCTTGGGTTCCGCGATAAGAGTCGTATCAAGGTTAAGATACAATATCTTTCTATTTTGAATTAGACATTTACATCAGCATTTTGCTTAGGTGCATGTTTAAAATACAGTACACGATGGAGCAGTATGACTACCCTATAGATGTAGAGAGAACATCACACTTATTTTGCATTGAGTATGAAACATGTCCTATATTTATGAACAAGGAATACACCTTTTGTTTTCAAATGGAAGGAGTACCATATTGCGGGCTGTGAGGTCACTGTGACCCACCAATTATGCGAACCTACGCACAAATTATGCAAATCCTCCTTATTAAAATACAAAAGGTTTTAAAAGAATAGACCCTAGAATTTTGTAACAATGTGTTAGACCCTATAGTTACTTAGATCGTCATCACATACGGAATTCGAAGGTCAAAATAAGGTGTAAAAGACATACTGCGGTCTTAATGCGGTAAATCAAAAATATATTGAGCATGGAGTAAAGAATGCACATACTAGTTCAGTAAACATTTCATTAAAGTAGTTGATGTTGTTCTGGGCTTTACCTCCTTGAAGAAGACGCAAATCGACTCGTCAGCAGCGAACTCCTTGAGCCCCGAAACTCGGCAGGGCTCCCCCGTGCACAATCTTGCAATCCCTAAGTGCTGCGTCGACACAACAACCCGGCTGCGGTTCCCTCTATCCGGCAGGTATATTCTGATGGCATCCCACTCTACCATGGTGGATAGGCCTTCTAGGACTAGAAGGAAAGGCCTCTGAACTTCCTTTACAAAGTGATTCATGAGTTTGTTGTCTTCCATCTTCAGGAGGTCATGCACGTGCAGGTCTTCGCAAGAGCTCACGTAGAACTGAGTCATCAAGCTCCGGAGGAACTCGTCGGAGTTGAAGGGGTGCATCACCTTTATCCAGGCACGATTTTCGAATGATTTTCTGATATCTGGGTCGTCGTACATTTTCCTAATAATGTACGTCGTCCCAAGATCGCCTCCTGTTCCCCGCACCGAGATCACTCCCAGTCCATAACCACCGTTTGTACCGGTGATCAACTCCGTGAGGTCGCGTATGTCGCGTCGCTTCCTCGGGGCCTCCCTCGCCCCGCTGAGGATGTCGAATGCTGCTGTAACGGTGGCGGCCGGCTGCTTCTTCTTGGGCTCGGAGCCGGCATTGCTGATGAGGCTGTAGCGCATGCTCCTTTCGCTCACATCCTTAACCCTGGCCTTGAGACGCTTTAACTCATCGACCGCATCGTCCAGGGTCCGCGACCGCGCTGGTGCCATGCAGGGCGGGAGTAAGCGCCACCACCGGCTCGAATCATTGTCCAAGTCGACAACGTACTCGATGCAGTCTTCAACACCATAGGCCAGGTCGCGGACCAGCTGCCTCACCCAAGTCCTCGCCACATTGTCCTTGGCGCGCTCCTCGTTGGCGACGTCGAGGACGGACCGCATCATCTGGAACTCGTCAGTCATGAACACCAGGTCGTCTTGTACCCTCACCTTCAGCTCCGCATCCTCATCCATCGCCGACTTGACCTTGCTCAGCGTCCCCTCGACCGCCAACTTGGCCAACCCAAGCACAATCTCCGCCATTGTGCTCTCGGTCTCTACTATGTGTTTTTTGTGTACTTGTGTGGTAGAAGCTAGCGTGCATCGACCCAGCACCTAGAGATGGGATTATGAAGGGGAGATCAGCTGCAGCAAGACAGCTAATTTTGACATTATTAGAGAGGACTGGCCAGATGAATGAAATGGAAGTCCTACCAAATTAATTTACTCCCTCTATTCCATAATGTAAAACGTATTTTACCGGTTAAGATAAGATTTTAACTAACGATTACTCCATTAGTATGTGATTTATGTGACATGAAATTGATGCCATAAGATTCGTATTCAAAAGAACTTCTAATTACAATTATGTAACACATAAACTACATATTAATAGAGTAATTATTGATCAAAGTCTTGTCTTAACCAATCAAAATACGCCTTACATTACAGAACGAAGGAGCAGTACTTTCTGGACTGGCTTAAGACGGTCCTAGTGTAGTGCCATCGGCAGTATCTAATTCATGTCATCTAGATAAAAAGCTAATGTAAAAGTCTAATTAAAGAAGAGAGAGAAAGCCCGTATCCAAAACCAGATACGGCTGGCAGGAAAACTGATGTAAACTAATGACCTAAATGAGTGAAATTAGTGCATAATAGACTCTCCTCGTCGCCCCTAAATGATGTAAACTAATGACCTAAACTGATGTAAACTAATGACCTAAACTGATGTAAACTAATGACCTTAATGACCTAAATGACCCTGTGCAACCGCTCTTCCTATCCCTCTGAAACTGAACTCCGCCGCCACCTCTCCTCGTCGCCCCTTAAGCCATCGCACGTCTCTCCTCGTCGCCCCCATGCCGCTGCACCGCCTTTCCTCATCGCCCCCGAGGCCGCTGCCCCGCCGCCTCTCCTCGTCACCCCACGCCGTCGCCCACATCAGTTCCTCGCCCCACCATGTTGCCGCCTGTCGCATCCTCGCCCAAAGCCACCACCAGCTTCTCATCCTCGCTGCACATGTGATGCTTTAGATTCTTATGCTCATACTTTGACAGGTCCAATTCATGTTTGATTCTTTTAGATGGCAATTCATACTCTAGTACTCTTACCTTTCACCATCTCTTGGTCAGTTGAAACTTTATCTGTGTAAGCGCGTGGTTGATTCGTCTCAGCGATTGATTCGTTTCAGCGACTGATTCATTTCAATAATTTATTTCCCAAGAATACACATTTGAGACTTCAGACATGGCAATTATCTGAAGATTCTCCAAAATCCAAAATCCAAAATCTTGATCAATTTAGCTTATTTTCAAGTACTCTGCTACTGGTTTCTTGCTATTTTCTGTTGCAGATTCATAGCACTACCACAACATTATGTTTTCTTACTAGATGAGTAACTTCTGTTTGAAAGTAAACTGTTCTGCCGTGCTTTGTTCGGAATGTAGATGCAAGGATCACTGACTGCTGTATTCTTTTGGCCGCTATATGAAGTTTGGGACTATCGCAGATCTGAACTCTGAAGCCACCGGCCACTTGCGACTTCTTTTGAACTAGCTTGTTTTCTCTCTTCACTTGTACTCGCAGATTGATTTTGTTCTCTCTTCACTTGTACATGTGTTACAAACTTGTAACAAGCATGAATCGGTTAATATTATATTATAAATAGGCCACAAGATTAAAAATTAATATTGATCACGAAACATATTTAATAAAAATTGTTTAATAAAGTACTACTCCTTCCAGTTCAAAAACTGACGTCTTGGATATTGACACAGTCTTAAAAATATAAGTTGATCACTAATTTATATTGTAATATATGTATAAAAATACGGTTCTCAAGTACTCAATCTAAATATTTAAAACAATATTAATAGTTAAAGTTATAAAAGTTTGACTGAGCTATGTTTAAACTTGAAGGGAGTAAGATACAAGTTATTAAAAAAATTATATGTAGAATCTATTTAATCTAGATAGGCACAGCATAAGATATGATGAACAGGGACTGTCCTAAATGAATCGTGGAATAGCTGGTGCCTTGAATCAATGAATATACACCGACCCCAATATCTTAATCAAGTAGGAATGATTCATTGATCAGAAATTCTATCCCGGGCACATGCTCCGGTTTATTTCTGTAGTGACGCGTGCGTGTCCATTGGATTAAGCAATGGCGCGTGGTTATTGTTCGTTGGATCAAGGAGATGGCGCTGGCTGTTGTCTGTTGGATCAAGTGATGTCACGAGTTATTATCTATTGGATCAAGCGATGGCGCAAGCTATTGTCCGTTGGATTAAGGTGATGACACTGGCCACTGTCCATTGGGTTAAGGCCGGTTCGGACAGTGCGGGTTTAAATTTGATGACATCAGCACATCTAATGCTAAACATGAAATTAAAAATGATTTATCTCCCAAAACCGTTAATCTAATTCATAATCTGTTTTCGTCGTTGGATTCATCTTGACGAGGGCTTCAAAAGTAGATCCCATGTTGATATATTTCGACAAGATTTTTTTCATTGTTGCCAACTATTAGGTTATAGTTTACTGACTACCAAGTAAAAGTGAACACTTACCAAGTTATTAATGAGCTGCTACAGATAGTAATTAATTTATCATTAGCCATTGTAAAATTGCACTATTATGCAAGTACATAGAGGGGATAATGAAATGTGATTAGGTAGTACTTGATGATACCAGACCATCAAAGCACTAAAATAAAAGTTTGAGTAGTGTAACAGTGATATTCACTAAACCGGTAACTACATAAATATAACCTGGTAGTTCAGCAATAATAACCTAGGTAATAGGTCATTAAACCTGATAACTAATGATGGCTAAAAATAGCCATCAGAACATGTCAACATGGGATTTAGATTTAAAAACCTCGTCTCAACGAAGTTAATAGTGAAAACAGATCATCAATCCAACAAAGAGTTTATGAGATAAATTATTTTGAATTCTCGAAATCTTTAATTAAAATGTAGTTTAGATATAGTAGGATGGTAGAGAAGTTGTCACGTCATACCAGATAACTAACTAGCGTACGTTGCTCCTTAGTCTTGTCCTACATTGGTCACATGTGGTCACATCGGGTAGATTAATAAGAACAAATCAATTAGTCAACTAAGTAACCTACAACATAAAACAAAAGAGTTGTCTGACACACGAAGGACTGAAAATAAAGTTATGTTTCAATCAGTTCTCTTTACCTTTGATCTCTATTCAAGAGTCCAACGCAACTCGTAAAGCAAAAATCGAATGGTTGATTGAAACTTAAGACCAAACTAAACAACTGCACATTAGCAATTCTAAATTAAAAAAAACACGTACCCACAATGCATGTCTGTTTACTATGAATTAATTTGCTATCATCCAGCTGTGGATGTGATGGCGGACACCCAATATTAGGAGTATCGACAGAGTTGACTTTGCTTTGCGTACCTCGTGTAGATCGCCGCACTACCGGGAAGCAGGCGCCGCCGCCGGAGTGCTCGCGACTCCGGCCGCTGATTCGCCGTACCACCCTCGCTGGCGGCATCCTCTCAACCGCGGCCGCCCGGATTCGCTCCTCGCATCGCCTCCGCTGTTCAAGATTTTCCCTACTTCTGGATATCTCCGATACGAGACACGTTTTTTCTAGGATAGGTATGAGAACCGTTTAGTTCTAGCAGCATCCCACCGCCACCGGAATCCACATCGTTCGGCCGGACCGAAGTCTTCAGCCCAAAGTTTTTACTAATGTGGGCTACAAATGGCCGGCATACTGTGGTAAATTTCTTCATAATCAATCTTGTTGGAGATGTAAACGGCATGCCATCTTTTTTCTTTTTTTGGACACGAAGCCTCAGCTTTATTGAAGCAAACAAAAGTTCGAAGAAAACATTCTGACTGAACAGTCTCAGTCAAAAAGCCAGGTGTAACGTCACAAGCCAATTACAAAGTCTGCTAAGAGCTTCCTTCGCGCAACGCTGAGCAGTGAAATTCGCTTCTCTCCAGCAAAAGTGTAGCGTGAACCCCTAGAAGTACCACTAGCAAGGTGCCCGTGCGTTGTAACGGAATCTGAAATAGTAGAACAATATCTTATGTTCTGACTAAAACCATAAGTTCATAACAAAATATACTGTTTTACCTTACAACGATCTAATTGTAGGATACTCATACAACACACATGCACACATATAATAAAATTTACGCACATGTGTGGGAAAAGGAACAGCACCAGCAAGCCAGCTAATTCAGAACGTAAAGATTAGAATCTATTGTTTAGTAAGATAATACATTTTAACAGAGTAAAAAACTAACTCAAAATATAAAAATTGGAGTATGTTTAGCAGAGTTTGTTGAGAGTTACGTAAAGATTAGAGTCTGTTTAGCAGAGTTTGTTGAGAGTTGGAGAGTTAGTTAGAGTTGGTTGGTTGTTGAAATTTCTGTTTGTTACGTGATCTAAAGATTGGAGTCTGTTTAGCAGAGTTTATTGAGAGTTGGAAAGTTAGTTAGAGTTGGTTGGTTGTTGAAATTTCTATTTGTTACGTGATCTAAAGATTGGAGTCTGTTTAGCAGAGTTTATTGAGAGTTGGAAAGTTGGTTAGAGTTGGTTGGTTGTTGAAATTTCTGTTTGTTACGTGATCTAATATTACAAATTTGTCACCGTCTAAATCTTAACTGTTGATGAGCGATCAAACGGTCCGCGAGAGGACGACCTACCATCACTAACACCACCAACTCCAATTTTATAGATAGTAAAGATAATTTCTCTCATGATGTGGACTCTACGCAACCGCTGGTTATCAAGCTTCCTCCCACGAGAGACTACATGGAGATAATCCGTCTCCCCTGAAAATTAGAACAGCTAGTGGAACAGCTAGTGGCTTGAATAAATCAATCTGCATTTACCCCAATATTAGGGGGGTTGTAATTTACGGGTGACCTTCCCAGCGGTCAATTTCCGACAGCTACTGTAGCTGTCGGAAAATTGTCAGGTTTCTACTTTAACACAGTCAGGTTTCTACTTTAGCACAGTTAGGTTTCTACTTTAGCACAGTCAAGTTTCTACTTCCAGCTTTCAACTTTCTGACAGTTTACTGTAGTGGTACTGTAGCTTTACTGTGATGGTACTGTAGCAGTACTGTAGCGGTCGGAATTGACCGCTGGGAACGGTCGACCGCGCATTATGGATTTCGATAACCTAATGGAGTATCGATCAATTAATTGATTGGTTACATGTTCTCACATGGGGGTGGGTTGATAAGAACGACACAATTAATCAACTCGTAACCTACGCATAAAAAATGAAGACCCGTACCCATGATCCGTAAGTCTGTTTACTATGAATCAGGTTGCTGTCATCCAGCTGTGGATGCGATGGCGAACGCCCAACGCTAGCATCAACAGAGTTGACTTTGCTTTGCATTACCTCCTGTACGCCGCGGCGCTCTCGGCTCCGGCCACCGAGTCACCTCGCATCGCAGGCGATGTCCTGCTGCCTGTTGGCACTGTGGCCTTTGGGACGCCCAGGGCATCCTCTCAGCTGCCTTTTTGGAAGCATGCTGACCTGAGTCCGGAACCACCGCCGTCGAAGGCATTTCTCCTGTTCTCGGATATCTCTGAAGAGTCAAGTATTTAATTCCAGGATAATCTCCACCGCGGTCGAAATCCATGTCATTCCAGCCAGGTCCACTAGGCAGCCTTGTAGACATCAACCTTCGGGTTATATTCTCTCCATCCAAAAATGTAAGTCGCATACGCATTCCAAGATTTATAATCAAATTTATAATATTTTAGTTATATGAAATCGAAGTGGTATTATTATATTCGTTTTTGCAAGTACTTTCTAATGATATTATTTTTGTGTCACATAACTAACATATTATAGATCTAATTATAAATCTTAGAATACGTGCGTGTCTTACATTTTTAAACAGAAGGAGTACCTAATACTAATATCAGCACAGTATTTTCAGAAAAAAAAATCAAAACAGCTCCTTTTTGGAAAAAGATGGTTACATAAGATATCAGTCAATTAATGAAGCATCCATACAACAAAAAATGCAATGTGTATCAAAGAGAAATAAAAATGACAAATTTTAGTGAATAGTCCTATCTCTTTGTCTCTTTATTTTGGATTTCTTTATAAATGGATTTTTATCTTTTCTATTTTTCAGTTCAACTAGCACGGTGTCCTGCACAACTGTGCGGAAAATATTTTTAATTATCTTTATTTGTTACCAGCACGCGTGATATTAGATCAGTATGGGAAATAAAAGTTTAAATCACGACTCGATCTGCTAATCGCTGTACTGAATCGTTTATTTAGTACAGTTATGATTATCTATCAGATGTGATCTATTTAGGTGTAATTATGAAGATCTATTGGCTATGATATGTTTAGTTGTAGTTATGAAGATCTATCGGCTATGATCTGCTTAGTTGTAGTTATGAAGATCTATCGGCTGTGATCTATTTAGGTGCAGTTATGAAGATTTATCGGCTGTGATCTAACTATCGGTTGTAGTCTACTAATAATAGAAGGTCCATCAGATTAATGATCGGATGTTTTGCTTGTTTTGCTTTTTTATGAAATTTTTTAGTCTTTCTTTATTTTATCTATGTATTCTACTTTAGTATACACTAGATTTTGTATCAATGTTGTCAAAAATAATTCACAATTTCTCATAACCGGTGATTGTCCGCTCACGTAAAAAATGCTAGCGAAAAATTACTCCTCTGCGATAGTAGTAACTTAAGCTAGCTGCGTATTTAGACAAAATCGAGGTGCGCTTTATGTACAAATTAAGATGCTTGGGGATAACATTAATCATCCCTCTTCCTCTTCCCTATAAACGCCTAAAATACGTTGGTGAAGCATGTGAGAGGGTTGGTTCAACAACGAAGTTGCCAATAACCCTCAACATCGAGATGAGGATATGGACGAGCAAGCATGTGAGACCCTCTCTGGCCGCGTGCTTCAACGTTGACGATTATTTCCGGGGCAATAGCCCGTCATTGCTCGATCGTCACATGCATGATGTCAGTCCAATATGCTTTTGAGAAAACGAATTTGCTATAGTATGATTGGTTTGAGGATATTCGAAAGTGCTAAACTATTAAGGCTCGATAGACTAAGGATCTGTTAGTACTTAGGGCATGTTTGTATGAGGGATATTTCGTTGAAAATTTTTGGCCTTTGAGCATATCCTCTGCTATCAAGTGAAACAATCCCCCTCAAAACAATAAACAAACAAAAAGTGAAACAATCACCCATCATCGGAAAACTTGGACTGCAGAAGATGGTTACCCAAATACGCCAGCCAATTGGATCAAATAGGGGAGATGAGCTGCAAGATAGCAAATCTGGACATTATTGAACAGGACTGGCAGGTCAGTGAAATCAGTCCTTATAATTCAGCTCTCGACTTCATAGACTTAATCTTCGGCATCCCTTAAATTCATCAATCGTGGAGCAGCTAGTGGCTTGAATAAATCAATCTGCATTTACCCCAATATCCTAATTAAGTGTAGATCAATTAATTGATTGGTTACATGTTGTCACATGGGGGTGGATTGATAAGAACGACACAATTAATCAACTAGTAACCTACCGCATAAAAAGTGAAGACTGGTACCACGATCCATAAGTGTGTTTACTATGAATCAGTTTGCTATCATCAAGCTGTGAATGCGACGAACATGCCATGGCGAACGCGCAACGCTAGCACCATCGAAGTTGACTTTGCTTTGCATACCTCGTGTAAACAGCCGCACTCCCAGGGAGCAGGCGTCGCCGCCCTCGCCGGCGACGTTGTGCTGCCCGCGGGTACTTTGGGACGCAGCTCACGGCATCCTCTCAGCCGTGACCGCGCCGATTCGCTGTTCGCCTCCGCTGCTCCAGACTCCAACTCTTCCCCGGCGGCCAGCCGCCGCCGTCTCAACCTTTTCTCCATTACTTGGATATCTCCGAACAGAAAAGCTTTCTCCATTTCCACTAGCCGAAGTTTGGTTGCAGTAGCATCTCCTCTGCGGTCATCAATTGGGCCACAATAGCCCAATCTTTTTGCTAATATGGGCCACAATAGCCAGTCTACTGACACACTCTGAGTAATTTTATATCTCCTCTCTCTCTCTCTCTCTCTCTCTCACACACACACACACACACACCCCCCTTCAGAATCAATCTCCCTGGATCCTAACAAACAAAAATCTCTCTGGAGATGTGTATATATTCATACATAACTGATAGTTCTACTCGCCAATTTTTGTTCGATCGTAGATAATACTTCACTAAACTACAAAATAGTAATAGAAGTACAGCAGTAACGTGCGGGTTTAACCCTAGGATACACAGATACATATACCATGAGAGCTTAATTTTCCGAAGACGATATGAACCGAGCTTGTCATCCAGTTGGATTTCTACCGATCTAGATCCTCGAGTGGCAATTATAAAGAAAAAAATAGACTCACTAAGTAGAATATTATTTATCGTCCTAGAGACCAAAAAAGATTGGGTATTCAGGACTTGGATTTAAAAAACAAGCCTTGCTCAACAAATGGTTGTTCAGATAGTGTAACAGCAGTGGTTTCGAAATAAATACCTCTACTCCAAAACCCTTACTTAGCTTGAGTGTAAACCAAGGTACTCTCACTTTTGGGTGAGTCGACTGCTAAGAGTTAGACGACATTTTCCACAGCTAGGATCTTTTGTTCTTAACAATGGAGTTGAGATTAGACGCCTGGCCAGGTATGTAGACCGCTCAATGACCAATATCCCAGATTATATCATATCGTTCGGAAACGACATCAACGGTATTGGATGTAATGGATACCGTTTCCACAAACGTTTCATTCCGGCGATCGCCCATTGGTCCTAAATTAGATGATTGGGTGGACTTGGTTGGACTTGGTAGGGAGAATAGCAATCAGCGTCGGCGAAAACAGATGCAGTTCTGTACAATTATTCAAGTTCATCATGTCATCATCAGCACACTGTGATCATTGATTACACTAGTGCATGCCAAGCAGAACAGTAACATAGTATTGGTTTCTAAAAATGTCTGGAAGTGCTGTTTATAATTGCAGATACTACAGCCCAGTTCATAAAACAATGTTAAAGATGTGCAAGACACACCATTGGCACACAACAAATTAAGTTATTCAGAAAAATGCCGACCATGGAGCAAGGGCCTTTGGTGTAGATGATTAATCAGCTTTCGAACACCCGTCAAAACAAAGGTGTCACTAAAAAAAGGAAACCGACGTCGAACGGTCGAAGAAGGCATAGTCAGAATGGACGAACCCATACACCAATTGCATCAACATGCCACCCTGCACGCACAAAGAAGCCAACAATGCTGCCGTTGCTCTGCATTGGAGTGTGGAAAGGAACTCCCCCACCTCCTCCAAAAGGTCCATAGCTGCCAGCATTGGTGACAAGCGTAAGCGACGTTATTACATAGCCTGGTGCACTCACATAGTGATTCATCGTTCCAGAAACTTTTATCAGAAACTCCGAGGGGCTAAGCGGAATCTGCAAGGGATGGAAAACTACCATGCATCAAGCTAGCTATTTGGTGAAGGAAATAAATAATAGGCTAAGTGGATTGAGAGAAGAAATAATTTGCTTGTCTTGAGAACCATAGCTGGATTGAAAAAAAATCAGCTATTTGCTTGTCTTGAGAACTAATTTCGGTAATAATTCACTCACTGTATCATCACGCCCATGATAAGGCCCTTCATCGCCCCATGGACCTGCAGCGTGCACGTGCCCATTCCGATCACTGTACAAAAATGCAAGCGAGTTGACAACCTCGCCACTGCTAATTGTCACACTTTCCAGACGGCAGGGTGCCACTGTGATGTCTTGAAGATTCCCAGAATTTCCACCCCATAGTCCAATCTTTGCAAGCCGAGCCTGAGAGATACCAATGAAATAATATATTTGGAAGAAAACAAGAATAAATAAGTAAGATAAACAGGCAATAAATTATTACCCATTCCTCTTCCTTTATTGTTTCCGACGTAGGGATCTCTCCCTTTCCATCCCAGAGCATAACTTCTTCGAAATGTCTCATCACAACAAGAGTAGGATGGTTGGGATTAAGGTTGGTTGCATTACGCAATGCAGCTTCTGCAGTCTGCACCTGCCAAACCCTAGCACCACGACAGTCAATTCCAACATCCACCGCCTTAAGGGAGGTGATATTCTCCAAGCCCAAATTGAAATCACCATGAACATCTTTTGTCTCTGCAAGATCAAAACTAAGAGAAAGCTTGTGAAGCTTCTGCATGGCTCCTGGTCTGAACACCAGCCCCGCTGCACGACTTGCAAACTTGAGATTTGATAGACACCGGAATGCTGTTGCACGGCCGGTACTATCTATTCTGCTGGTAATCTCCAACCTTGCACTTCCTTCTGTGGCTTCTATCACTTCCAAATCCACAGTACGAAGGATGGGCAAATCTGCGAGGATTTCAACATCCCGCTGCAGTAGTATCCTCACCATGATGGATAAGTCAGACATGACGGAGAGCGAGGAATTTATCCACCTTGGCAGTGTGGAGAATGGGCTGAACTCTGCCCATACAGACCCTGCTTTGAATATATGTTCAGTCTGACAGACACCTCCTGTAAATCTTCGAAGTTGTGAAGGGTCCCAGTCTACTTGCAACATGAAATCAAGGGACAAATCTAGAGCAAAGATACAAAGAGTTTTGAGATTCTTCAGATTGTACAAACACTTGAGCAAAAACTTCTCACTTCCCTTGTCCCATCCACAGCGTGAAATCTCTAGCCTCAGATACCTCAAGTGAACCAAGTCCCCCAGTCCCTCAATGTTACGACTAGTGCAGTGTTCTAAATCCAAAAGACGCAGGACTGGAAAGACGGAGAGGGATGGCATCGAATTAATAGCACGCGAGGATACAACCAGTGTCCTCACATGAGGCAACCTCTTGATTGCCTGAGGCACACCGTGCTCTTCCTTGCTGTTTCGGAGGGA
This sequence comes from Stipa capillata, assembly GCA_019208055.1. Lineage (NCBI taxonomy): Eukaryota > Viridiplantae > Streptophyta > Magnoliopsida > Poales > Poaceae > Stipa > Stipa capillata. The sequence goes on from JAGXJF010004343.1 coordinate 235,945, forward strand.
TAGCCGATGGATGCTGTCTGGTTCTGATGGAAAAGTTTGGCCATTCAATACTGTAACGAAGTTCTCTTCAGCTGACAAGGAAGTGATAAACGCAAGCACCATATCATGTACACGACAAGCTTGCGCCCTCCCAAGGGTGTCGACATCGGCAGGTTGGATCATGCTCCTACTAATGAGCTCGTTAAAGTACTTATCTCCTACTTCATACAGGTTGTCATCTTGTCTTCCATGAACAAAATCTTCTGCTATCCATCTCCATATCAGGTCATCTCTCCCAAATATATGGTCCTCCGGGAATATACTTAGGTAGAGAAGACAAGCCCTTAGCTGTGGAGGCATATCACGGTAGCTAAGAGATAATATCAAATGCATGTCCTTCACACCATTGTTATCTTCGAGTCCAGTATGAATAGAGTTGTACACGCTACACCACTGATCCTTAGTTTGGGTCTGTTTGTTTGCAAGTAGACTCGATATGGCAACGATAGCTAATGGCCATCCTTGGCACCTTTCTAATATTTCCCGCGATACATCCTCAAGTTCAGTAGGGCATGGAGCTCCCCCAAACACTTTGTAACACAATAGCTGTTCAGAGTCAATATCAGAAAGAGGCTGCAGTTCATGTACGATACCATCAAATTTGTGAGACGAGCAACACGATTTAGCAACATCAATATGGCGAGTTGTCGTGATTATTTTACTGCCAAGTTTGTTCTCAACCAGAACACACTTGATAACATTCCATGCTGGTTCATCCCATATATCATCAATGATAAGCAGGTACCTACGGTTTTTGCAATGGCGTTATAAGTTGGCAAAGACAACTGCTAGCTAGAATCAAGTTGAGATGTGCAATGGAAAAATAATGCATGAACCCACAAACCATAAAACAATCAATTCGAAAATCATATTTTTGTGGCCGACAACGCCCTAGTCGACTTCATTTCCCCTTCATCCGGCTCTTCTTTCCCTTGCATCTCGACACGAGGCCCCTTCTCTCCCTTGTTGCAGCCGGCTGGCCGCCGTCGCTGTCTTCCTCCAGTGAGAAAGCGCACACCCAGTTTGGAATTGATTGAAAGTGGGATTTGGGGTGGGTTGAAACCTGGTTTACATGGAGACGGGGTGTAAGCTGATGCAATGTTCGCGGGGAGTTGGATTTCTGGGGGGTGGGGGGAGGGACAACTTTTGCAGGCAGCTGGTTTACATTGGCCGTAAGCGCGACAATTATTTTGTACTTATACAACATCTTATGCAAAATCTGCCCCGGTAGACCCAATCAAAATAATAATCATATCCAACAGTTTCGTGTACTATGCAACAAAATCCCCGTTCAACACCATAAAAGCATGGAAATACACGTGCGACAAAAGTAAATAACAAAAACCATATTTTTCTTGTATACAACAAATCCCCATTATATGTAACAAATCATAGAAACCTATGTAACATAAAAGTTTAACAAAAGCAACAAATATTTATGTAACACGCAACAACCCAATTGCAATAAACATGTGCAACAAATCATCTAGGCGGTGCATGAAACAAAAATCATCTAGTATCACAACAAAAAAGTACTGCTATTGCCAAAAAAAAACCTCATACATCCAAAGAAACGCAACATGTTACAGAACATGTGCAACAAATTAATCATCTACAAGTATGCAACAAACAAACATCTCGTATGCAATAACAAAAATAACTTAATAATGTAACATCTACTTTCCAATCCCAAGCCTCCACTATTTTTTTTGTTTTACGGAAAAGGGCAGGAGCACTGCCATTCCATTAAAGAAGGTAAGAGTCATATGTACAGGGATATATATAGGTGCACCTCTAGGGTGCGGAAAAAGAAATGAATTAAAGCAGAGAACTATGGAGGCTCGAAGGCCAGAAGGCGCAAGTCGATTGCCTCTTTGGCTAGGCATGCGACCTGGCTAGCAGAGGCAGTGTCTCCTTGGAAGATTCTACGGTTCCTTTCTTTCAAGATGGCCCAAAAAATGTTGCTGGCCACGCCATTTAAGAAGCGGCGACGCGATTTGGGTGTCATCCTAGAGGCCTTAGCCCACCAATCCATGATGTTGTCGTGTTCGAGGGGGTCGATGACGGTAAGGATGTCAAAGTCGTAAGAGGTGAGGACCAAATGCCACACGATAGTAGATAAGTCGCAGTGCATGGCAAGGTGGATCCCCGTCTTGGGCTCCGAGTGGCAAAGCTGGCAGAGGGTGTGATGAGGCCAACCACGAACCGCAAGGTTGCCGGCGGTGAGCACACGGTTTTGCACTAGGGTCCACATGAAGAATTTGACCTTGCATTTGGCGGCGGCCCTCCAGATCACCAAGGAATGGAGGGGAGGGATGGATCCCCTAAATTAAGCCAATAGGCAGTCTTGGCGGAGTAGACTCTGTCGGTCGTCCAAATCCAGGAGACAGAGTCCATGGCGCCCTTAGAGAGGGAAATGGGCTGAATCATGCCCCAAAAAGCAACAAAGCTATGAAGCAAGTCCGATGAAGTGATGCACCCCCTAAGAGAGGTGATCCAATTCCCCGTCGTGAGCTCGATGGCGACCGAGCGATTCTTCCTCCTCGTGGCGGCAAACAAGTCAGGCATGAGGTATTTGGGCGTATTCCCATGCATCCAATGGTCGTGCCAAAAACTTGTTCTCCTCCCATCGCCAAGCTGAAGTTTAGTGCAAGCACTAAATAACTGCCTATCTGTGTCATCGTAGGGGGGATCAGCACCAAGCCAAGGTCTGTACGGACTCCCCCAACGGTGCCAAAGCCAGTGTAGGCGAAGGGCACGGCTGAAGCACTCAAGGTTAAGGACCCCCAAACCGCCAAGCTGGAGCGGTTTGCAAACACGCTTCTAGTTGACCAGGCAGTGTCCGCCATTGGTGTCTTCTTTTCCTTTCCAAAGGAAGGAGCATTGAATTTTGTCCATACGTTTTTGGGCCCATTTGTCAAGATGGAATACCGTGAGCTGGTATGTAGGCAGCGAGGATAGAACAGATTTGACAAGGGCAAGACGTCTAGCGGCAGATAGCATCTTCCCCTTCCAATTTGCTAGATGGGCGGACATTCTATCAATGACTGGCTAGAAGTGAAGGCCGCGGAGGCGCCTAATGTGTGGCGGCAGCCCAAGGTAGCGGCAAGGAAAGAGCCGGGGAAGTGCTGCACAATCTCAAACAGGTTGATGTTGTCGCACTGAATGGGGTGGATCGTGGTCTTGGCCAAATTGGTGGCAAGTCCAGTCGCCTAGCCAAAGAGGGCAAGAAGGCGACGGAGCGCTCTGAACTCTGAAGGGACTGGGTTGAGGAAGATGTCCGCATCGTCGGCGTAGAGGGAAGTGCAGAGACGGGCTGAGCCCCGTTGAGTGGCCAAGTCCAAGATGCGTTGGAGGGGGTCGATGGCCAGGATGAAGAGCATGGGGGAAAGGGGGTCTCCCTGGCGCACCCCCCGCCTATGCCGAAAGTCTCTGCCAGGGGCTTCATTGAGAAGTACCAAGGATGATGCCGTACCAAAAAGGATGGATATTCAGTATCTCCATCTGTTACCAAACCCCAAGGCTCAAAGTACGTCTAGAAGGTAGCTCCAGTTGATGGAATCGAAAGCTTTGGCGATGTCGAGCTTCAGAAAAATTGAGGGAATGTGCGCTCCGTGTAGGGATCGAATCAGATTTTAAGTGTAAATAAAGTTGTCTTGGATGCATCGGTTCTTGATGAAGGCGCTTTGGGAGGTAGAAACCATAGTTTTGAGCTCAAGGGCCAGCCGATTGACAAGCATCTTAGCAAAAATCTTGGCCACATTGTGAATCAGGCTAATAGGTCGAAAGTCACCAACACGGGAGGAGGCCTCTTTTTTTGGGATAAGGAAAATGTGTGCAGTGTTGGTGAGTGCAAAACCAGTCCCCCAAAGGTCGTAGAGTAGTGTGAAGGCACTAACAAGGTCATGCTTTATTGTGTCCCAACATGAATGAAAGAAGGCGTCGGTGAAGCCATCGAGGCAGGGGCGCGGTCGAGGTCATGGAGAAGATGGTTCGTGGATTTCCTGGACGGAGAAAGGTGCCTTGAGGTGAGAGAGGTCCGTGAGGGTGTAGCCGAGCTCTGCCCAATTAAGCTGGCAGATGTTGGGATGCGCTGTGCCAAGGAGACCGGAGAAGTGAGAAAAAATTTCTGCATGCTTGGCCTCCTGGGTGACCACTATGCTGCCCGCCATCTGAAGGCTCTGGATGTAGTTTTTCCTTTTTCTAGAAGCCGTTCGAAGCTGGAAGAACTTTGTGTTAGCATCGCCAAGTTTGATCCAAGTCAGGCTAGAGTTGTGAGGCTAGGGAAGCGAAGGCGTTGCTCAGAGGCGGAGAGTGTCCGGTGCTCCTGGGCTTCGTCCAGCCGGAGGATGATGTCTGTCACGAAGGCCATCTGTGCAAGAATGTCTCCAATGTTGGAGCGGTACCAAGTCTTAAGCGCACGGGACAAACGAGAGAACTTGGTGTGTAGTCAACGGATAGTGTTCGAAGCCACAACCGGCGGAGCCCACGATTGTTGTACGATGCCTTCAAAGCCTAGGATTCGAATTCAAAAAATTTTGAATTTGAAGGAGCAGTGTCGGGGGGGCGCTGTGGTGACCCTCGAGCAGGATGGAGGAGTGATCGGAGATTGCAGAAGCTAGGGAGTGTCGGAAACACCTAGGAAAGGTGAGCTCCCACGCAACAGTGCAGAACATACGGTCGATCCGGGTGAGGGTGGTATTCGCTCTTTCGTTACTCCAGGTGGAGCGACGGCCATTTAGGTTAATCTCTTTCAAGTTGAGGTCGTCGATAGCGGCCCGGAAGGAGCCCATGAGCCGGAGGTTAAGGTGGTCATTGTTTTTATCAGCTGCTTGATATATTAGATTGAAATCCCCAATTAGGAGCCATTCTAGCAGTGAAGACAAGGAAATGGAGCCTCCACTCCTAGACAATGTCTCTTTCTCAATCTCTCCGACCATCTGTTCCTCTTTCTTCTAGTCAAGCAATTCGAGGAAAGGAGTAGCACGTGCAGCAGCTCACCAACCTCCACCTTAAAATCCCCAAATAAAGCATCACAAGAAACATGGAGGATGAGATTCAGCATGAGAGGTGAATGGAGAAGAATGCGCCTAAGAAGAGAAGATAAGATGGAGAGGGACAGATGTAAAGGAGATGATAAGGTGGAGGTCGGCCATCGGACGGAGAAAACATCGACGGCGCGGAGCCCGCCAACTGGAGCGTTGGATCAGCCCGTCAATCCGAAGCTTTAATTCTCCTTTTTTTAATACTCCTTCAGATGCTATAGTTTTTAAAACCAAAGTAAAGCCGGAAGTGATTCTTTCATTATTTAAAGAAAGAAGCTAGACTACTATTAATCGAACCAGCTATGCGCTAATAAGCCATTTAAAATTGTGAATTAAAAGTAACGTATCCTAAGATAGCAACAGTTATCATTGTACCTCTTGTCCTTCAGATGCTATAGTTTTCAAAACCAAAGTAAAGCCGGAAGTGATTTTTTTCATTATTTAAAGAAAGAAGCTAGAGTACTCTTAATTGAACCAGCTATGCACTACTAGGGCATTTAAAATTGTGAATTAAAAGTAACGTATGTATACTTATCCTAAGATAGCAACAGCTATCAATGTACCTCTTGTCCTCCAGGACTTCTCTTATCCTGTCGATGACCTCCTTTTCAGTCCACGTTTCAGTATTTCCATAATTTCGATGGCTTTCTTGACGATGCAAGCTGTAGAGGATTTTTATTTTGTTAGGCTTGAGAATTAGTGAAGCTTTTGCATGAATTAATTTGATAGCAGGAGTTTTTCTTTCTAAGCTAATGATAGCAAGAGTGTAATGGATGTACCTCTTATCCTTGGCCTTCGGGACATCTTTCATTTTGATTGTGACTTGTCGAAGTATGCTGCTGAGGATATTCTTTATATTAGGCTTGAGAGAAACCGAAACAAAAGCTGTACACTCGAATTGGTCTTGGAACTTCTGGTACACCACGTTGGCAAGGGTTGTCTTGCCCATTCCGCCGATGCCAACGATGGAGATCAACTTGAGCATCTCCTCCGACGTACTTCTTTCCATGGACAGCAACTTGATTATCTCTTCACTCGAGCTGTCAATGCCAACAAGCTTCGCCTCATCTTCGTACAGAGCTGGCAAGCGTGGATCAGATGGGGCTGAGGCTACAATAACATCAACTCTGCACCTGTCGCGACGTTTGCTCACCTTCTCCACCTCCTTTTTGATGCGCTCGATCTTGGTGGCGATGTCACGCCGAGCCTTACACGTTCCGGGCAGCATGCCTTTGATATTAACGCAGCACGTCGTGGAGGATCCAGACTCGCCAGCAGCGTCAACATGCACCATGTAGGAATCTACAGTGTCCTCAATGACGTAGGACATGTGCCTCACTTTCCTTGCCCAGAGCTTGACCTGCGGGTCCAGCTGCTCCGGTGGCACCTCCGACACCTTCTCAAGGGCAGGTTTCATGGTCTCTAGCTCTTCCTGGATGTAGCGGATCCCCTCCTTCGCACTCTTGTGCAGCTGGTATTCGCCGGCAAGCATCTGAGCCAGCTTGGGTAGGACGGCCTGCAGCGCCCCCGACGAGGCGCTCACCACCAGATCCATCTCTCGATTGTCAGTCAGTCTTCCTTCGTTTCTAGTCAGTCCAACTCCTGCCATGTAATGCATGCAGTCACTGAACATGTGCAGTGCTTTGGGTAAAAGCATATAAACTCTGGACAAAGAAAGGAGGGAAAGAAGCTACCGCCGGTTAATCTATGAAAAAATGTGGTTTCACCATTTCTATGGAAGTCTAGAGATCAAACTACAGAAGTTACAAAAAGAAGAAGGCAACTCACCCATTCAGAGGCAGAATTCATAGCTGGACAAATAATAATACAATATTTGTGGCCCATATTGGCAAGAACTCTTAACGTTTATCTTGCCTCAATAATCCGAAGTGTTTTCTTAGTTTCACCAAAACTAGATATATTTGAAATTGACACGCACCACCAATACATAACTGGAGTAAAAGTCATAATAGATGCCTTTTTTTTTGGCAATGTATTCCTAAAAAAACAACTTGATCTAATCCATCCAGCGAAAATTTATTTTCCTCCATGCTTAGAATGTTTAGTGCTATTACTAACCTAATGAGATTCATAGAATTCTCACTGAAAATTAAGGTCTCCCATTCACTTAAACTGCAATTGAACCTCCTAAATTGTGATTAAACCAAAAAAATTACAATCAAATACAGAGGGGACCTAACTGCCTTGAAATATCCAGCATGCATACGAAGATATTACCACATTCCCCTAGCAGTCTAGTAAGCAATTAACTGCAGCTGTACCGTAGACAAATAGAGATACATTGTAGCTTCATAATCACTTATTTAAGTGCCTTGCAGAAAGACAATTAAAAAAAAGGTAGTTGAATATAGGAAAGATATCTCAAATCTCACAAAGATAAGAAAAATTAAATAATACAGTTGCTCCAACTGAACATAGGATAATGCTAAGCTAAGGAACATTGTCTTAGTGTTATTATTACTACTTACAGTCTAATTTGTCTTTTTTGTTTCTTGATGTCTGAGTGGAATTTTGACCTATAATTTTATGGCATGGTAGATACATATATATAGTGCGAATGTTACCAAATTGTTTTAGAAAAATTCATGAGTACTTAAATAATGAACCAAGAACCTAGTACACGAGCGCATGTAAAACCCTTAGTGTATACAAGTCACTGACTAGCTACTTCACCTTTGGCGCATACAAGTCACCGTCTACTTCTCCCATGGCACATCCTCAACAGGATCCCGACCAGAATCGAGAATCACAGATCGAGAGAGAAAATAGCGGGTCTGGATCCCCTAAAGTTGGCATTAACTCCACCCGGTGGAGTTGCCCAAATCATAGCCTTTGCTTCTTTTCTACGGTGGAGATTAGGCCATGTAAATCTTCTCCAACTAATTATTGCGTGCTTCCTCTTCTGCCCAAAACCAACCAGCCTGCCTTCTCTTCTTCCCCGAAATAGTTGTTAGTTGCTACCACCGTTGCTGTAACAAAGCAGAAATCAACGGATTGGATGCTATGGTACTCTACAGATTGAACAGAAAATTATTGCGCCGAACACGAACTGCTCGCCTCGAGCTGTGCGCTGCCTTCGTCGCTTACCTCGCCGTCTCCGCCATAGCCACACCGCTCGCTGTTTTCGCTGGTCGAGCTCAACGCCGCCCCCACAGCTGCTTGACCTCGCCGCCGCGGCCGCAGGCTTACGAGCTGGATGGCGTCATCGCCGCTCACCTTGCCGCGCCACCGGATGGAGGAAAGTCACAGCTGATGTTGGATGCTTGGACGCGGGATGCCGAGATGACGCTTCCTGGCGGCGGTAGTGGGTGTTTTGAGTGTTGAAGAAGGTCACTGACTTTTTTTGGAGTAGATGAAGCTGTTAGATTTAAATCAAGAAAATTTTCAAGGCTCGTGTATTTTTAAAGAGGTGTAACAATCACTCATCATCGGAAAACTTGGACTGCAGGAAATGGTTCCCGAAATACGCCAGCCAATTGGATCAAATAGGGGAGATGAGCCGCAAGACCGCAAATCTGGACATTATTGAACAGGACTGGCAGGTCAGTGAAATTAGTTAAGTCCTTATAATTCAGCTGTCGACTTCATAGACTTAATCTTCGGCATCCCTTAACTTCATCAATCGTGGAACAGCTAGTGGCTTGAATAAATCAATCTGCATTTACCCCAATATCCTAATTAAGTATAGATCAATTAATTGATTGGTTACGTGTAGTCACATGGGGGTGGGTTGATAAGAACGACACAATTATAATCAACTAGGAACCTAGCGCATAAAAAATGAAGACTCGTACCTACGATCCATACGTGTGCTTAGTACTATGAATCAGTTTGCTATCATCTAGCTGTGGATGCGATAGCGAACGCCCGACGCTAGCATCAACAGAGTTGACTAGCCGAAGAGACAAAAGCTTTCTCCATTTCCACTAGCCGAAGTTTGGTTCGAGTAGCGTCTCCTCTGCGGTTATCAATTGGGCCACAGTAGCCCAATTTGTTTTGCTAATATGGGCTACAATAGCCAGCCTACTGTCATACTGTGAGTAATTAATTTCCTTCTCTCTCACACACACACGCAACCTTCTTTAGAATCAATCTCCCTGGATCCTAACAAACAAAAATCTCTCTGGAGATGTGTACATATTCATACATAACTGATAGTTCTACTCGCGAATTTTGTTCGGTCGTAGATAATACTTTACAAGACTACAAAATAATAATAGAAGTACAGCAGCAATGTGCGCGTTCAAGCCTAGGATACACAGATACGTATACCATGAGAGCCTAATTTTCTGAAGACAATATTAACCGAACTTGTATCCACACAAAAAAAAGTTAAATTTCTACCGTCCAGATTCTTAAGTGACATTCATAAAAAAAATACAGACTTACTAAATGGAACATTATTTATCATCCTAGAGACCAAAAAAGATTGGATATTCCGGACTTGGATTTAGAAAACAAGACGTGCTCAGTAAATGGTTGTTTGAAATGGTTGTTCAAACAGTGTGACGACAGTTGCTTCGAAATAAATACTGTTGGAGGGGGGTTTCCGCGCTTCCCCGGATCGACACTGTTCAGGATCACTGCAACACTATTAGGGTTCTCATCCGCGCTCTCCGCGACAAAGCTGTCTCCGACGCGTCCACGCGCTCTTCGTCGTCAGGGATGTCTCCGACGAGCCCGCTCTCCGTCGTCAAGGCTGTCTCTGACGAGCCCAGTCGCCGCGTCAGGGCTGTCTCCGACGAGCCCGCTCTCCATGTCGGGACTCCGCGTCAGGGTTATCTCCAACGAGCCCGCGCTCCGCGTCAGGGTTGTCTCCGACGAGTCCGCGCTCCGTCGTCAGCGCTGTCTCCGACGAGCCCGCTCTCCGTGTCGGGACTCCGCGTCAGGGTTATCTCCAACGAGCCCGCGTTCCACGTCAGGGCTGTCTCCGACGAGTCCGCGCTCCGTCGTCAGCGCTGTCTCCGACGAGCCCATACGCGAGGCCATCACGTTCTCCAAGAAGATTCTCCCGAAGATGCTCGGAAATATTCTCCTAGGATTCTCTAGGGATGGAAAATGACCATAATGTCCTTATGAGTTCCCTCTCATGTGAGGGCAAAACTGTAATCTCACACTTTTCTCCCTTTCCCCTATAAATAGCCCCCTGGGGGTAGAGGGCAAGGGATCCATTTTTCATTTTCCTCACGTGTAAGCTCTCATTTCCGTGCGCTAATACAAACACCGACTTACGTCGTCGGCTGCCTCACGCGTTCGCGCTCTCGCTCGTTCTCCCTTCGCACGCCCGGAGGTCGTCGTAACCGACTGGGGGTGCCACAAATTCACTGTCTGGACTTGTATCTACGACAGTTGGCGCCGACCGTGGGGCCACGAGCGAAAAGCCATGGCGTCGAAGAGAAAGAGCGCGGAGGACGATCGTCCCCCGCGCACCAAACCCGACGCGTCGAGCCAGGACGAACAACATGGTCGTCACCATGGAGCTTAGCGGCGCCCGCGTCAACGACCCATCGGCCGCTAACCTCCGAGCCGATGACTCATCAGCCGACGTCCGGGCTGCTGGACTCCCCGCGGCCGTGATCAACGTGGCAAACTCTGAAGCACGCATCGAAACGGAGGCCAAAACCCTGGGGCGCGAAGCTAATGAGCTCAGGAAGACGTTGTAATTAAGCCAAATGTTGCGTGACGGCGACACCAGGGGCTTGTCATCGACATCGCCCTCGTCCACGCTCATCCGACGCGTGCGTCTGCTGTGCCGCGCTCGTCCGCCGCATGCGTCCGCCGCGACGAGGTCATCCGCCACGCGCGTTCGCCGCACGCATCCGCCGCGATGACGTCGTCCGCCACGCTCATCCGCCGCGCGCGTCCGCCGTGCCGCGCTCATCCGCCGCGACGGGGCCATCCACCGCGCGCGTCCGCCGTGCCACGCTTGTCCGCCGCGACGGGGCCATCCACCGTGCGCATCCGCCGCACGCGTCTGCCGCGACGAGGTCATCCGCAGCGACGGGGTCATCCGCCGCGCGCATCCGCCGCGACGCGGTCTTCCGCCGTGCTCATCCGCCGCTCGCGTCTGCCGCGACGCGGTCTTCCACCGTGCTCATCCGCCGCGTTCGTTCGCTGCACCGCACTCATGTGCCACACGCGTCCGCCTCGCCGCACTCGCCATCGACGTCGCCCTCGTCCACGCTCTCGGGCTTGGCATCCTCCACGCCCGCCCTCGACGACATCAAGGGCTCGTCAACATCACCCACGCCCCACGCGCTCGCCCTCGGTGACATCACGCGACCTCATCGTCCCGGTAAGCGCCTGCCACTTCGGACTACGTCCTTTGCTCCTATTGTGGTCGACACCGCACGGGATCATCATCTACGTCATTCACGCGCACGTCCGCATCGTCCGAGCCATCTCTGTTCGGGATCGAGTGTCCCTTCCCTCTGGGGTCGTGCGACGATAAGCTCCCCGCGACGTCCGAGCCATCTCCGTCCGGGATAGAGCGTCCCTTCCCTCCGGGGTCGTGCGACGATAGCTCCCCGCGATGTCGAGCCATCTCCGCCCAGGATAGAGTGTCCCTTCCCTCCGGGGTCGTGCGACGATAAGCTCCCCGCGACGTCCGAGCCATCTCCATCCGGGATAGAGTGTCCCTTCCCTCCAGGGTCGTGCGACGATAAGCTCCCCGCGACGTCCGAGCCATCTCCGTCCGGGATAGAGTGTCCCTTCCCTCCGGGGTCGTGCGACGAATAGCTCCCCACGATGTCGAGCCACCTCCATCCGGGATAGAGTGTCCCTTCCCTCCGGGGTCGTACGACGATAAGCTCCCCACGATGTCGAGCCATCTCCATCCGGGTAGAGCGTCCCTTCCCTCCGGGGTCGGGCGACGATAAGCTCCCCGCGATGTCGAGCCATCTCCGTCCGGGATAAAGCGCCCCTTCCCTCCGGGGTCGTGCGACGGTAAGCTCCCCGCGACGTCGAAACAGGCACATATACGTCGAAGTAAGGCAGAAATGTTCTTACATGCACCATCGAGCGTAATGTGTTAGTCACCATCGAGCGCCAGGTGTTTGCCACCATCAAGTGTCACATGTTGTTGTCATCATACCCTAAACGACTGTGGCCATCGCACGCTAATTGTTGGTCCCTGTCACACGTGAAGTGTCCATGTCAGGGGAAACATCAATGCCCTCCTTGCTACGCCATCAGGCCTTGAAAGTTTGTGGTTGCGGAAGGCCACAAGCGCTCCCAGTCATGTCCTCGAGCGCTAGGTTTTTCCGTTGGGAGGCAGGGTACTGCACACCTCGCAACACACTATCTCCTCCGATACGATGGCCTAATAATCCCACCGGAGCACGCCGCGTCAAAATTCACGCAAAAAGGGCACACACCTTGCAGGTACCGGACTTCACGCTCGGCGCTAGCCATATGCGCACACCAATATCGTCCCGCGATGTGTTCACATCAACGCAGGCGACACCACAGACGTCTCGGCAAGCTACCGCAGCACGCTCCAACACCATCCGCGGGCAAAGTACCACATGCGCCTCAACGCCCTCCCCGGGCACGGTTCGTGTGTGCCTCGACACCTTCCGCGCTCGGCACCATCTGGACAAGGGGCTCCCCCAGAAACAAAGCCAAGCTGCCAGGCGTCATCACTCTGCTCGACGTCGACATGCCTTGCACGGTGTCAACACGCCTCGCGCGGCGTTGACACTCTGCCCAGCGTCGGCGTCTTCCGTCCGGCATAGACGTGCTCCTCGGCCCCGACGCACTTCGCCGTCACGAACATGCTCCGCCGAAGTCGACATGTTTCTCAGCGTCGACATGCTTCTCGGCACCGACATACCCCGCCGACGCGGACATGCCTCACCCGGCGTCAACGTGTTCTGTCCGTCATCGACATATACCGCCGAAGACAACATGCTCCTCGGCATCGACATCCTCCGTTGAAGTCGACATGCTCTTCAGCGTCGCCATGCTCCTCGGCGTCGACATACACTGCTGAAGTCGTCGTGCTCCGATGTCGACACCCCATCCAGCACGTACGCTCAACCTTTTGCATGAGGTGGTATGACGCACACTTTGCAAACATTAAGCTCGGTGTCATCCCCGCAAGGGGCTCGCTAGAAGCGAGTTTAGACGTCCGATACCGATGCACGCAGACTCAACATCCGGGTCGGCGCACGCCGGTCTATTCCATAACTGATTAGCGTGGACTCAACGTTCGCATCAACACAACATCGCTACCCGTCTACATCGGCATTGTCAAGGACAACCTCGACGTCCGTCTCTGTCAAAGACTACGTTGATGTTATTAAGGACTACATTGACGACGTCAAGGGCAACCTCAGCACTCATCGTCATCAAGGTCTACGTCGGTGTCATCAAGGACTACGCTAACGACGTCAGGGGCAACCTCAGCACCCGTCTACGTCAACATCGTCAAGAACTACGTCGACGACGTCAAGGTCTACGTCAACGTCGTTAATGACTACATCGACGTCTGTCACCGTCGAGAACTACGTCGACATCATCAAAGACCACCTCGACACCTATTCCCCGGCTTCGCTCTCACCGCTGAAGGGCCCAAGTAGCGGGAGTAGTCCTTCCCCGTCAACTCAAAGGCAGCGGTCACCCTATCCTTGCGCTCGTTTGACGTCAGCTCAACTCAATCGGCGGATCAAGCTCATCCAATCCCGCGTCGAAATTTACGACGACACTCCCTACGTCGAGGTCTACTTTGACGCTTTCGCGTCAAGGTCCCGGTCGACGTTCCCCGCGTCCGCGTCGGGGTTCACCTCGACTGAACCTCGACGCTGTCAAAAGGAGCCCGAGGAAAAGGGCTATGTCTGCGCGTCATTCACGTTCATCCATACGTCGTCGACACGCGCACCAGCGCGTCGTCGGCACGCGCGCCAGCGCGTCGCCAGCGCGTCGTCGGCACGCGTGCCAGCGCGTCGTCCACGTCGCCAGCGCGTCATTGGCACGTCACCAGCGCGTCGTTGGCACGCGCGCCAGCACGTCGCCAGCGCGTCGTCGGCACGCGCGCCAGCGCGTCATCCACGTCGCTAGCGCGTCGCCGGCACGCGCGCCAGCGCGTCGTCCACGTCGTCAGCGCGTCATCGGCACGTTGCCCGCATTCGTTCACGCCTGTGTTCGTTGGCTTCGACGCTTCCACGTCAAGCTCCCGGTCGACGTTCCCTGCGTCCGCGTCAGGGTTCACCTCGACTGAATCTCGACGCTGTCGAAAGGAGCCCGAGGAAAAGGGCCATGTCTGCGCGTCATTCACGTTCATCCATACGTCGTCGACACGCGTGCCAGCGCGTCGTCGGCACGCGCGCCAGCTCCTCGTCGGCACGCGCGCCAGCACTTCGTTGGCACGTCGCCCGCGCGTCGTCGCGCTTGTCAGCACGTCGTCCGCGCGTCGCCGCGCTCGTCCGCATGTCGTCAGTACGTCGCCTGCACATCGCCCACGCTCGTCGGCAAGTCGCCGCGCGTCGCCGCGCTCATCCGCTCGTCGCTCACGTCGCGTCCGTTCACGTGCACGTTCGTCGGCTCGTCGTCGCGTTCATTCGCATCCGTCCGCTCACCGCCGTGCTCACATCCGTTCGGCTGCGCTCAGCGGGCCGCGGCGGAGTGCTGCGAGCCCGCGGTGACCTGTCGTAGCCCGCTCTCACCCGCTGGGGAACGCGGAGCTGTGGGAAGCTCGACCAAGCACAGGAAAAGGCCGGGAGGCGACCGAGCCAGGCAGCGGCACGATGGCAGAGCCCGGCGGCGGCGAAAGGAAGGCCGGGCAGCGACACGAGGACCCACCGGGGCCTGCTGCGCCCCTCTGTCACCCGCTCGAGCCTGCTCGGGGGCGTGGAGGCTGCGACGGCTCGGCCCCACGGCGGGAGGCCATCCGGCGGCGGCTCAAAGGGGGGCCAGGAGGCGGTGGCGCGAAGACCCGCCGGGGCCCACCGTGCCTCTCCGTCGCCCGCTCGAGCCCGCTCGGGGGCGTGGAGGCGGCCGCGGTTCGGCCCCGCGGTGGGAGGCCGGCAGGCGGCGGCGCAACGCGGACCAGGCGGC
The DNA here is from genome assembly GCA_019208055.1 of Stipa capillata. NCBI lineage: Eukaryota > Viridiplantae > Streptophyta > Magnoliopsida > Poales > Poaceae > Stipa > Stipa capillata. The sequence continues at coordinate 251,106 of JAGXJF010004343.1, forward strand.
GGCGGCGCGGAGACCCGCCGGCGCCCGCTGCGCCTCCCCGTCGTCCGCTCGGGCCCGCCCTAGGGCGTGGAGGCGGCAGTGGCTCGGCCCCGCGGTGGGAGGCCGGCAGGCGGCGGCGCAACGCGGACCGGGCGCCGGTGGCGCGAAGACCCGGGGGCGGCGGCGGTGCGGAGACCCGCCGGGGCCCGCAGCGCCTCCCCGTCGTTCGCTCGGGCCCGCCCTAGGGCGTGGAGGCGGTGGCGGCTCGGCCCCGCGGTGGGAGACCGGCAGACGGCGGCGCAAGGGGGCAAGGCGGTGACACAAAGGGAGCATGGCGGCGGCGCAAGAAGAGCACCTAGGCGGCGGCAGCGTGGAGAAAAGAAGAGAGAGAGCACTAGGGAGTTTTCTTTTTTTGTGTTTTTTGTTTTGATTTACACCGGTTGCCCTAGCTCTATTGGGCCACGGCCCACTGAGTGGTGGTAGAGGAGAGATCCGGCCCAGCAAGAAAAGAAAGAAAGAAAGAAAAGAGAAGAAGGAAAGGAGGAGAAAAAGAAGGAAGGAAGGAAGAAAAGAGAAGAAGGGAAAGAGGAGAAAAAGAAAGAAGAGAAAAGAAAAAAAAAGGAAGAGAAAAGAAAAATCGCCCCGTCCAGCGCTTCCCGGGAGAGAATATTGATTCGCGAAGGGTCGTCGATCCGGCCCGCGCACCAACCCATTAAGGATTAGTGTGCCGGCTCGGACGGGCGCTATTCGACCGCCCCAACCGGCAAGGGGCTACTGTTGGAGGGGGGGGTTTCCGCACTTCCCCGGATCGCCACTGTTCAGGATCACTGCAACACTATTAGGGTTCTCATCCGCGCTCTCCGCGACAAAGCTGTCTCCGACGCGTCCACGCGCTCTTCGTCGTCAGGGATGTCTCCGACGAGCCCGCTCTTCGTCGTCAAGGCTGTCTCTGACGAGCCCAGTCGCCGCGTCAGGGCTGTCTCCGACGAGCCCGCTCTCCATGTCGAGACTCCGCATCAGGGTTATCTCCAACGAGCCCGCGCTCCGCGTCAGGGTTGTCTCCGACGAGTCCGCGCTCCGTCGTCAGCGCTGTCTCCGACGAGCCCGCTCTCCGTGTCGGGACTCCGTGTCAGGGTTATCTCCAACGAGCCCGCGCTCCGCGTCAAGGCTGTCTCCGACGAGTCCGCGCTCCGTCGTCAGCGCTGTCTCCGACGAGCCCATACGCGAGGCCATCACGTTTTCCAAGAAGATTCTCCCGAAGATGCTCGGGAATATTCTCCTAGGATTCTCTAGGGATGGAAAATGACCATAATGTCCTTATGAGTTCCCTCTCATGTGAGGGCAAAACTATAATCTCACACTTTTCTCCCTTTCCCCTATAAATAGCCCCCTGGGGGTAGAGGGCAAGGGATCCATTTTTCATTTTCCTCACGTGTAAGCTCTCATTTCCGTGCGCTAATACAAACACCGACTTACGTCGTCGGCTGCCTCACGCGTTCGCGCTCTCGATCGTTGTCCCTTCGCACGCCCGGAGGTCGTCGTAACCGACTGGGGGTGCCACAAATTCACTGTCTAGACTTGTATCTACGACAAATACCTTCACTCCAAAGACTCGCACTTTTGGACGGGTCAGCAGATAAGAGTTAAACGACATTTTTCTATGACTAAGATCTTTTGTTTGTTAACAATCAAGTTGAGATTAGACGCCTAGCCAGGTATTTAGACCGCTCAATGACCAATATCCTAGATTATATCATATCGTTTGGAGACGACATCAACGGTATCGGAGGTAATGGATAACGTTCCGATAAACTTTCATTCTGGCGATCGGCTATTGGTCCTAAACTAGATGATTGGGCGGACTTGGTAGGGAGAATAGCAATCGGTGTCGCCGAAAACAGATGCAATTCTGTAAGGTCAGCATGCCAGCCAATACAATTATTCAAGTCCATCATGTCATCATCAGCACACTGTGATCATTGATTACACTAGTGCATGCCAAGCAGAACAATAACATAGAAGTAGTTTCTAAAAATGTCAGGCAATGCTGTTTATAATTGCAGATACTGCAGCCCAGTTCATAAAACAATGTTAAAGATGTGCAAGACACACCATCGGCACACAACAAAATTAAATTATTCAGAAAAATGCCAACCATGGAGCAAGAGTCTTTGGTATAGATGATTAATCAGCTTTCAAGCGCCCGTTAAAACATATGTGTCACTAGAAAAAGGAAACCGACGTCGAAGGACGCATAGTCAGAATGGACGAACCCATACACCAATTGCATCAACAAACCACCCTGCACGCACAAAGAAGCCAACAATGCTGCCGTTGCTCTGCATTGGAGTGTGGAAAGGAACTCCCCCTCCTTCTCCAAAAGGTCCATAGCTGCGAGCATTGGTGACAAGCGTAAGCGACGTTATTACATAGCCTGGTGCATGCCTATAGTGATTCATCGTTCCAGAAACTTTTATCAGAAACTCCGAGGGGCTAAGCGGAATCTGCAAGGAAAGGAAAACTACCATGCATCAAGCTAGCTATTTGGTAAAGGAAATAAATAATAGGCTACGTGGATTGAGAGAAGAAATAATTTGCTTGTCTTGAGAACCATAGCTGGATTGAGACAAATAATCAGCTATTTGCTTGTCTTGAGAACTAATTTCGGTAAATAATTCACACTCACTGTATGATCATGCCCATCATAAGGCCCTTCATCGCCCCATGGACCTGCAGCGTGCACGTGCCCATTGTGATCACTGTACGAAAATGCAAGCGAGTTGATAACCTCGCCACTGCAAATTGTCACACTTTCCAGACGGCAGGGTGCCACTGTAATGTCGTGAGGTTTCCCGCTAGATCCACCCCACAATCCAAATTTTGCAAGCCGATCCTAGGTACAACCACACCAAGAGTTTTTTTGAGAAGAACATGATGAAAGAAATAAACACAACAAGCTAGGAGTAAATCAGAACCTTTTCTTCATGCTTCACTGTTTCCTTCTCAGGGTTTACATAGAAGCCTATCGCTTCAACGTGCCACGATGCACGCGCAAAGAAGCCAACAATGCTGCCATTGCTCTGCTTTGGAGTGTTGAAAGGAATTCCTCCTCCTTCTCCAAAAGGTCCATAGCTACGAGCATTGGTGACAAGTGTAAGCGAAGTTATAACATCGCCTAAAGAATGTCTATATCGATCCATCGTTCCAGAAACTTCTATCAGAAACTCCAAGGGGCCAAGCAAAATCTGCAAGAAAAGTAAAACTATCGTCAAGCCAACTGTTTGGTAAAGTAGATAATTAATGCATAACGAGCAACATGGATTGACAGAAGAAACTGAAGACACCCATGTATGTTAGTTGTCTTCAGAACTAACTTTGCTTATAACTCACCGTGTGATTGCACCCGCCATCATAAGGCGCACCACCGCCCCATGGACCTGCAGCGTGCTGCTGCCCATTATGATCACTGTATGAAAATGCAAGTGAGTTAATAACCTTATCACTGCAAATTATTACACTTTCCAAACGGCAGGGTGCCACCCTGATGTCTCGAAGACACCCAGTATTTCCACCCCATGGTCCAATCTTTGCAAGCCGAACCTTGTCCAACCACACCAAGACAAAAATTAGGAAGGGAAGGATGAAAAAGGAAAAAACAAGCAAAATAAGCTAGGAGTAAATAACTACGTGTTCTTCGTCTTTCATTGTTCCTGGCTCAGGGTTTGTATAGAAACCAATTGCATCAACAAACCACCCTGCGCGCACAAAGAAGCCAACAATGCTGCCGTTGCTCTGCGTTGGAGTGTGGAAAGGAACTCCCCCACCTCCTCCAAAAGGTCCATAGCTGCCAGCATTGGTGACAAGCGTAAGCGACGTTATTACATAGCCTGGTGCACGTATATATCGATTCATCGTTCCAAAAACTTTTATCAGAAACTCCGAGGGGCTAAGCAGAATCTGCAAACCAAGGAAAACTACCGTGCATCAAGCTAGCTATTTGGTAAAGGAAATAAATAATAAGCTACGTGGATTGAGAGAAGAAATAATTTGCTTGTCTTGAGAACCATAGCTGGATTGAAATAAATAATCAGCTATTTGCTTGCCTTGAGAACTAATTTCTGTAAATAATTCACACTCACTGTATGATCATGCCCACCATAAGGTCCTTCATCGCCCCATGGACCTGCAGCGTGCACGTGCCCATTGTGATCACGGTACGAAAATGCAAGCGAGTTGATAACCTCGCCACTGCAAATTGTCACACTTTCCAGACGGCAGGGTGCCACTGTGATGTCTCGAAGACTCCCAGTATTTCCACCCCATAGTCCAATCTTTGCAAGCCGAGCCTGAGAGATACCAATGAAGTATTATATTTGGAAGAAAACAAGAATAAATAAGTAAGACAAACAGGCAATAAATTATTACCCATTCCTCTTCCTTTATTGTTTCCGACGTAGGGGTCTCTCCCTTTCCATCCCAGAGCATAACTTCTTCGAAATGTCTCATCACAACAAGAGTAGGATGGTTGGGATTAAGGTTGGTTGCATTACGCAATGCAGCTTCTGCAGCCTGCATCTGCCAAACCCTAGCACCGCGACAGTCAATTCCAACGTCCACCGCCTTAAGGGAGGTGAGATTCTCCAAACCCAAATCGAAATCACCATGAACATCTTTTGTCTCTGCAAGATCAAAACTAAGAGAAAGCTTGTGAAGCTTCTGCATGGCTCCTGGTCTGAACACCAGCCCCGCTGCACGACTTGCAAACTTGAGGTTTGATAGACACCGGAATGCTGTTGCACGGCCGGTACTACCTATTCTGCCGGTAATCTCCAACCTTGCACTTCCTTCTGTGGCTTCTATCACTTCCAAATCCACACGACGAAGGTTGGGCAAATCTGCGAGGATTTCAACATCCCGCTGCAGTAGTATCCTCACCATGATGGATAAGTCAGACATGACGGAGAGCGAGGAATTTATCCACCTTGGCAGTTTGGAGAATGGGCTGAACTCTGCCCATACAGACCCTGCCCTGAATATATGTTCAGTCTGACCGACACCTGTAAATCTTTGAAGTTGTGAAGGGACCCAGTCTACTTGCAACATGAAATCAAGGGACAAATCTAGAGCAAAGATACAAAGAGTTTTGAGATTCTTCAGATTGCATAAACACTTGAGCAAACACTTCTCATATCCCTTGTCCCATCCAGAGCGTGAAATCTCTAGTCTCAGATACCTCAAGTGAACCAAGTTCCCCATTCCCTGAATGTTACGACTAGTGCAGTGTTCCAAATCCAAGAGGCGCAGGACTGGAAATATGGAGAGGGATGGCATCGAATTAATAGCTCGCGAGGATACAACCAGTGTCCTCACATGAGGCAACATCTTGATTGCCTGAGGCACGCCGTGCTCTTCTTTGTTGTTTCGGAGGGATAGCCGATGGATGCTGTCTGGTTCTAATGGAAAAGGTTGGCCATTCAATACTGTAACGAAGTTCTCTTCAGCTGACAAGGAAGTGATAAACTCAAGCACCATATCATGTACACGACAAGCTTGCGCCCTCCCAAGGGTGTCGACATTGGCAGGTTGGATCATGCTCCTACTAATGAGCTCGTTAAAGTGCTTATCTCCTAGTTCATACAGGTTGTCATCTTGTCTTCCATGAATAAAATCTTCTGCTACCCATCTCCATATCAGGTCATCTCTCCCAAATATATGGTCCTCCGGGAATATACTTAGGTAGAGAAGACAAGCCCTTAGCTGTGGAGGCATATCACGGTAGCTAAGAGATAATATCAAACGCATGTCCTTCACACCATTGCTATCTTCGAGTCCAGTACGAATAGAGCTATACACGCTACACCACTGATCCTTAGTTTGGGTCTGTTTGTTTGCAAGTAGACTCGATATGGCAACGATAGCTAATGGCCATCCTTGGCACCTTTCTAATATTTCCCGCGATACATCCTCAAGTTCAGTAGGGCATGGAGCTCCCGCAAACACTTTGTTATACAATAGCTGTTTAGAGTCAATATCAGAAAGAGGCTGCAGTTCATGTACGATACCATCAAATGTGGGAGACGAGCAACATGATTTAGCAACATCAATATGGCGAGTTGTCGTGATTATTTTACTGCCAAGTTTGTTCTCAATCAGAACACACTTTATATCATTCCATGCTGGTTCATCCCATATATCATCAATGACAAGCAGGTACCTACGGTTTTTGCAATGGCTTTATGAGTTGGCAACTGCTGGCTAGAATCAAGTTGAGATGTGCAATGGAAAAATAATGCGAGAACCCACAAACTATAAAACTATCAATGAGAAAATCATATTTTGCGGCCCACAACGTGATGGGATCTAGTGATGAGCCCGCTGCCTTATCTCTCCCACAAAATCCCCGTTCAACACCATAAAAGCATGGAAATACACATGCGACAAAAATAAATGACATAAGCAATATTTTTCTTGTATACAACAAATCCCCGTTAAATGCAACAAATCATAGAAACCTAATGTAGCATGTGCAACATAAAAGTTTAACATAAGCAACAAAAATAATATGTTTATGTGACATGCAACAACCCTATTGCAATAAACATGTGCAACAAATAATCTAGGCGGTGCATGAAACAAAAATCATCTAGTACCACAACAAAAAGTTACTCTATTGCAACAAAATCCCTCATGCATCCAGAGAAACGCAACATGTTACACAACATGTGCAACAAATTAATCATCTACAAGTATGCACACAAAAAAAAACCTTAATAATGTAACATCTACTTTCCAATCCCAAGCCTCCAATGTCTCTCAATCTCTCTGACCATCTGTTTCTCTTTCTTCTAGTCAAGCAATTGGGGAAAGGAGTAGCACGAGCAGCAGCTCACCAACCTCCACCTTAAAATCCCCAAACAAAGCATCACAAGTGGAAACATGGAGGATGAGATTCAGCATGAGAGGTGAATGGAGAAGAACGCGCATAAGAAGAGAAGATAAGATGGAGAGGGACGGATGTAAAGGAGATGATAAGGTGGAGCTAGGCCATCGGACGGAGAAAACATCGACGGCCCGGAGCCCGCCCAACTGGAGCGTTGGATCAGCCGATCAATTCGAAGCTTTCTCCTTTTTTTAATACTCCTTCAGATGCTATAGTTTTTAAAACCAAAGTAAAGCCGGAAGTGGTTCTTTCATTATTTAAAGAAAGAAGCTAGACAACTCTTAATCGAACCAGCTATGCACTACAAGGGCATTTAAAATTGTGAATTAAAAGTAACGTATGTATAATAATCCTAAGATAGCAACAGTTATCAATGTACCTCTTGTCCTTTAGGACATCTCTTATCCTGTCGATGACCTCCTTTTCAGTCCATGTTTCAGTGTTTCCGTAATTTCGATGGCTTTCTTGACGATGTACGCTGTAGAGGATTTTTGTTTTGTTAGGCTTGAGAATTAGTGAAGCTTTTGCATGAATTAATTTGATAGCAGGAGTTTTTCTTTCTAAGCTAATGATAGCAAGAGTGCAATGGATGTACCTCTTATCCTTGGACTTCGGGACATCTTTCATTTTGATTGTGACTTGTCGAAGTATGCTGCTGATGATATTCTTTATATTAGGCTTGAGAGAAACCGAAACAAAAGCTGTACAATCGAATTGGTCTTGGAACTTCTGGTACACCACGTTGGCAAGGGTTGTCTTGCCCATTCCGCCGATGCCAACGATGGAGATCAACTTGAGCTTCTCCTCCGATGTACTTCCTTCCGTGGACAGCAACTTGATTATCTCTTCACTCGAGCTGTCAATGCCAACAAGCTTCGCCTCATCTTCGTACAGAGCTCGCCAGCGTGGATCAGACGGGGCTGAGGCTTCAATAACATCAACTCTGCACCTGTCGCGACGTCTGCTCACCTCCTCCACCTCCTCTTTGATGCGCTCGATCTTGGTGGCGATGTCACGCCGAGCCTTACACGTCCCCAGCAGCATGCCTTTGATATTAACGCAGCACGTCATGGAGGATCCAGACTCGCCAGCAGCATCAACATGCACCATGTAGGAATCTACAGTGTCCTCAATGACGTAGGACATGTCCCTCACTTTCCTTGCCCAGATCTTGACCTGCGGGTCGAGCTGCTCTGGTGGAACCTCCGACACCTTCTCAAGGGCAGGTTTCATGCTCTCTAGCTCGTCCCGGATGTAGCGGATCCCCTCCTTGGCACCCTTGTGCAGCTGGTATTCGCCGGCAAGCATCTGGCCCAGCTTGGGTAGGACAGCCTGCAGCGCCCCCGTCGAGGCGCTCACCACCAGGTCCATCTCTCGATTGTCAGTCAGTCTTCGTTCTAGTCAGTCCATCTCCTGCCATGTAATGCATGCAGTCACTGAACATGTGCAGTGCTTTGGGTAAAAGCATATAAACTCTGGACAAAAGAACCGCGGCGCTTTTAAAAGCATATAAGCATATAAACTGTGTAACTATGAGGAGCTCCGGCCGAACCGCGGCGCTCGGCGGGGCCGCTTCAACAGCGGGCGGCGCTCGGCGGGGCCGAACGGCGGCGGCGGCGGCCGAAGGAGCTCGGGCCGGCTGCACTCCTGGGCAACGCGAGGGAGCTCCGGCGGCGAGCGGCGTGCGGCTGTGCTGGCCACGGGCGCGTGGGGGAGCTCCAGCCACGGGTGCGCAAGGGGGCTCCGGCGGCGGCGGGTGCGCGTGGAGGCCGCTGCGCGGGCACGGCGGGAGGTGCTGCGTGAGGGAGTTAGAAAAAGGGAGGAGAGAGAGAGTATCGGTGGGGGGAAATAAATATCTCCCACCCCTCACCGGCCATGCAATGTGGGCTGTGGCCATTTAGCCAGGGGCGGCTCGGCCAAAGGAAAAAAAGAGAGAAGCAAGGGAAGGAAAGAGGAAAAAAGAAGAAAAGAGGAGGAAGTAAAAGAAGAAAAAGAAGAAAAAGAAGAAGAAAAGAGGAGGAGGAAGAAGAAAAAGAAGACAAAAAAGAGAAAAAAAAAGGAAGGAGAAAGAGGGAAGGAGAAGTAGTCGGTTAAAGTGACCTACCGGTTAAATAAAGTTGTTCACTATGAATTGATTTCATTCCAAAAAAAAAGTAAGAAAGAAGTCTATATTTCACCCTGAGGTTCCAGTCTCGGCCATATAACCTCTTAGAAAAAAAGTAAAAATTCCACGTTAATTAGGTCGGGCCGTGGTCCGCAAGACAACCCAAAGCTTTTGCTAAAGTAATCCCAGAAAACGCAGTCACGCTGATCCCGAAAGGACCAGAGATGCCACGTTACTTCTTTCGCCAATCGAAAACAGAAACTTTAGGGTTTCAAACCATCCTCGCAAAAGCTCTATCTCCTGCGCCAGGGGTGGGCCTAGGGCCAGGGCTGGAAGGGCTACAAACACCGGTCCAACTAAAGTGCATAAGAGAGCAAGTATGTGTTATTTAGTCTAAAATACTAAATCTCAAACAGCTTAGCACCCTTTGCCTCGGCACAGCCCTCTCCTGTGTTCATTTCTAGGTCCGCCACTGTCCTGCGCTTAAGAACTGCAGTGCTCCACCGCCGGTCAGCTGCGTACCTTGAAGGACTGCATTGAGTGCTCCAACAAAAGAAAGATGAAGGGAGAGAAGGCTGCTGCTGATGCGCCGATGATGGCGACCGCTGGCGTCAACGGCGAGGAGGCTCCGAGGAAGCAGAAGGCGCGACTGACGGCGAGCGAGATCCACTTCATCCTGCGCCCGAGACCGGCGACGGTTGTCGAAGTGGAGGACTATACCTCGGACGAGGAGATCATCAAAGAGAGCAAGGCGCTCATCCGCAAAGGGAACGCCATGTTCAGGTCTCATGAGGACCGGATCGATCTCCGAGTTCGAGGCCCGGGTCCGCCGGCACTACGGGGCCAAGGGATACTTCGAGCTCGACGATGACAAGTACGAGGCCAATAGGGCCGAGCGCGAGGCGTGGTTCGATGAGGAGTTTGATAGGTTGGGGTTAGGCAGGATTAATTAAGATCGACGAGTTCATCATGGTGGAGAACTAATTAAGAGATGTTGCTGTGAGATATTCAAACTAGGTGTTGAGCAATTTAATTACTTGGGCTACATCTATGTTATGCTAGCTGTTTCGTTCATGTGATTCTGTGATTATATGCATGTCTGATGTGCTTTTGTTAGGCCCTGACGAACTAACATACGTTGGAGCTACATTTTGACCCAGAGTTGATTGTAGTATACAGTACTATTTCTAATATTATGAAGAGGCTTAATTCATTAATTGACGTTCTTATCTTTCTCTCGTGTCCTACGTACTCTGCCACGTACCGTACAAGCAATCTAGCAGTAGTCAGGATCTGAACGAAGTTGATTTAGACGATCGATTCAACTGCTGTGTGAAGTCGTGCAGTGCGACTGGTTCCAATGTTGTAAGACGCTAAGAAACCAAACGGCAACATCTATGATTTGGGTCCTGAGCAAAATCAACTTCGATACAAAGCATACGCAAGCAACTAATAACTTTATGCAACAGGAGGGCGGGAATAACATCTCAAGAAGAAACGACAATGAAAGAAAAATAAAAGATCAAAAGAGAAATAAAAGTGAGTGAAAGGAGACAAGAAAACCATAACTTTGTGCATGCACATATTCACTTAACGTCCTTCGCGCTCAAAGACTTGTAAACAATGTAAGTACGAAAAGGTAATCACTATTCATCGTGGGCGTGTAATAAGTTAGATGGTAGAGCGCTCGCTTAGCATGCGAGAGGTACGCGACCGAATCGATTTTTCTTCTTAAATCTCCTTATTTTACTAGTATTGCTTTTCGACTGTACAAATGGCATCCCATTTTCTTTATTTATTATTATGTTTCCAATGTATGAATCGCATCGTTTTCTTCTGTTTTTTAGGTTTGCCAGTGTGATCTCTTCTCTTGATGGATCTCTTCGTTTGTTCAAGACAGAGATACCCTGGATTGTGAATTTAAATTGATTGCGATGAGATAAAACCAATTCAATTTGATGAGTTGGGCCGCCATGTTTCTTCCCTGGATTGGACGCCTGCAAGCAATCTTGTCGGACTATTACGGCCCAATCCCAGGCAAAACTGTATTAAGGGCCTCTTCGATTCAAAGGATTTTCAAAACGTAAGAATAGAAAAAACGTAAAAATTAGATGTTATAACATGTTGTATTCTATATAAATTATAAACACATAAATAAGTACTAAAAGTTATTTGGTTGTACCGTAGAAAAAAGATATGAACTTTCTTTAGAGGTTTGGTGCATGTGATAAAGAAATTTTTTTAAGAACTAGGACTCAATGAAATTTTCTCTTTAGAATTGCATACAAAGTTCATAGAAAAAATTCATATAATTTTTCATCCTACAAATCAAACAAGCTCTAAAGAAAAAAATTCTAAGAAATAAAATCCTCTAAAATTTTCATGAAGTTCCTTAAAATCAAAGAGCCCCTTAATAGAAGAATCCTAGGTTGTACACAAATACAACTTATGCTATTCAAATGAACTTTTTTGTTTTTCGAAACTCGCTATGAACTTATCAAGTCTTCCTATGATCGGTCTCCTTGGCTCAAAATTTATCAAGTTAAAACACCACTAAAGATATTTCATTTATGGGAGATGTTCGTTGAAATTCCTGGATTATCTCACGGAAGTGTGAGTCAAGTGGCTAATGTCATTGAGACACCGAGCGCAAATCCCAGAGAGCCCCGCGTGAAAAATTCTAGATTTGGGAGGACTTGGGGTCCTAGACTTGACTCTATTCGGTCGGGCGTTGAGGCTTCGTTGGCCTTGGCTGCAATGGACCGCCCCCTCAAGACCTTGGGCGAGATCACCCTTCTCATGCAATGAGATTGATATGGACCTCTTTCGTGCCGCTACTAGGATCACTCTGGGGGATCGGGCAAAAACTTCTTTCTGGTATGACAGATGGGTCAAGGGGATGGCACCAAAAGACCTAGCGCTATCTATCTATCTATTTGCTAAGAGAAAACAGCGAACTATGCAGCGAGAGCTTCAAGATAGCAATTGGATCCAATCCCTTCGACCGCTCACAACCACCACTCAAATTCAGGAGTTTGTACGAATTTGGACCAGTCTGCGAGACATCCAGCTTGTCCCTAACACACCGGACTCCATCTCGTGGCTTTGGACTACAAATGGTGAGTACTCCGCGGGGTCGGCCTACAAGGCGCAACTCACCATGTCCACCACCCTTTCAGTCCGACAAGGTCTGGCGCTCCAACATGGAGCCCAAGTGCAAATTCTTTGCTTGGTTGATCCTACACTCAAAAGCACTGACGGCCGATCGCCTCGCCATTCGTGGTTGGCCACATGATGAGACCTGTAGGCTATGCGACGCCGGATTCGAAACAAATGAGCACCTTGCTCGTCATTGCATCTTTACCCCAGGGGTGTGCATGGGGTGTCATCTCCCACTGGATGGGCATTGCCACCGCTTCTCTACATAGCGCCCTCCCGCTAAACACCTGGTGGGAAAAAATTGACCCTTCGTGATGCTTCTGAAAGAACAACCTTTAGCGACATCATCATATACGTTATCTGGAATGTCTGAAGAAACGTAACCGATGAGTCTTCCAAAACATCGCGCGCTTAGTGTTGGAGGTAGCTTCCCTCGTAAGAAAAGATCTTGAGCAAAGAAGTCTAGCTTTCCAATCTGCAATGTAATACCTTTTCATTTTCTTTATTTCATGTACTTAACTCTATTTCTCCTCAATGAAATTCAGCAGAGCGCCTCCTTTCCAGTCAAAAAGAAAAGTTCTAGATTTTCACTTTCTTTGTTACTAGTAGAGAATTGGGGGAGCCCCGTGTGAGGCCTCGAAGGCAAATCTAAGGTTTCTTTTCAAGAGCCACCATCTCATTTCGACTTCTCGCTGTCATCGGAGACGGGGACTGGCCGTCCACTGACAACAGCGAGGGCTCTCCTCCCTTGCTCTGACTCATCGGCTTCCCTTTTCCTCCTGTTGCTCCAATGGGCGATGTGGGTGTTGGGCGGCATGGTGGCAGGGTGACATGTCCGGGATGGAGCGACGTTCTTGGGCAATGGGATGACGCACCTAGGAGGGAATCTTGGTGGTTTTTTTTCGGCGGATTGGGAGGCTTCACGTATGGATGACAATCTGGCCTTCATTGGTTGAATCTAACAACGAGGATATTGGTGTGTCTTCACAAATCGATTCATGCTCTCCAAGGTGAAACCCTTGATCTAGCCTTCATTGGTCGAATCCAACAACGACGATGCACGCGCGTCGTTCCCTTCTTGAAGGATTGTCTTCAATGCTGGCGATCTAGTCTTCACTGGTTGGATCCGGCAACGAGAGTGTGTGGTGTCTCATGCACTGGTACCTGTTCTCTGGAGTGAAAACCCTCGATCTGGCCTTCACTATTTGGGTCCGATAATGTTGACTTATGCGCAGCCGCTCCTTCTTTATGTGTTTGGTACCAGTCTCACCCTGACATGGCTGTTCTCTCCTAAGACATGCTGAGTCTAGACATGCTGAGCGCATACAACTGCACAATGTTTGGTAGCCTGTATATGCTGAGACATGCTGAGTTGAGATCTTGTTTGGTTGGCTGTATCTGTGGTCTAGACATGACTGAGAGGCTTTGCTGAAAGATTTTGGTGGGTTGAGGTCAGCCATGCTGACCAGGGAACCTCCACTTATGGGTTCTCTCCTGGGCATGGTTGAGAGACTTTGGTGGGTTGAGATGGGCATGGCTGAGAGAGCTCATACATCCTACCAAACACTGAAAAGTGGGTTGAGAAGAGAATAGATGAGGGGATGCACTCTACCAAACACACCCTAAGGCATTGTGGTGGAACATGGCAATTTGCTCCGATGGGTGAAAACTCTTGGTCTGACCTTCGTTGGTAGGACCCTACTTTGATCCTTGGTAGCGTCGTAAGTGCTTTGGTTTTTTATTTTCTTGTTACTATGTTAGTTTCCTTGAAGCTGGCCATATTTTGATAATTTATTTGTTGTTTTAAAAAAATTTGGCTACATTTTGATATTTTATTTTTTATTTCTTTCAAGCCGTTTTGTTCAATTTGGATGTTTTTAGCATCGTTTGAAATAAAATTAAAAGTCGTGTATATGAATCCATGCAGATGTCGAGAAAGATCTTTTTAATCTGAAAATATAGAGAATTGGTATTCCTTCGTCCGGGAGAAAAGACGGGCAGCGGGGAGAAAATTCTCTCGTGTGCTGTGAATAACCTGATGCTCATCGAAAAAGGTAAGAAAGAAATGATGCTCTGCTATGGTGTGTTCCAAAGTTGGTCGATCGGTACAGTTACCTTGTTTCGCCACTTAGGGGCTGTTTGGTTGCCAGCCTTAGCTTGCCACGGCTAAGGTTAGGCGTGCCACAGCTGCATAGTCAAGCGTTTGGTTCGGTACGAACGTGAGGCTCGCCACAACGCACAGCCCCTTTCGCCACAAAAATTCTCGCCAAATGTGTGGCGGTCTTTTTTGCCGCCACACCGCCCGCGGCGCGCCAACGGGAGGCGAAAAAATCCCCGCGAATCAACCTCCCTGTAATCCTCCTCGTTTCTTTGGCGTCTCCCACCCCGAGCTCTCGCGATGGCGCTCCCTTCCCTCGCCGCCGGCAAGTCTCCCCGACGCAGTTGACTTCGGTACGCCTCCTCCCTTCCTTTGGTCTTCCCTGCCTCTCGTTTCTCCCTCCTAGGGCAGCGCTGCTCCCTCTCTCTTCTCAACGATTTGGATCTGGATCCTCCTCCGATGCTTGATGCGCCGCTCGCCGGAGCCACCGCAGCCTCCATTCCCATCTGCAGGCACACCGAGACCCTCTCCTCGCCACCTTCACCCGCGTCTGCGCCGACGGCCCCCTAAACGCCACGCTTGCGCTGCTCCCGGACCTCGCCGCTGCCGGCGTCCGCGCGGATCCCGTCTGGCTCTGCCGCCTCATCAAGCTCCGCGTCCGCCACGGCACGGCAGTTCTCCTGCTTTGCTTCGTCTTTCTCTCTAGCGTTTGACGATCCCTGACGCAGACGAACGGACGTATCATCAGGCAAATATAATAGGTTACTAACTAGTAACAGAATGTAAACTAGCAGATGGTGATTCCTTTACTTCTTTCACAGATGGACCACTGTAGCACTGGGGTGATTCTAGCCAACTATGGCAGCAAACCAAACGCAAGCCAGAGTTTTTTTGCCAGACTTTTGTGGAAGCAATCCAAACGTACACCATACAAAATCTGCCACACCTAACCTTAGGCGTGGCTACGAACCAAACAGACTGAATTTACCACAGATTGTGGCAAGCCAGACATGTGGCTAATACCTCACTTTAGGCGTGGCAATTTGAGTCGGCAACCAAACAGCCCCTTAATTTGATTATCCCGCGGACACTAAACGACTCTACCACGAGTATATAATTCGACTAAGCTGTAGCCTTCGGTTAGAGCACGTGTTGCTCCTCTGAGCTAGTCGGGCCCACAGAACAGTGACCAGTCACTTCACTGGCAGTTGGGGCTCAGTGCTCGCTCGCTAACTTCCTGAGCATTTATACCCTCGCAGTAGCGTTTCTTACTCTCTGTTCACGATCAGACACTTCTCCTGCAGCCAATGACCATCTGGTCCCACCACACATCTTAGTCCACGTGTCAGTGAATTTCTACGACGACCAGTTTGGTTTCCTCTCTCCCAACCACCTGACTTGACTCAGTTCACCACAGGTGTATTCGTCAACTCGTGCTTTGTAGGAGTATTTCACATGCAGGTCCTCACCAGATGGTGAAATTCCAGCATGGTCTCTGCATGACCGACTGTATTGTACACGTAGTACTAGCAATATAAGTACGTATACATGCATGCACACGACCGAGCTGAGATACAGAGATAGGGATAGCTCATAATTCCATCGTGACCTCGTACGAAATCACATAATTCTTCATGGTCCTATATATTTGGGTTAGTGCTAGGCTGCTAGCTCCACCATTCAGTCTGCGTTCCCAGCTCGATCGATTTTTTTTCTTGATCAAATTACCCGGTGCATGTGCACATGATAGTGAACGCCTAAGTCTAAGCCTAAGCCTAAGCATAAATGTGATTTTATGTGGTTAATTAAGCTGCAATCGCGTAGCGACGGGCAACAAGATTTAAACATCTGGCCGCTCGAGTCGTACGTCCATGTAGGACATCGCACCACCAAAATGTGGTCTCTGTACTTTGCGTATAGGTCGTTGAATGCGTGTTTATCTTTGCTTCATTTCTCTGTGACTACGTATATACTTCGTATGCATTCTGTGTTGATGGTAGTTATCGATTAGCCTACCACACAATAGATTACACGGGCACGGAAGGGCTTGGATGCAAATCGTTCTCGACGGCCGCGCGCGCGATAGCTTCATTCCGGCAAGAAATTAAGACGTTCGCGTCATGGCAACGACCACCCAACAACAGCCATCTATCGGTCGCTGCCTAGCACCGACTACTGATAAAGTCCAATTTCCAAGCTCGTCTTCTCTAGCACGTAGATATGTTCCTCCGCTACAATCTAAAGAAGCTGAACTACCCTTTGATGAGAATCTAAACAATAATGTAAGTCTTTACATAAAAAGTTTTACATTCAAAAATCATCCGTCTATAATAAGTTAGTTGTCACGCATGGTTTTTAAGTTAAAAACTATCTATGGAATAACAATTCAAAGATCAATTATTTACATAAAAATCTTCTAAGCATCTAGCTCATCACAGACAACTATCCAGTCAAACCGTGTATAATGCACTATGTAGGACCGTCCATCTATCCAACCTACCCACTGCTGATCGATCTAAACCCTAATCTACTAGCGTGCGTCACCCTCGGCTCCAGAACCCACCAGATCTTTCGTTCTCTCCTTTCCACCGCTGCCTCTTCTTTTGGCCCTTTCCTTCCACCGCCATCCTTCTTCCCCTCCCCGTCCTCATCTGGCCACCCTCCTCGTCCTCCCCCTCCCCCTCCTCATCCGCATCCTCCATCTCCATCCCTGGTGATGCACGAGGCGGCGTGTGACATCAGTGAGCCGGACAAGATGAGATCGAGCATGAGATGACCGGATCCGAGGAAGGCACATCATCCTCGAGCTCGAGGACGAGGCGTCGCCACCTGATCCAGCCGCCTCGACCTCGAGGCGGCTGGATTCGGTGGCACATCCTTAGGTCGAGGCGGTTGGATTCGGTGGCACATCCTCATCCTCGAGCCAATGCTCCTCATGCCTGCGGCCACATCTAAGTCCTCTTCGGCCCTCCCTCATCCACGACCCTAGCTGGATATGTCAAGTGCGTCGTTGCCAGCTCCAGATATGTTAGCACGGGGGTCAGGGCGTCGTCATTGACGATGTCATCCACTACCCAGCTGGGAGGTAGCGCTCCAATGGCCAAGGCGACATTCTGGCACACGCCACCAGAACAGCCATGGTGCTCGAGGTCAATGCGCCCCCTCCCCTCCTTAATCTTTTGCTTGCTTCGAGCCTACAATGATTTCTGATGTACCCAATCACAAGCAGTGATTATCCACCATCCCGGTTCCAGGTGTAGGTCAGCGCTGTCAATCTCAGTTGTGATGACAAGACCATGGCAGGGAATCGTCATGCCCGCTGGTGACCTTAACAAGATCATTGCTTGCATGTGAAGCTGGAGGTGGTTAGCATCGACAACGGCATGGTTTTTTTATTTCATATTGCATATCACAGACGGGTCTCAATAAACCGTCTATGATAGAAAAATATCATTACATATCTTTTCCTACAGGCGGTTCAGAGAACCATATGTGCTGAAGTTTTTAAACCGTCTCTGATAACAGTCTGTATAGCAGTGAAGCATGTGATTGACCTGTAATGTTAATTCTCACGTTGTTGTGGTGTCAAACATTTGTACATCACAAACCATGTGGTATACTCTCATGCCCTTTCTTAGATGAGTAACAATTCCGTTGACATTGTGAAATACACACATGGCGTGCATGGAAGGATCAGGGTAGCTAAATAGGTGAATCCCGTTGAGGTAACCGAAATAAGTGTGACGAAACCATCACAGCAGAGGCAGAAGATTTAGTGAAGTTGAAACTAATTTATTTGATACAACTTTATAATAGTACGACGAATTATCGCTCTCTTATGACCACCTGATTGTTCTATACAAAATTCTCATAGGAAAGAATAATCAGCCTTCTATTGCTCTGGAGCATCCCCTTCTATCTTTCGTGGATCACTTCCATCAACATATTTTATACGAATCGTCCTTGTTTTTGTATTTTTACTGCTCTACATCCATCAAGATTCACGAGTTAGTTTTTAATAGGTGCTGTCTGAGTGCCTAACGTGATGGTATGTATGCGTGTGACTACGAATTGTGCTTAGTATTTCTCAAAAGGAAAAGAAATCTGCCTAAAATCCAACGAGATGTAACAGGACTGCTTTTTTCCGGTCATCCTTGCACTGCAAGTTGAGTGTAACACTTGCTAGCCAGCTGCAGCTGCAACCACAAGCCGCGGTCCGCAGTTCACACGCATAAAAGCAACCACAACCGCGCGCCATCCTCTGCTCCGCCTCCTCCTCCGCCGTGTCCAAGAACCCCACACCCGCCGCCCATGCCGCCGCCGGAGAATCCTCTGCCGCTGCCGCGGCCGCGGCCGAAGCCACCAAAGCCCAAGCCAAAGCCACCTAAACCGGAGCCGGAGATGAAGCCGCGGCCGGTGCCGGTGCGGGACGAGGCCCACGACGTCGTCCCGTTCCCGCGGGACCCCTTCGCCTGCGCCTCCGACTGCTCAGAGTCATGCGCCTACTACCGCCTCTGCCCGCCGCCGCCGCCGTCGTCCTCCAGCGCCGCCACCGTGCACCTCCGGTCCTCCCGCCTGCCCACCCCGCTCATCGCGCTCTCGGCATCCGTCCTCGCCGTGTCCGTGGTCCTCCTCCTCGTCCTGCTCGTCTGCCACGTCGTGCGGCGCCGGCGGCGCCAGACCGCGCCTCAGGAGACGCCGCTGACCGCCCACCACGTCGGCGAGGAGGGGGGCGCGGTGCTGACCGTGGCGGCGGAGGAGGACTCAGACGGCGACGACGGCAACGGGGTGCACCACGTGTGGTACATACGCACCGTGGGGCTCGACGAGCGCGCGATCGCGGCCATCACCGCGCTGGTGTACGACGCCGAGAAGTGCGGCCGCGTCGGAGGGGACGACGATGGCGGCGGCTGCGCGGTGTGCCTCGCGGAGTTCCGCGACGGCGAGACTCTGCGTCTGCTGCCGCGCTGCCGCCACGCGTTCCACCGCGGGTGCATCGACACCTGGCTCCGCGCCCACGTCAACTGCCCGCTCTGCCGCGCTCCTGTCAAGGTCGCCGACCAGGCCGCCTCCGGCAACGCCGCGCCGTCCGCGGCTACGGCCGCGCTCGGCGGCAATCCCACGGCAAGTCTTGGCGCCGCTGGTGCTGCTGGCGCCGAGGAGGCCGGCCGAGACGGCGCCATACCGGAGCGGGCGGTTAGGCGGGCCGCGTCCATGGTGGCGCTCCCGAGGCTGCCATGGCCGGACCTCTCGCTCCGAGCGCCGGCGTCGAACAGTGGGCGCGAGGGGGAGATGGGCGTGGCGAAGATCACTAGGCTGACGAAACTCTCGGAAGCGTTGGAGATGGCCGGCCTCGGGGTAGGCAGGTCGGTCTCATTTGGCTCCGCGAGCTGCCTGCGTTTGTCAGGCCAGTCGGCCACCGGCGTCAACGCCGACGAGCTTTCACGGTGAATTGCTGCATGCTGCTGCTGGTGTGGAGTGATTCAGAATTGCAGAGTTTTGGAGCAAATAGCATGAGCTTGTGCATGCACTCCGAGAATGTCAGAAATTGTAAATAAGAATCACTGACAGAAAAGATGTGCTTTTGCACACGGGATTGTAAGGTACGACGATCTATAAGAAATGAGATCAGTAGTGCCTGTTCATCGTGGTTCATGAATTTTATGAGCTTAAAATATGTGCCGCTTCAAAAAAAAATTCCTCACCGATTTCTTGTGTCTTTGAATGAATCTTTCGTGACCAACCATGACATGTAATTCTCAGGGCTACGGTTATGTGGTCATTTTGTATCCACAATTTTTAGCTACTGGGGGAATTAGGGCAACTGCTTTTGATTCACAGTTGCAAATTACCCTTTTGAGGCCTCATGATCATCAAATTCATAAGGTTTCAGGTTGTCTGCTTTCCAGAAAGAAAAAAAAACAGGTTGCAAACTAGCAAAGCAAGTATACGCCTAGTTAATTTCCAACACGTTTCAACCCAGTCGACACTTGTAGATGCTACTGCGGAATTTATTCTGTTACCAATCTAAAATGAATTGGATCCTACACCAATCCTGTGTGCTGCGCAGAAAGCATTTTTTTTAGAATCTGGAAGGAAGTACAATAGCATTTGCCTGCCTGAATCAGGATTCTCAAGGAAGTTCCAAGAACTGGCCACCTACCTGTCCTTGTCACCATCATGCTACTAACACTGTATTAAAGATGATGCCTCCGTTTGCAATGCTAATAGTATGAGTGACAAAGCAGGAGGCCAGGTAGGCAATCGATCCCAGTCACCTCAGATGGCAGTGTGCACCAATTATGTCGACCAAGAATCTGCTGTAGGTCCTTGTTGGTCGTAAAGTTAGATGGGTAAGTGTCAAGTGCGTAGGAGACTGGGAGATGGAAGTAGAAAGCAAGCACCTCGAGGAAATGGGATTGCAGGAGAAGAAAGTGTGGTTGAATTCGGTGTACCTCACACAGGTTGTTTAGGTTTAGGGTAAGGTGATGGAACAATGGATATCTTACCTTTTTGTGATATTTGTTCTTCAAGGTTGCTTTTTCTTGTCATTGGACAAGATACTTAGCCCTTGCAATAAGAGAGAAGTTGCCTTGCATCTTCGGTGTGAAATTGAAGTCTGAACAGGTTGACATTTTTGAACTGAACATAGTAAATGGGAAGATGGGCTACAGGAAAATGCCCAAGTACAATATACGCACTCAATAACGGTTACCTAAACAAATCACTGTTCGCAGATACACGGTTCAGTCACATTACAGAACAATTAAACCGAGGAAGCAAAAAAGAAAAAAGAAATACAGTATGCAGGCAGCGGCAGGAACCTTTCCAACATCCAAGAAAGATTGGTCATCACGGATATAAACCACTACCGAAACACTCTTGCTTTCATTATTCTTCATATGGTACTTGACAAGTTGACATACATCATAATTTGGTCCCAAATTCTCTACATTGGATTTCCTCTATGAGAGCAGGCAGCAAGACGATAAACCATGGGGACAAAAGGATATATAACTCACATAGGGCCATCAATTTTACAGAACTTGGACAGCATGGCCCATTTTATACTAGCGTGACATGATAAAGGCCTGGAGGTTTTTTGCCATTCAGCAGACCTAGAGAAAATTTGGAGTTTGTTTTCTTTACCTAAATACAAAAATTGTTCTAACTCCGACACAATAACGCATTTATCTCCAGTAGAAGATCACATAATCACAAAGGTAAGCAGTGAGACATCAGTAGAGCCTGAACAAATATCTCATTGCGGCAACATTGCTAAGAGATCTTCTTTGTGCTGCATACAGTAATATACCAAAATTGCGAGAATAATAACTAGTATCATGGACCATAGGCTTATACCTGTCAGAAAACAAGCAGACAATTTTAGGATACTCGCAAAAATCAGCAAGTATACAATAAGTTCAGAACTAAATATGTGTCAGTGACATACCATTACTCTTTGGGGATCCAATTGATGTCACCCTTGCAGTTGAGTCGAAAGAAGTCGACAGCAAGGTCCTGATATAGTATAAGATAACAAGAATGAGAAATCACATTTGTAGCATTCATCAACTAAAAGCAGAACGAGAGCACAAGTACTGACCTTGAATCTTGAGAGAAGGCCAATGTAGTAACAATGCCAAGATGTGCCTTTTTGACTGTTATAAGCACCCGCATATCTTTTGAACCTAGTACACTGATGCTTCCCTCAATAGTTCCACTGGACATGCAAACGCAAACAAATTAGACTTCCAAAAAAAAAGCAGCCATGTAATAATCATAAGCTTAACACTTAATTGCAATGGGCTGTCAATATTATATTTCCCCGCTCACATTGCAAGAAGTGTACCATCAGGTGAGACGGCAAAAGCTGAAATTGCCTCACGAGTTATTTTCTTTGATCCAATTCTTGTCCATGAAGTTGTGTTCCAAGATATTATTCTCCCATAATCACCTAAAAAGCAGAGTTATTCTGTAAATGTCAGGTCTCAAGTTTAGCAAACAACGATTCATAGCAGTGTGAACTCAAATATTTATGTCACCTTGCATTGCCGTAATAAAGAGGATCTGACTGTTGTCAGCCTTATTAGAGAATCTGCAGAACCCAAATATTTCTCCCTGGAAACGTAGAAGTCAGAAGCTCACATAAAACAAAGACAACAAATCAATGCATGTTTTAAGGAAAAATCACTCACTGCTTCTCTTGGCAAATTAGCTACAGCTTCAGATGACTTTAAATCCCACACTCTACATGGGCCACTGCTCCTATTCACAGCTAGAAACTTCTCATCGGAACTGAAAGCATGTCCCAGAACAGAGGGAACCCATCAGTATCATACAATCAATATCCAAATGGAAAGAGGAAGTTCAAGTGGCACTATTTCACCTGAAATTAAGATCCTTAACTGATGTTTTAGTATCAGGTTCTTCGAGAACGGTTTCCATGGCAGGCCATTTGAAGACCCTTAAATGTCCATCCTATACAGTACAGAGAGAAATTACTTGGCATGCATATGAACATATGTTCTAAGTTCTAACTGCCATAGAAAAGCTCCAACAACAGCAGCAAAATCATATAAATCATTGACCAATCCTCAAAGCAAACGCGCATGACTATAATTGTATGTGCAAGTCTACAATTCAAACAAAAGCAAACTTGAATAGCTACTGAGAAGGTCAAACATTAGCTTTTGAATAATGTTTTACCTGCAAGAAGTGACTGCTGGAAAATAGTAGACTAATGCAACACCGATACGGATACGTGTATTGGTGTCGGGGCAATACGGATACGGATACATCATTTTTCAAAAATACCAAAACGTGGATACGTTTATCTATTTTTTTTAAATATGAATAATAAGTTATATGCCATGGTAGGAACAACAAATTATATGCTATATTAGTTCGCCATCGACTTGCCACCTCATCAGCTGCTGGTGGTGCTGCTGCCGCCAACCGGTTAGGGATATGCAGGAGGGACAGTGGGTTGAGCAAATTGAGCTGGACGCAGGGAGAGGAAGAAGAGGAGGTGCTGGACACTCTGAGCGAGAAGAGTGTGCAAGGGGTGAGAGGGAGGGAGGCGGCTCGGAGTCGGGATAGGGGAGGGGCACAAAATAAGTTAGGACTAGATGATCGCTTATTGGGCTGGGCTGTATCGACTACGTATCCATCATGTATCCAATATGTATCCTAATTTTTCTCTTTATCTTTAATGTTAATTGTCCCGGTACTTGGTGGATGCGTATCGGGCGAGTATCCGGCACGTATCCATATCGTATATAATAGCCAATACAGATACGCCAGGTTTTGCACTTATCGGTGTTTCACGAGGAGGAATAGACACAACTCCTAGAAGCTTATAAGTGTTTAAGTTTGTTTTTAACTGAAAGGAAAAGGTCCTTTTTAACCCCAAAAAGTATTACTGTTGTTTGGATAAGCCCGCAAATTATTTTTTAGCTCACTTTACTCCTCCCAAGTATGAATGCTGTTCACTACACCCCTAAAGCTGTTTCTCTGGTGGTTTTGTCTAGGTGGCTGCCAACTCACCTTGTCTTGTAGACGTGGCATCGCAGGTGGAATGATGACCTGGTCAAACCAGTCTCCTCACTCTAACATGTGGAGCCCGCACATCAGGAGCTTCTTCTACCTCGCAACTTGTTGTTGCTCAATCTGCGACGTCGCCTCAACTCCCAAAGCACCATCACCACCTCTCTCCACTCTGGAAGTCCTAAGTGGTCTAGAGCCCTCACCATTGTTTCCATCTCCATCACATCTCTAGTTCCATTGGAGCCAGATCTGCACAGCTGGTTCAAGCTTGTCGCCGGCCACCTCCTTCAATCCCAAGTGAATTTAAGCTCACCATTAGAAGCCCCCATCAACTCCTCTGCCGAGTGTGCACCTCAAACCACCACCTGCTGTGACTCCGATGGCGATGGCACCCATCCCCGGCGCAGTGGTGTGGCCAATAAGGGCCAATCAAGCTGTGGGAGCAGTACATGGAGTGGCAACACCAATGTGAGAAGCTGCGTCTGCTCGTGGAATCGTGGTCGTCAGCCAGATGGGATTCACAGAGGAGTTCCTCGAGTGGAGACAGCCACAGAGGTTCACGAGGGTTGGGTTTTCAGGCTCGAGGTTGGAAGGCAGACTGATCTGATGGTTAATATGTTTGTTTGAGTGATTTGGAGGAACGTTTGCAGTTGACTTTATGTAGCATGTCTGTGGGCTGAGACTTGGATGGCCACGTGGACAAAAACCGGTCTCGTGGACGACATGCGTGCAAAACCATGGTCCACCTCAGCAAAGCCAGGTTACAAAACCAGCTTGAGCGGTTAAGTGAACGGTATTCATACTTCGGGAGAAGAAAATGAGCTAAAAAATAGTTTAGGGGGTTATCCGAACAACATTAATACTTGAGGGGAGTAAAAAGGACTTTTTCCTAACTGAAATAAAGGAGGCGGCACTAACTGTATAAAAGAACATCCCAAACAAGTGCATCATGGGAATATTTACACATTCATTTGGTCCATTCTTATGTTTAATTGCAATCATAACCGTTTTATTCACTTATTACAAAGTCATACCTTTATGTTGCTGCTAAACATTTCTGTATCAAACTGACCATGGACCAATATATAAAGTCTATATCAGCCCCTAAATTACCTAATTCATCAAAAAATACGGTTGTCAATATGGTGAAATAGTTCTTAAGCTGTCACACTGAGTTATTAATTGTTTGGCTATAGTTGCTCATGGTAATCAGAGTTAACATTGTATAAAACCATTAAGTACAAGCTGCTTTTACTCCTACAAATACCTACAGATATATTCATTTACCTCACCACCAGTGGCAAGTATTGAACCCTCTCCGCTGAACGACACAGCCAACTGTAAACCAACATCATTTAGCTCCACTAAAGCCTCCTGGTCAGACCTCAAAGCTAGTGTATGTGGCTCCTCTCCTTCTGGTGATTCCCATCGAAACAACCTATACCAGTGGCACATGGTCAAAATTCAGAATTGCAGAACAGTTCGGCAAAATTTTAAACCATGTTTGGATCATTCAGAAAAAAAGCATCCCATCATCTTTTTGTACAATTGAAGATAGTTGACAAAGTATAACAGGTATATTTTGCAGCTAGCATTTAAAACTTATCAACCAAACAAAAACAACTCAACAAGCCCAGTATATGCTTGCTGATAATGCCCTGAGATAAGTCCAACAAGTCAACTGAAACTTACTTACGGACAGAAGCAGGAACTAGACATGCCCCAAATTTTAGCTTCACCATGAAAGGGGCTAACAACCAGGAAATAAGGTATAATAACTTAAGCTCAGCAATTGTTGAGGATAGTTATTGTCTTATCATCTAAACAAAGCAACGATGGTTTCAACAGCGCTCTAAGACCAAACAAATCAAACTTACTGCTTACACCGGCATTTAAAGCATAATATTAAAATGAAATACTGACTTGTGGTTACCAAGTGTGTCATCATCGTGTGACTAGACAAGAAAAGGGCACTAGAAATGACAGCAGGAGAGCAAGTACTAGCATTCATGTAAAAAACAAAGAGCAAAAACAACAAGTTTTCCAATATCTGCATGTCACAAGCCAAGTAGGCTAGATTTTGCTGATAACAATCGGATCTTAGAAATACCACAATACACTTTTAACTATAGGTGATCACAAACAATGTGACATTTTGGTAGAATTCACTAGATAACCAGCACCAAAACTAACATTCGCAATTATCAACAATCCCAACTAATCGTAAGTACCTAACTTACACGGTCAATCATTCCAATCATAGAAACCACATGAACCACAGGATTACAAAATTTAACCAAAGAGCAACACCAAAGATCACACTCTGAACACTTTAAGCTAATCAAAATTCACAACCGACAAATGCAACCAGCAGGCATCAGCACATATTTGATCCAAGGATCAGGTACCTGCAGCCATTGGGGAAGGCGCAGAGGACACCGTCGCCGCGGGGGTGGACGGCCATCCTGTACGGCACCTGCTCCTCCGTCCCCAGCCTAAACACCTGCACCCAGCCACCACCACAACAACAGCGTCAGATCAGCACGTGAACCTCTCCCGAGATCCGCGCGGAATCTGGCGAATCTAGGGAACGGTCGCTCACCGGGTCGGGGGCGAGTACCGGGGGCGCCCCCGCCACGGCGGCAGGGTCGAGCGCGGCGGCGACCAGCGCGTTGGGCACACCGCTCCGGCCCTCGCCGCCGCCTCCGCCGAGCACCGCCATGGGCGGCGGTGGCGGGGGCGGAGAGGATGCGTCCGCATCTGCGGCGGCGGCGTCCTCGGCAGAGGGGGAGGGCTTGAGGATGTGGGCGAGGGGGAGCCAGGAGGCGCAGTAGATGGGGAAGCCGTAAGTCTGCCCGCCGCCGCGGGGCGCCATCGCCGGAGAGAGGGAGGGAGATAGCGGTGGCCGGAGATGGCCGGGAGATGCGCGGAGAAAGCGCGTGTGTGCGGAGGTGGAGGTGACGACGGCTAAACAGGAATAACTACGCGTTGATCCGAGGTTGCGTTTGGTCACCCTGTACGCAGGGGTTTTCGCACTTTCATGCTATTTTATTGATGATGATCTTGATCAAAATGTTTGCACTCTTCCGGTACATCAATATTTTCTCCGTAATTGGTGACATATCTGTCGATTCTTTTGTGTGCGCGAAGATTTGATCAAAATATATCGATTTATCCGAAGAAAAAAAGTTAAGAAATAATGTCCTATTTATAGAAATATTGATCTCCCTATTCATTCCATCATTGCTACAAGTACCTAGATACCTCCTTTCACCATTTTCATTTCCTCCTCTTCGGACCGTTCTGCCCCTTCCGTTACCGAGGAGCACTACATCCTCATTGTAGCCTACCGACTGACTTGACAGATCTAAAAGAGAGAGAGGAGTGAGAGATAGAGCGGAGTGCCTCCTCCTATCTCGTCAGAGCTTCTTTGCCTTCGTCACATAGAGCGTGTAGAGTCGAGAAAGAGATCATAGAAAAGTTTTTGGGTGGCTGCCATAAAAGTTAAAGCTCTGAGTCGAGAGGAATAGCATGACATGAACGCGATGTACCACGAGCTACGGTGTGGACTGCGAAGTGGAATGACAATTCAAATGCCTTGTTTGCCGTCGCGAAACCTGAGGAAGAAATAGCAAAACGATCATTGCGAGCATTTGATACTGGCAAACATTAGTACACACTACATTGTGTATAAAATTGAGTTCTCATCGAATTCCACTATCTCATTCATCTCCCTTTTTTTATTCAAGAACGCCTCATTTCGTCTTTTAAAATTTCAAAGTGACTTCTCGCTAGATATTCCGGATCTGCCTTACAAGTTTGTCTTGTTAGCTAGATCCTCACACACCATTCATGATCATAATAACTTCGTAGGTTTTATCACTAACACAAAATACGTACATAGTTAATATAAAACACATATATATTTTATATAATACCATCGATTGAAGAGTGTAGTTCTAGAATAATCATACTTCCCATACTCTTTGAGAACTCATGAATCAGACAAGAACTCTGAATGAAATTTTAGAAAATAAACTTTTGTCCAATAATTTAATTATCATAGGTATTAGTTTTTTTCGTTGTCTTTCAAACGAGGCCTAAAGCATATTGTAAATTCAGCAAACAGAGATAGCTAGACTCTTTTCCCTAAGCAAATTTCCTGTTCGAGCACTTGTGCCGTGTTGACCATCTACAGTTCTAAACCAAGTAATACGATCAGACGGCTGACACGCACCAGAGGACACCCGTTTGGACGGCCAGAAAACCGAAGCCATATCAAGGCTCTGCACTTTGCACGTCGCAAGTCTCTTATCCCCACCTATCCGCCGCCGGCCGGCCGCCATCTCCCACCACCACCACCTCTCCGGCGAGATGCTGACCTGCGGCCGGTACCTCTCCTCCGCCGCCGCCGCCGCAGCCACCACCCCCTCCATCTCCCCGCTCCGTACCCTAACATTCTCCCTCCTCCGCCGCCCCACCCCCCGCTTCCTCTCCTCCGCCTCCGCCGCCCCCGCCGCCACCACAGTCGAGCCCGAGACCAAAGGTAAAACCCTAGACACCGAAGGCAAAAACATCTCCGTTACTCTCGTCTCGCTGTTATAGGGAGCCATCTGAGCTGTGTGTGTGGGTTTGGGTGCAGGCGGCGGGGGCGGCGCGGGGGGTGGTGGTGGTGGTGATGCGGCGAGGCCGCAGTGGAAGGCGGCGATAGATTTCAAGTGGATCCGGGACAACAGGGACGCCGTCGCCGCCAACATCCGGGACCGGAACTCCGCCGCCAACATCGATATCGTCCTTCAGCTCTACGACCAGTACCTCGCGCTGCAGAAGGTCAGGGACCTGCCTGTTATTGCTACTGCCGCGCTATGGATTTGTATTCGGACTGTAATCCATTAGAGCGGATAGCTTTCACTGTCAAAGAATCGGGTTTTAGCGCGTGATTTACTAGGCATTGGGTTGCTGTCAGATGAGATGGTTCCTATCAAAGGTTTATAACTTTCGTGTAAGATTATGCGTGAATTGTTGGTTGAACTGCCCTATGATTGATGGACTGGCACTGTTTAGCTCATTCTGTGACAGCTAGTCATGAGTAGTGATTGTTGTGCCACATGGTAGCTGTGGCCAGCAAAAGTTGAAACCGAGCCGAAAGACTAAAAGTAGATTGTAGGTCATAGTTGTTGGTTCGATGTTTGTGTATGTGTAACTGTTGTGAAATGTTTGAGTAGGCATCAGGTTAATATGTGTAGGAACTTGTCTAGGAGTTGCCCATCAGCGCAAATTTATTCTGGCAGTACTGTTTATTCTCCTTACACCTTAGAATCGCTGAATTGACACTTGCACTCTTTTTAGGACGACTTGGCACTATTTTTCTTAATTTTGTAACTTCATACTGTAGTTATGGCAATGTACTTTGTGATGAAAGTTAGAAGTAGGGAGTAGGAACTCATACTAACCCTGAGCTTTTGTTGAGCTCTTCAAGATATGCCTTGTGATAACTCATACAGTCATGCTAACCCTGAGCTTTTGTTGAGCTCGTCCAGATATGCCTTGTGATATATTATGACATGGATTTGTCTTGCCACTGTCAACATTGAATTAGAATGAGAATGTTTTATGAAAAGCTCAATCATTAGTAGACTATGGTTACCCTGATTTTAAATTCCCCACTAGTCAATTCTTTGTGTAGCCAAGTTAATTGCAAAATTTTGTAAGTTCCTCATGGACTTGATCCTTGTTCATTCACATTTCAGTACATGGTGCACATTCTATTGCCCTTTAAACTGTTCCATGCTATAGGTTCCATTGTTCTATTGAAGACAGGTGCCTTTGCACTCATTAACTGAATTTAATTGGCTATTTAGTTCTGGACTATAATATGGTGGTAACAAAAGCATGGCAACAATTCCTAATTATGGCAGATGGCAGGAGGTTGAACGGCTCCGAGCTGAAAGAAATGCTGTTGCTAACAAAATGAAAGGGAAACTAGACCCATCTGTGCGCCAAACCCTTGTTGAAGAAGGTAGAATCAATGTGTGTTTTCTGATATTCAAGTATGAGCAAATAGAATTCACCAATTCATGAATTTTTACTCATTTTGGGCTGTTGTAGGCAAGAACCTGAAAGAAAGCCTTATTGCGCTAGAAGAGGATCTTGCTCAGCTGACTGATAAGCTTCAGCTAGAAGCACAAAGTATTCCTAACTCCACACATCCAGATGTTCCCATAGGGGATGAGGAAAGCTCTGTCATCAGAAAGGAGGTAGTAGATTTTTGTATAACTTCACCTGCAGTCCTTGTGGTTTGTTTTTTTCTTTCAATAAGACGCTGTTTATGTACCTTTTACATTTGGTAATTTCTTTCAGTTATCTTGTACAGGTAGGCAGTCAGAGAAACTTCAATTTCACCATCAAAGATCACCTTCAGCTGGGAAAGGACCTTGATTTATTCGATTTTGATGCAGCTTCTGAGGTATAACTGTGAAGAATTTATGCCAACTTTATTGTTAAACAATATGTTGTACCAGTCATTCAATAACAGAATTGGTTATGTACTTGTACTAAATGACTTTAAGTCAATAGATGCTCACTAAAAGGCTCTAGTCATTTTGTCTTATAATATGACGCCCTTATATGAGTAGATGCCCAGATTGGTCCTGCTCTTTTACAAAGTTTTTTTACTGTCCTGTGCAGGTCAGTGGTTCAAAGTTCTACTACTTGAAGAATGAAGCTGTTTTGTTGGAGATGGCCCTTGTAAATTGGGCTATTGCGGAGGTCTCAAAGAAGGGTTTCACACCACTCATAACTCCAGAGATTGTAAGGTCATCTGTTGTTGAGAGATGTGGCTTCCAGCCAAGGGCCCAAAATACTCAGGTATAGAGTTCCCTTGTAAACATAGTATTTGGTTATTTTTGTTCTCAACAATATTGGAATAGCCAATCAAGCACCATCTCAGTGAGTTAGTGTCAGTGACTTGTTTTTGTCTTTATGTGATATGTTTTGTATAAGTTCTGCTTGCTCTTGCTGATTATTTGATTGCCGCTGATATGCAGCCAGATTGCTGTGATGGTTAATGCAGGTCAATTAACAATTTATGTACTTCCCTTGATGTTTCACAGATCCATTTTTGTAATTTTGTTAGAGGGAGGTTATTCTTGGTTGCCTTGCACGGTCACTTATATTGGTATCCTGCCCATTGTAACTATTACAAATTGGATTGTAATAGAAAAGGTTTAGTTCAAGTATAGCAGACAAGATTCCTACATACTACATAGTTTACAACCTGGATGAAGATGTTTGGAGTTTTAGAACTGGCTGTATTATCTGATTCTTATATGCACAGATGTTCAAGCAATAGAAGTGCAATTTCTCTAGTATATGCTTTGTACCGGTGCATTATGGCAAGTGGTACCTCTCTCTTAACTTTGTCAAATAATATTGATAGTACTATGCAGAATCAAATCATGCATTTTGTCATCTTTATATCTCTTACATGATTAGGGATTTTACTTAATCAACTATGCCATCATATAAAAGAAACATTTATTTCAGTTGTTAATTCCTTCTGGTATGCTTCTGTAGGTCTATTCAATTGACAACAGTGATCAGTGCCTCATAGGCACTGCAGAAATTCCTGTTGGAGGCATCCATATGAACTCTATACTACCTGACTCCGATTTACCTCTAAAATATGTTGCCTATTCGCACTGTTTTCGCACAGAAGCTGGTGCTGCAGGTGCTGCCACTAGGTATCTCCATTCTCTTCTTCCCTTAAAGAGTATCTTGAAAATTGTTGAGTGTGTTTATTGATTTATATAGTTTCATCATAGTATGTTCATATAGATGTGTCGAGATTTGTTGATTGATTGTATAAGTCCTTAATGAGATCGTTTACAGCCTTTTGTAAAGTTGCTGAGTTTCAGTAAGTTTATCCTGAATAGGGGCCTCTACCGAGTACATCAATTTAGCAAGGTTGAGATGTTCATATTCTGTCGACCAGAGGAAAGTGGCAAGTGGCATGAAGAACTTATTACCATTGAAGAGGATCTTTATGCATCACTTGGACTTCATTTCAAGTATTTCCTGATCTTCTGAATTTCCAAGTCATAAACATGCCAACACCAGTAACAATATTCTCCTCTCTCCTAGAACTTTGGATATGGCAACAGGGGATTTGGGCGCGCCAGCCTACAGAAAGTATGACATTGAGGCATGGATGCCAGGCCTAGATCGGTATGGTGAGGTAAGCAACGAGTATTTCTTGCCCCCTCTAGAACTTGTATCCATTTTGAGCACTCATGCTGATGGTTCCGCGTGCAAACGGACAGATCTCGAGTGCGTCAAACTGCACAGACTACCAGAGCAGGCGGCTGGGCATCCGGTTCCGTCCAACACCCTCAGAGCCTCCACCAGCGACGATTGCCAAGAAAGGGAAGGGGGGCAGCTCAGGCCCAACGCAGTTTGTTCACACTCTCAACGCGACGGCAGTCGCTGTTCCTCGCTTGATCATATCCATCCTTGAGAATTTTCAGCAAGAGGATGGAACCGTGCTGATTCCGGAGCCGCTAAGGCCTTACATGGGTGGAATTGGCGTCCTTACCCGAAAAACCAAATGACAAGCATGAGAGTCATTATATTGTCGTCATTTGAACTTTTTGTAGGGGTTTTTTTTTGATGGAAGTAGCAAGTGCCAAGAGCTTATTAGTAAAATCGTGCATGGTCCTGGGAGAAGATAATTTTGATTCTTAACCATTTGTGTGAAATTCGAGGCATGTGCTAATGTTGTGTGGATCCAGTTGGGGAACTCAAAGATGCACCCGGGCTAACCTGGTCCCACCCCAATTGTTTTTCGTTTTGTTCATTTCATAAAATTCTGGGAAAAGAAAATCAGAGATGTACATGTGGAATACTATGCTCTTACAATAGTTTTGAAATATATGTCCATCTACGATCTGTACAAACATGGCAAGTTCAGCACAGATATTACTGCTATATTTTAGCCTTTCACCTCGCCCCCTTTTCTTTTCTTTTCTTTTTTAAAAAGAAACGAGCACACTTAATTTTTCAAAACAGAGTAACATGGACTTATCTCGACACATTTTCTGAATTCTTTAAATAAACATCTGTTTACACATCCCCCGCACCCCCTGACGGCTGTTCTTACGATTTCACGTTAGAATAGTAAAAGTACATAGGTAAGGTGCTGTTTGGTTTAGCTTCTAGGAGCTTTTCCTTGAAAAAAGCCGAAGCCGAACCAAAGGGGTAGCTTCCGGGCCGGCTGTTCGCAACAGCCCAGCAGCAACCTAGTGTAAAATCATCCACGCGCAAAAGCTCGCCGAACCGAGCTTCCCGCAGTGGTCATCCTCCCGATCCCCTTCTCCCCCATCTACCCCGCTCGACTCCCTCACCCGTCGGCGCCCCTCCCGCCGCCCCATCCGCCGCTTACCAGCACCTCCTCCGGCCACTGCTGCCTCACCCACCTCCAATCCCCCTCCTCCCCCGAGTTCATCCGCCTCCTCCCCATCGGTCCCACCTGCCCCGTCTCCGCCATCCTCCCCCTCCCCTCCGTCGCCCGCGTCCTCGTGCTCGTCGATGGCCTCCTCCTCCTCGCCAACCCGCTCCTCTCCCGCCCCGTCCACCGCCTCGGCTCCCTCCGCCACGTCGCGCCGTTGCCGTCCGCGCCACCACCGACCGCGAGGGAGACGACGGGCGGGACGAGCTTGGCGCCGCCGCAGTGTCTGGGAGGCGAGGAGTAGGTCAGCGACGGCGAGGAGTTCGTCGGCGCCCGGGATGAGCGGATCCGCCTCCACCGCGCGCTCGGCGACGCGCTTGCAGCCGACGAGGTCGCACGTGCCGAGGAGCTTCGCCGCAATCTCCAGCAAGCCCGGCGGCGATTTTACCGAGGGGGAGCTGGGCGCGGCGCCGGTGGCCAAGGGCTGGGGTTGCCGAGGGGCGGAGCTGGACGCGGCGCCGGCGGGCGGCGGTTCGGTTTCGCCGCGGTTGGAGCAGATCCGAGAAGCTCGGAGGTTCCGGATGCGGTTGGAGCATGCCTCCGAGATGCGGCAGAGAGAGAGAGAGAGAGAGAGAGGAGAGAGAGAGAGATTTTTCTTTTTTTTTAAATTTTTCCTGATTTTTTCATATTTTTTATTCATGAAATTATAAAATATACACTCACAACTCCAGGGGCATTTTAGCCAACAGCCACAGCTACTTCTCCAAACAGCCAGCCAACAGCCGCTTTTGCAACAGCCACAGCCCAACTAAACAGGACCTAAATATTGTGAAACTAATGTCACGAGGTATGATTTAATGGTTGTACAACTAATAGGTCAAACACTTACAGAAAAGTAAATAAACACGATGATATAGGGTGGTGTTCATCTCTTTATTAGATTGGATCTCACGAGTACAAACTCACAATAATGTGTGTAAATAACTGGAGATCACATCTCTATTTATATGCCAACCGCGAGGGCTAGAATTTTGTAATTCACCACATATGGACCCTGGGGGGGGGGAGGTCGACCACCTGGATGGCCCACCCCTAGTAGGCCCGGTTTCATACCTTGGGTAATTACTGTGAAAAGTTCATATTTCATTAAAACTCCGAAAGATTCAGTTGAAAAAATTAGAGAAATAATGCACTACATTCACCACTTTATATTGCACTAATTGTCTCACTAAAAATCTTGTTGATGAGAAACTCCTTGTGAAAACTCATCAAAGAGAAAAGGAGTACAACCATTTAAGTTTGATTAATCTTTGTTTGATTTAATCAATGAATGTATTTACTGTGATGTTCGTCATTACTACATCACTTGGTTAATTCTTAATTCAGGAACTTCTCCCCCTGAATTATGCACACGTATTGATGAGCACTAGGGTGTCCTGATCTTTCGAAGAGAACGTGAGATTGATTTGAGTGGATATGACTTTGACGATCCGACTACACCGTACGATGACGATGTGCCTTAGCAATCGCTAAACCAACTCCGAACGCAATTGACGATGTTGAGAACACGGTCAACCTTGAACACGAGATTCTAATCCATGCAAAAAACGAAGAACAAGCAAGAACCATGAAGAAGCAATATGAAATTACGGATATAGATGAAGTACAACGATAAATTGTGGTTCCAATAGCAGTCTCTATAATTGGTTGTTGAACACAATCGACGTACACGAAGTTGCAAGTGGTAAACTCTTATCTAAACAAAAAACCACGGATTACATGGACCCTATGGGGTATTTATAGGTGGAAATAAGCCCCTTGGCCGAAATGGACTCGAACCGCCAAATCTGAGTCAGTTCGGGAAAATCCGGACCCTCCAAGCTAAGGTCCGGGCTCTTGAATAGTAACTCAGACTAACATCTAAACCCTCCAGGTTGGGGTCCGAGACTTCCAGTAGCGATCAGGACTATCATCCGAACTGTTTAGGTGATGGCCCGAATTTTGATGGTGACCGAAACTTAATTGGATATCTTCTTTGTTCCCTCTTCAGCCTTCTTCATCAAGCATGTGTGGTGGATTCAGTGTCCAAAAATCCTCACTTGAATCATCAATTCTGTCCTTGATCATCAGGCTCGGTCCTTGGTACCTTAGTTGTAAAAGATAGTCGGATTTATGCAGCATCATATTCATGTGTAAATCATATGAATCACCAAGAAACAAAAGTACCTGATAATTGATATGTCGTGCGCTAGCTTTAATCATTGGTCCTTGTGGTGCCGATACTTGAGTGAGTGTATTGTAGGTGGGATGTCTTCATCATGTATGAAGTGAATTTTAATTCGAGCTAAGTCTTTGAGAATTGATGTTTCAATCTACATTCTTATTTTGTAGAATATATTTCGAAGAACAAAGCAATTATCAATGTTTGATTCTTCTAATTATATCAAAATCTTGAGCTTTTGTAGTTCAAATGCGATAATTAAAGTACCCTTTTGTATTCCCCTCCAAGGTGGCTCCCGTTAAAATCTTCATGTGTAACTTGTATATTTCTAGTGGAAACATTTTGGGTAATGTATCATGTATAGAATGTGACTATGATGTAATAATTTAATCTTCTTGATTCCTTTCTCATAATTAATTTTGAAAAATTGTGATGAAGCTTTCCTTGAGATTCCAATGTATCCACCTTACTTAATTCATTCATGAATAATGTAAGTGGTGTCTCATGTAGTACTATACGACATCAATGTGCAATATAACCAATATCATTTGTGGTATATAAGCTGCTTCAACTTCACGAAAACTTTCGATAAGGTAGGTGATTTATGCCATAAAGTTTCGTGCATTCTTATGGTACAATCGACTACGTGGAGTCATCTCTGTGTGCATAGTTCTATAGAGAAATCTAAATCATAGGTTTTGACCCCAAGACTTGAGCTTTATATGGGGTCTTCTTGATTTACAAGTGTAAAGTAAATTGCATTGTGTTAGGACCTATTCGGATGGGATTGATTAAGTTGGTGTGTTATATCTCTTCGTGGATTTTGTTTTGACCGTGAGCCTAAACCCAACATGATTTTATCCAAATCCTTCATTTAACTTTAAACTTAGACTTCAAGTGTAAGCTCACTTCCTTTTATGTAGCATGTTGTCCTAATGATGCTTAACTCATTAACATAGACTTCTGATGGCAACACAGTTTCTAATCTTTCATTGAGAAGGATAACTTTGATTTGGTGGAGGTGACTTTCACAATCTGACTACTCTGATTATATGAATATTACCAAATTTTGGTTGGTTAACTTATAAACATTGCAACTCTGGTTATATGAATATGCTTCGTTTACATTCGCAAAGTTAGTTGTAATATTTATTGTTTGGGAATTTTTGGTAAGATCATGCCCCTCGTATTAATACTTTAAATAATCATCAAACGAGTTATCATATTTGCTACTATAAACATGTAAATAAATGTGCAACAACTGAGATGTGTTAGGATAAACGACACATACATATGCTATATATACATTTCATCTTTTTCAAAATTACTTTTAAATTATGCAACGTTAAGGATGGCTTTGTTTTTAAGAAGAGGATTATAATACTTTTCGCTCTGCAGATATGACCAAAAATATTACATGCGTATCTATTTTTCAGGTGATTTCTAATAATGATTATACAACATATATATCACTCTGTAATCAGATATAAGTATACTTTATTTTTATTTATCATATGTAAAGTTACAAAATACTTGTACAAACCACGCGTTAAAATGCGAGGTCCAGAACGGACTCGTGTCCGACGCGCCGCACGTACGCAAGCTTGTGGCAGCCAGTCGTGCGCTGCTCCTATCGATTGGCATCGATCCATGCGGGTGAAGCGCTGCATGCATGCAGGCGGGGCCAAGGGCTGGTTGCAGCTTAGCGCGAGCGTGCAGCGGCATACGGCGCGATGATTAAAACCAACAACATCATCATCAAGATGTAAAGGGATCACATCCCCTCCTTACATCTTTCTCCGGAGCGCCCATCCTTCTCCCGTTCTCTCTACTTTCTCGATTCTTCCCGTGTCCTCTTGCTAGCTTGTCCCTTCGTCATCCCCGCAGAGAGAACGTACGCCGCCCTCCTCCGCGGCTAGTGCTGCCCTTGCCTAATAGCAGCATCGCCTCCCCGCCACCTAGCTACGCAATGTCCTGTCTCGCGCTCGGTGCAACGCTCGACGGGGACAGCATGCATGCTACCGCCACAGCTTCTCCTGATGTTGTTGTGGCCCTTCGCCACCACCGACGCCACAACTGTAGGTAGAAATGCAATCTAGGAGGCTTTTTATAACTTCTTTTAGCTAGCTGCTCCTACGTCCAGGCAAACATTAGTTTTTCTGTATTGTTCTCTCTGATTTTTGAGTAGATATGTGTAAAAGAAAAATCAAATCATTGAAAGTCCGATCCCTGTCTTTTTAGTAGAAATGTGTAAAAGAAAAAAATCATTGGAAACTTGCACTGTATGATTTCAAAAGTTGATTCCATAAATTTTAAAAGCTCTAATGGTGAGGGAAGAGTAAGGTTTCACAAATCGAGATTTTAGGAAGTTCATCCTCGAATTCTTTTAAAAGCTTATCCTAAGGGTAAGGTTTCACAAATGGAGATTTTAGGAAGTTCATCCTCTCTGATTCTTTTAAAAGCTTATCCTAGGCTTTTGAAACTTATTCCACAATTGTGGCTCAAATACTCGAGTTTTCAAAAATTCATCTTAGGCTTTTGAAAGTTCATCCACGGTTGTAGCTCAAATTATAAAAAGTTGTATTTTTTCTTCATTTCTTTTGTTCCTCTTTTTCTTCTTTGGTGTGGCCGGCCGATGCCATATGGCAAGCATGAGGAGAAGGAAAAGGGGGACAGAGTGGAGAAGGTCGTGCATCGGCTTGTTCTGACACTGTTTTGATATCTAAATTGGACTATTGGGATAGTCATCCACTAAATAGTGATCCCCCCTCTATAGGTAAAAACACAATTTGTTTGAGCACTTTATATCATCATATTTTGTCTTGGTTAAATTCTACCTAGGCAAATCATATCAAATTACCCATATCGAACTTACCGACCTCCAGCCCCTCCACTTAATCAACACTTTATATCTTCAATTGTTTTGCTAACATGGTTACCCTCCTCCACCATACACACGCTGGACAAATGTGGTGGATGAAATATTGATTGTTCTGTGTCATCATCACAATAGCTTATAGTGTGATATATATTTGATAATAAAATTATATAGCAGAGATTATTCTTAGAGGTGGTTTGAAGTGAAGGAAATACAAATATCCGACACTATGAGAGTTTTTTTAGACTCGGTATTTTATGCAACAAGCCTAAGTGGTACTAAAAGACAGTTTTCAAAACAAAAAAAGAGTGGTAAAAGACCACAAAAACCATCAAGCCCTCAAGACTTTAGGCCCAACAGACTATCAATTCCCCAAGCCCGCCGGCAGTGCTAGCTTTTATAAGAACCCGAAGAGCCCTAGGGTTTTACCCCCTCCTCCTTTCCGCCCTCCTCGCGCCGCCGCCTCCGTCATCGGAGCAACAGCAATCCCCGTCGCCAACAACCGAAAAAAGGTTCGTGTCCTCCTCCCCTTCTCCTCGTCTGCATAACAGGGTGACCCTCCTGTTTACGCGTGGCTCGCCGGCTCTGGATGGAGGGTTCGATCGATCCTGTTTACTCGTGACCCTCCTGTTTACCTGTGTTCTTGCAATAGTAGTGACGCGCGCGCGGCGATGCTGCGCGGGATTTAGTTCTTGTGGATTGATTGATGCTCTTGCCTAGCTTTGGTGGGAGTTTAGTTCCCAATCTGTCTAGTTAGTGGCGTCTTGATGATCCGGAGAGATCGATGTTTCTTCTATTTTCCACTTGTAATGCTGGGTTCTTGAGCTTAATCTCTCTCGGTTTGTATTTTAGTCACTGGTTCTTGATGAGGATACACGTAGATAGCTTTAGGAATTGGGGATTATTTTGTGTATAAAAATTATTGTAAGGTGCCAGTGTGACCTGTATCTAGCACTAAGCAACATGATATGTGGTTGCTACGTGTTGATTGCTTGATTTCCCAGAAAACTCATCTGATTTGACCGGACAAAAGGGGGACCCTGATCTAGATGGCCTTCTCACTGCAAAACATGGAGCTGTTAATCGCATGTTACTCACTGGCTTGACTAGGAAACGTATTCACCACTTGGATTGTAGTATCTAAGCATTTGTTTTGATTTTCTTTTTATCCACATGAACATTTGTATACTCGCCTGTTTGGTTTGAAGTAATTATGAACACAAGATTTGTTGTGCGATTGAATTACAACTAGCTTTTTCTGGATGCACTCCTGCTTTGCCTAATGCGACACCTTCTGCTGGTGCAGCATGGATACACAGGTCAAGCTTGCTGTCGTGGTCAAGGTGATGGGCCGCACTGGTTCCAGGGGTCAGGTGACCCAGGTCAGAGTGAAGTTCCTGGACGATCAGAACCGTCTCATCATGAGGAACGTCAAGGGCCCTGTTCGTGAGGGTGACATCCTCACCCTGCTCGAGTCTGAGCGGGAGGCTAGGCGGCTGCGCTGAGGGGTCGGGGATCCTGTCTTCAAAAGTAAAATGTTGGGTTGTTGCCTTCTTTAGTGTACTACTTTCCAATCAAGTTCTTGAACACTGGTTATGTCTTTTGCTTAGGCTGTGCGGGTATGAGTTAAGAGCAATGGAGATGTAATGAATACTTCACTGGTTGCAGTTTTGGTCTGTTGCCTAAATTAAAGTGCACTTCATGTTGTGAGACTTGATCATGCTCTGTCACCTCTGGGTAATATGAATTGATTGGATGAATGTTAAATTGAATCCTTTCATGTTCTAATGAAATCATGATGGCAGTATTTGGGTCTGGTTCATCAGCATGCTTTAAACTGTGTAAAATGTAGCCTGCTAACCGTTGGAAATTTTCCAGTCCTGCTCAGAATTGGACTGTTTCCTGCACCATGTAGAACTGCAAATCTCCAGTTGCTCTTTTGTTGTACTTGAAAAAACCGTAAGATATAGTTTCTGAAATTGCCCTGTTGGTTTGTCAACTGATAAGATTTACAACTCAGTAGTCAATCCATCTGAGCCTTGTGATGTGTTCGCCCTAGATGAAACAGGACGTAAATAATCATATACTCTCACCTTTCCCTCTCACTATGCACAGTTTGCATAATCATCCTGAAGAAAGGACAAGAAAGCTGCCATGATCCCAAAAGAAAGAATACTGTTGGGGCCTCTCCTACAGTTTCCCTCTGAAAAAAAATCCTGGTCACACTCGGAATGCTCTCAGACAAGCTAGGATACCAATGGAGGTTGTCAATTGGATTCCCCCATCCAATTGAAGACAATCCAATGTGTTCTTGCTTGTCAGGTTGGCAGAGTTCGGTCAAGTCCACTCGGCATCGTCTTCACCATCTGATGGGCTCAACTGTAGCAAAACCAAAAACGAGAACAACATGGATATCAGTTGTGAGTAAAACTCTATTAGCAGCTGAAGTTGCCTATGTTGGGCCTATCCACACGGAAAGTCACTGGGTGCACAAGGAGGCATGTGCACCCATTAGCTTTGGCGAATTTTAATTTTACATACAAGTTTCAAAAAAATCTGAAAAAACTCATACCGATATATGATGGAATGAAGTATACACAGTTAAATTTTCAAAAAATAATATGACCATTTACGATCTATGCAAAAAAAACAAATATGTGCATATGGCCCCTTTGTACTGTTCATGCTATCCAAGGTGTGTTTTTGTTTTTTTTGCACAGGTCACAA
This sequence comes from Stipa capillata, assembly GCA_019208055.1. Taxonomy (NCBI): domain Eukaryota; kingdom Viridiplantae; phylum Streptophyta; class Magnoliopsida; order Poales; family Poaceae; genus Stipa; species Stipa capillata. The sequence continues at coordinate 292,206 of JAGXJF010004343.1, forward strand.
ATGGTCATATCATTTTTTAAAAATTTAACGGTGTATACTTCATTCTATCATATGCTGGTATGAATTTTTTTAGATTTTTTCGAAACTTATATGTGAAATTAAAATTCGTCAAACTAATGGGTGCAAATGCCCCCGTGAGCCAAAAGCCGCACTCCCTATCCACACTTGTCTTCTTCACAAGTTCATGAATTCCTGAAAATTCTGCTCCGTCGGACGGTAATGGCCTCCGTGAGGCCAGAGCCTGAAAGAAAGGAGCAAATTTCTAAGTCAGAAATTGTGAATTCAGTGTTACTGACAGAAATACACAAATTCCCATGATGAGTGTGGAATTTCTATACTCAGTGGGCATTGAACCCTCCTCCATCCACCATTAGTTTATGATTTGAGATTCGCATATTTTATGTCTCTACACTACACTGCAATGTACTCTCCGTGATGAATCAATCAATATTTAGCATGTATCCTATGCATGTTTGGCATTGATAATGAATCTACACTGCAATGTACTCTTCGTGATGAATCAATCAATATTTAACATGTATTCTATGCATGTTTGGCATTGATAATGAATCTACGCTGCAATGTACTTTCCGTATTGAATTAGTCAATGTTTATCATGTATTCTATGCATGTTTGGCATCGATAATGAATTAACAATTAAGTGACGGTCATATCTAGACTAGACCGTATTGATCATATTCTAGATATTGTGACCTGTAGAATTAGATTTATTAAGATATAAAATGAGGATATGTTACAAAATAATCTAGATCGCATAAAAGGAAGGCAGAGGACTGCTTCGATAGGGAGGCCAATTCTGGTGCTGCTGCTACGGCTCCCGCGTCGAGCGAGAAGATGATCAGGATGCCGCAGTCTGTGATAGACCAGATACTGGCCAAAGAGACGAAGCCGACGCCGGCGGGAGTCAACCTGGAGGACCCGGTGAACGCCCGGATGGCCGCCGTCGTGGAGCTCTTCTGGGGCAGCTACCTCAAGCACAAGGACTGGGTTCGCAGCGAGTACGATCGAATCCAAGGGCTTCGCCGAGTCCGTTGATAACTTGGCCTACTTGCAACTTGCAAGCCATAATCGATGAAAGCGATAGCGATGATGATGATACTCCCGCAGATGTGTGAGGAGTCGACTTGTTCATGTTCTTAATTCCTTCTTTTTTTCTATTCGGGAGAGTGCTCTGGTATGCACTGTATTTGATAATCGAAGCCCTCCATGCTGATCGCTGTTATGGTATAATTCGGTTCATTTTGTGCCAATGAGAAGCTTGTGAGATTGTTAATGCGACATGCCGGATATGAGGATTGAAAGCAAAGAGCAGAGTTTCAGGTGTTGAGCGAAGAGAAGCGAGGAACTTGAAGCTATCACTTCCGTGTCATCAATCCTGACATTAAGTTGCAGTTTTCTCTTCCATGGGACCGATTGAAGAGCTTCGCCATGAACACCGACGACCGAGCAGCGAGCACGTACCTATGCGCGGCGAAGAACGTCTCGCCACCCACCTCGAAAGCCACGTCCCCTCCCTGCCGGCTCGTCAGGCGAGGTCGATCAAGCAGGTGACGGTGCAAGCCGGACGGCGGCACGACGACGAACTGCGTGGCGCGTGTGTCGCTGGTGACGGTACGGATCTCCTTGGTGACGGTGACATTGCACCTGATGCTGAAACAATCATCTTTGCGATACTTCGATTCCTCCAAATCTTTCCTCTTGATGAACCTATTAAATCCCCACCCGCCTTCGGTACTGAATTTTATTCCAAACATTGGTTGTTTTTTGTACGATGACACCGGTTGCCCATCCTGATCGAATAAACTGATGCTGAATTTTGCCTCAACATTCTTACTAATTGTATTGGCATCACAGTTCAGATGGATGGGTTAGTATCTGATACACCAGCAATGCCCATCTGAAGAACGCGTTTCAGCAAGCCTTGCTTGTTTGATGCCGTTCTTTTGTTGTTTTGTCGAAACCAAACTTCTCACGGAAATCCCTAGTAAAATTATATTTTTAAAAGAGTTTATTTTAGTATTGAAACATGCAGTGACAGAAAATGCATTACAGGTGTCGAATAAGTCAATAAACATGAAGCGGAAAAATAAAAAAACCAAAGGGGCATTCCGAGAATTGAACTCGGGACCTCTCGCACCCTAAGCGAGAATCATACCACTAGACCAAATGCCCTTTGCTGGAGATTTTAAAAAAAACTTATATATATGAACCAATCCAGATTCAGATAACTGCAGAGCAATAGCAGTCTCAATGCCAGATGCATCTGCACTGCACAAACTTTACAGCAGCACGTAAATACAAACCAAAAACGTCATAGTGTGTCTGTTCCCTCAAGTTCAGCCACACACACAACACAACAGCGATGCCTTGCATTCCTCTGAACCTCATCAGACTGTGGTCCAAAACCTCGTCTTCAGAATCGCCGGTAGCAGTAGTATTTGCCACGGCCGGCGACGTGGTGGCCTGAGGCCGGCGGTCGGGGTGAGCTAGCTAGCGAGTCTGCCAACGGTACCTACGTGATGCCTTGGTAAATTGGTGTGCCGTCTATGTCTTGGGATTTATTATATCTGAGCAGACCCTGGGCCGGGCCGGGCTTGAAAAAGTCCGATCTAAAAACACCAAGCCCGAGCCTAGCCCAAAACATATAAAAAAATATGTATTTTGAATTAAATTAATTATTTCTGAATGTAAATAGTACTATTTTACATAATAATTCTAATAAAAAATTGTACTTTAATTATAGGCTCGTTTTGGGCTTTCGGGCCAAAAGCCTAAGCCCGAGCCCGGGCCCCTGTGCTCGAGTTGAACTGCCACATTGGACGGAGAAAGAGAGATGGAGGAGGATGGGCCATAAAGGTGATTGCATAGCATGGGATTGGCCCATCTCAACAACGCGTTTCACCAAGCCTTGCTTGTTTGACATAAAGCTCTACTAAAATTATATATAAACAAGAGCTTATTTTAGTACCGAAACATTGCAGTGACAGAAGATGCATGTATTCAGATAAACATGAAGAGTGAATAATTGGGCATTCCGACAATTGAACTCGGGCCTCTCGTAGCCTTAAGCAAGAATCATACCAACTAGACCAAACGCCCTTTGGTAAAGATTATCTTACGAAAACTTCTATCAATATTCAACGCAGTTGGCACCTCCAATCCAGATTCAGAGAACTGTAGAGCAATAGCAGAGTCTCAATGATAGATGCAACTGCACTGCACAAACTTACATCAGCACGTAAATACAAACCAAGAACGTCATCTTGTGTCTGTCCCCTCAAGTTCAGCCACACATAGAACACAACAGCCATGCCTTGCATGCACAGCCTCCTCTGAAACTCATCAAACTTGTGGTCCAAAACCTCATCTTCAGACCCAAAGCTCCAAATAGCATTGCCATGAATTACAAAAAAGGTTTTGGATTGGGGATTCCGAGAATTGAACTCGGGACCTTTCGCTCCCTAAGCGAATATCTTACCACTAGACTAAATCCCCAGCTCTGCTAGCTCACTGCACACCTGCACAGTTTCAGACAAGAACATAGATGTCAAATTTTACAGGATTTTACTTTCATCTGTTGTCAGGTTAGAGCAATGGTAAATGCTCTATCTATACAGGATGAAAGAGCTGAACTTCAGATTTGTTCCTTCATGGTGCTCATGTATCAGAACGACCAACTGCCAACAGATCATTATACTCAAGATTGCTAGACTTCTTATTTACTTCTGTGTTCTGCCAAATTCAGTAGAGAATATCGATGGAGCGATTTGACAAGGTGAAACATATAAAAAGGACGTAGAAAGACTGCCAAGTAATCACTGATAGCATATGGGCTAGACCAAAGTTTTGTTACATATAAATGAAGATGATGCTGAACAACATTTGGTAATGCAGGGCAATTCTGCTCCACATTATTGTTGTACTAGGTTAATGTTGTGGAATAATTATATCGGAAAAACCCAAAAAGAAATGATGTTGACAGTAGATGTTAATTGTTACTCATCTAGCCAGTAGATGTGGCAAATAGTATTGCATTGACTATGCTAGTTACCATTCAGTTACATGTATAGAACCTGAAGCCTTGTGAGACTGTGGCCTACACCTTATCTTCACAACCCAAATGTGGTCCCAGGTAGGCTTCATTGTCCAGACCCCATCATCTGAAGATCGTCCAATAAAGTTTTTCATTGTCCAATGTGTCCTTCAGTTCAAATTGCTAAAAGCTTTTCACATTGGAAATTCCGAGAATTGAACTTGGGATCCATATGTACACTCCGTATTTCAAAATTTTCCTACAAGAACATAGACGTTGAACCCATGGGATTTACTGTTATGTTCAGTAAATCTCTGTAATTAATTATTTAGTTGTGCTTACCTTACCTATGTTGACAGTACTACCCGGAGAATGGCAATGCATTCCACATACTACCCACATAGAAGATCTAGTTCAGCTTCTACTAGCAATCCTGGGAAAAACAAGGAAAGGAAAAGTAGTACAAAAAATAACTTCAGATTACTACCAGTCGCAAATTCCCGGTGCTTCAAACTCGAGTTTTCTGGACCCCGAGATCCAGATCCACCACCGGCGGTCCTTTCTCCAGGTCGAGCTCGGCGAGGACGAGGGCCCCCTCAAGCAGCAGCACGGCAGTGCGCCGGAGCGCGGCGCGGAGGAGGTCCGTGCGGCCCGCCGGCAATGTTGGAGAAGCCGAGCGCGAGGATGGCGGCGCCGGCGGCGGCACCGACGCGTCGGCCTCCTCGCCCTCCCCGCCGGCCACGCCACTGCCCGTAACGACATCCACGCCGTCCCTCCGCGCCCGAAGTCGGCGACCAGGTCGCTCTGCACGCCATGCAGACTGCCTCCGTTTCCTTAGGTCATTCAATATTCTGATGATGGTTTTAGGAGGTGGAGGTTACACCATTAGAAATGTTGCTCGCTGCTGGTGCTATGAGATCTTACCTTTCTCTCTTGTTTCAAATACAGCTGATTGAGGTTGTTGGTTGAGAGTTTATCAGATCTTATGCAATTGGATTGTTGCAATGCAGACTGCAGTTGCCGTTGGAGTTGACCTGATAACAAGTTGCCTTATAGTCATGCATTGGAGCCGTGAGCTGCTCCGGGAGCGCGGCGAGCTGCAGGTATGTATGATTCTACCAATTCTTTTTAGCTCGATCTGTTTGTATGATTCTACCGATTCTTTTTCAAATGGTCCAGAAATGTTCTTCATGTTATTTTATCCATTCTTCTTGATCACAATGATGGACAAAATCTGTTTGTGTTTGTGGTGATGTTACTCTTCCGCGAAAAACCGACGCTGCCTCGCCTTGCAGATCTAGCTGCTACATTTTCCTCTTCCTTCTGTCTCTACATTCCTCTTACTTTGGATTGTAATATGTGAATTCTAGGGTAAGCAACGCTGGTGTCGATTGATTTGCCGTGCTTTGTGGAGTCGAAACAGTAGCATGGAGGAGTTTCGAGCCATGGATCGTAGACTTCGACGACCGAAGAGGAGAGCCACCTTTTAAAAAAAATTAGTTGATATCCTAGTCGGTTCAAAATTTGCAGTTATATTTGCAGTCGGTTTTGTAAACTAACCCGATTGAGATAGTAATATTTACAGTCGGTTCAAAAAAATATTAATAGCTCTCTATGCTTATAGCCGGATCAGAAACGGCTCTGATGGCTATTTTTAACCGGCTGAGAAGGCTGTTTCTGTGGTAGTGCTCTTTCTTTCTTTTGCTAATTGTCTAGGTTAACTATGGAATGTAGTGTTTCTTTAAGATTCTTTCAGGATCTTTAGGCAACTTAGGGTCTATTTGGTTGGATGTGGTTGTTGACAAATCTGTATTGTTCGTGGGAAAGTAAACATATAGTTTTGGATTGATCCAAACCATCTACAACATTTTAGAAAATGAGCTCCGAAGGTTCAGCATATTGCAAAATGTTGGGAAAAGAGCAGCATTTCTAAACAACTGAATTTACATTGCAAAGTCCATGGTCACTGTTGACAAAAACTGCTCTAAAACTTAGGCTACAGCTTTTTTCAGCAAAAAGCTACTAAAAAGCTCAACCAAACAGAGACTAATATGGTAGATAGAATTCTGCGTTCATAATTGTAAATGCATCTTGCAGTTCTGAAGAGGTTGAGGTAAGGACAGTATATTCGGTATCGGAGGGTGTCATCGTCAAGAAGACCATATGAGACTCACGCGGTCCGGCCATCTCTTCTTTCCTTGATGTAGTGTAGAAATATGCAGGGGATAAAGTTGAAAATAAGCTACACCCTCGTGGTCCTCTTGTCCTGTCCTACTAGAGTGAAGAACATAGAATTGGTTTGGCCGTGCAGCTAATCTTGCTGCCTAGACTCTTCGATTCTGAAGCTCCAAACGAAGCCAAGCCCCTCGGCCCTACTCTTCGAACTGCAATGCATGCCTACGCATGCGTTTCCTCGGTGTGCGCGCCATGCACGTATATACGGCGATGCCTCGTGCCCCGACGAGGCGACGACTGCTCGTGTGATGTGCGCGGTTAATGCAAGCCAGTGACCATCCATCACCATAAGAACCTCACGAGCTCCCCTCCCATTCGCCATTCTTGCGGGCTCCAGCGGCAAACTCCCCTCCTCCATTTGTCGTTGCTGTCAGCTAGTATAGCAGGATCGATCGCCAAGTCCAACTCTTCTGCGTCCTCCGTCGGCGGCGACGGCGGCGGCGGAAGCACGCCGTGGCAGACCGCGTCGACCGTCGTCGCGCAGCCCGTGTCCGGGTCGCACGTGTTCAAGGTAGACGGGTACTCCCTGATCAAGAGGTTCGGCAGCCGCAACTGCATCACATCCGGGACGTTCGCCGTCGGCGGCCATCGCTGGTGTATCAAATACTATCCCGATCCCGATATATACTCATACAATCTCACTTGGGTATCCATCTATCTCTGTCTCGATCACAGCAATGCCGACGAAGTCAAAGCACAGTACAAGATTAGTCTGCTCGGCCAGGATGGCCAGCCAGACTACACCACACAGTCAAGTAACACCTTCTCCAACAAAATCAGAGAATCTGGTTTCGCTACGTTCATCGAAAGGAAGGAGTTGGAGAAATCGGTTTACCTGAGGGATGATGCCTTTAGAGTAAGGTGTGATGTAACCGTGATAAAAGACGTCGTCGCCGAGGACATTTCGCCTTGTGTCTTGGTGCCGCCTTCTGACATGTCCCGGCATCTTGGCTGGCTCCTCTCCGCCGGTGAGGGGGCAGATGTCACGTTTGAGGTCGGCGGCGAGAGGTTCGCCGCGCACAGGTGCATACTTGCCGCTCGGTCGTCTGTCTTTAAGTCAGAGCTCTTCGGTCCGATGAAGGAAAAGATTGCAACATGTGTACGGGTCGACGACATGGAGGCTAAGGTGTTCAAGGCCATGCTTCACTTCATCTACACCGACTCATTGTCTGAGATGGACGAAGCTGAAAAGACAGCGATGGCTCAGCATTTGCTTGTAGCGGCTGACAGGTATAACCTAGAGAGGCTAAAGCTGATATGTGAGGAGAAGCTGTGCAAGCACATCGGCACAGGCACCGTGGCGACTACGCTGGCGTTGGCTCAGCAGCATGGGTGTCATGAGCTAAAGGAGGCATGCTTCAATTTTCTCAAGTCTCCTGCCAACTTGAAGGCAATCGTGGCAACCGATGACTTTGAGCATCTGAAGAGAAGCTGCCCCTTCATTCTAGAGGAGCTGGTCACCAAGCTTGCTCCGTGACCACTTCGAGTTGGTAGCAGCAACATTGTGAGATTGCCGAAATAAATTATGCTGGCACTTCTATCTTCAGAGGAGGTAATACCATGCAACTAGTAGTACTCTGCTAATTTAATGTAAAGTCTCTCTCCCATAAACAAATGGTTCCCTGCATCGCCGCATGTATTCAGCTGTTTGGGCCCAATCGTTTTCTTAAGATATGATGATCAGTAACTTGTTTTCTTCCTGGCATATTATCAATGGAATGATGGATGTGATGTGTTAACTTTTTTTTTGGAAAAAAATTACATTATCAATCGAATAATGTGGCGCATAGGTTGAATTTATTTTGTACATCGAGTTGATGTATACATGATACTGCTCCATAAACAACCAAACATACAATTCTGGAGTTCATTTTCTTATGCCATGCACCGTGCACGCCAGAACGCATGGGCGCGCCCACCGCCTCCGCCGCACCGCCAGCGTGCAGGGTTTAGCCTTCTCCATGCAACTGCACTGCGTGGCCAGAAACCACCATCACCTCTCTTTTTCCTTGAGGCATCATCACAAGATCACTCAAGATGATTCAACGGCATATCCATTAGTTTTGATACTAGGACACATCAAGGTGGAAGATGGTGGGGTCTATCTATTAGGAATTTAGGCTTGTTTGGTTACATGTGATCCCACTCGACGCCTTTTGATCGATAGTAAATTTGAACTAAAATCCTTTCCAATATGGGACAAATTTAAGAATTTAGGCTGGCCTGGGTACATTGTGATCTGACTCGACAACTCTCGATGGATAGGAAATTTGAACTAATATCCATGAAACTGTTGTGCATTCCCTAAGGCGAGCCAACACGCTTATCAGCATCAAATTCATCCCAGTGTAAACGACAATACCAAAACATCATCATGATGCCATTCAGTCATAGCCACTCCAATTTAGCAACCAATTGAAGTGAAGGATTGGACCTTGGGGTTATGAAACCTCTAATCTGTGAATAACAGAGCACGTGACAATGTAATCCAGGCAGTCTACAAGAATTAAGTCACCCAAAGAAATGCCATGTCAACAAATTCAGAGCCAATATCCAAACTGCAGCATGTCATATAATTAAGACAATCTATAACTCCAGCATGATCCTCAAAACTGAAAGAAATAGGTTCATAGTGCAGAGTGACAAACTTCAACAAGGGGTAAATGACATAGAGCAAGTTCAGCTCCAAGCATAAAGAGATAGCACTACCATGGAGACTACAGGCTTCATTCATCATCCTCGTCATCATCAACATCAGCACCAGAAGAGGAGTTGAGGGCGTTCAGCCTTTGCACCAAACTGGCCTTCTCTCTTCATAGGTCAGCTTCTTAAGATTGTACCTGTAACAAAGAGTCAAGTTAAATCGCAATCACATTAGGATGCCAAAATAGGTCAACAGACTATAATCAACACCTAGCTATGTATATACCTCTTGTGAGTCTTGGAGGTTCCTTGGTTGATTTGGCCATGCTAGGGTCAGCACGAATGGCAGCATGAACCTTCTTGTACAGCGCTTCCATGTCATCAGCATTAATACCCTTCTTTATGTACTCACTGAAGTGGGGATTGGAACTTCTCCGGTTCCTCATCAGCAAGCGACTGGAATAAGAGTTGGCAAGTCAAAATAAGAATCAGTCAAGCACCTTAAAAAAAACAAGAGTGCATTGCTTAAGGCTACTTGATATAAATAAGGCATGCCCGAGTTATCTTTTCCAAAGAAATTGAGCGGATAAGACAACATGAACTAGGAAACAAAGAAATGACATTACAGTATCATCAGCAATGATTACTCACCCTCATGTAGTCAGCAACATGGCCTCCATAGATGTACTTGCGGTGAATCTCAGCATCCAGCTGCTTCTCATCCTTCTTGAAACCAGCAAACCTCTTGTCACTGTGAGGAATGTCCAAACCACCATCCAAAGCTCCCTGGAGCAGCAAACCAATTTACACGAAGTGCTAAAATAATCTAAAGTGATGAATATATATTTCAAAACAAAATACAGTTCTGATATTCCTTCACCCAAGATCAAGATGGCACAAATATATAGTTTCTTTTTCACTAAATTCACTAGCATGTAGGCATGCTGTTATTAGGTAGATGATTGACATGATTTGTGCAATAACAAAGCAAATTTCCATGGGGCCAATGATAAACCCTTAGATCTAAGATAGCTCAAGACAAACGGGGACCTGCCCAAGACTATCATGTCAAAAACTTGCATGTCTGAGTACAACCATCCATCCAGAATTACCATAAAAGTATGAAACTATAACATAAAAAATAGCATACCTTAAGGGCACCAAAGACACGGTTTCCAGTAGTTGTCTAATAAGACCAACATCCAAGAGAGCACGGAAAGGTCTCCTCTCATCAGCTGGCTCAACTGAGTAGTCCTCCCCAGTGGCCTGAGCACAGAAATAGCCCTCATTAGATGTGTTCAACAAAAGCAGCATCAGAGAATAGTAGTCTCAATGTAAATCTTTCAAATGGACTATATACCTCAACATTGCCCTCATAATCCTGATCCAAATCACGGTACTTGAGTACACGACGAGCCAAAAGGAGCCCGGTGCAGTAAGCTACACGATGTATTGAAACAGTTGGATTAAATAACACACATGAATCAAGATAACAAACACACATTTAGCACACTACTTCAGGTTACAAATTCTACTGCCGCATAGTTGGTGAGCCCAAACTGTCAGGCCATATCGAGGCAGCTCATGGGAATAGGCAGCAGCCATCACGATATCACAGCAATGGTAGCATAGACGATTTGGGCCGTGACATCCTTGTTGGTCTAAAGTACTATTGTCAAGAGATACAATATGCTTCTACTAGACAAAATCGTATCCATGGTAGTATAAGCAGAATAGAGATAATTAACAAGTGCACCACATGACAACAAGGATACAAATCGCACAACAAAGCGGTACTTGGGTGTGTTGTACTTGTTCTTGTCTTGGTTAGTGAGCCTCAGCCTGGCCCTATAATCAGTCTTCCCCTCTGCAAACAAGAGCAGAAAGGAAAGCAGTCCATTAAAAACACGGTCTTCCCATGACAGAGCTACCCAAGACACGGGATTAATTAAACATACGTCTTCTTCTCTTGAACTTGACTTGGAAACGCTTGGAGTACGCCCTGGTCTTCTGGGTCTGACGAACACCTGAAAAAGATATCAAAAAATGCACATGAACACGCTATGGACTTGAACAGCAAAAGATGTACCAGACATGTGCAGAAGAACCACAGGAATTCCACATTACATGAAGGATAAACGTAATCTGATCAAACTTGTAGTCAGAGAAGCTAGAGTATTACTGTCACTAGGCACACATGAATTTGCTATCTTAAAAGACAGAACTGCCAAAAATTGCAAAACATGATGGTATTCCTCTCCAACCTCGCATTACTCCTACCAGATACAACTAACCAGAACAACAAGTTCGAACTACATCATAATCACTGAACAATACCTAGCACTGCTCCGACCTGATAACTCCAAGATTGGTAATCAGTAAACATAAAAACCTCGAACATCACGAAATACAGTACGACACAGAGGACGAACGGAATCGACGGGAGGGGATGAGAGGATCTTACCATTCTCACTAGCTGCTGCGGCTGCGGTGGGGGAGGGGGAGGTAGCAGCTGCAGCGGCGGCGGCTGCTCTTGGGGTGCGAGAGGGAGGGGAAGGTGGTGGGAAGGGGGATGGCGTTTTATTTGGATGGGAGAAACCCTAGAGGGGCGTCGGGTGGACGGATGTGATGGGGAGTTGGGCGTGGACGGATCAGATTGGTTCGAGGATTTTGTCCACGGGCCTATTGGGCCATGGCTGCGAAATGGAATCGTATGGGCTTATTGGGCCTTTGCTGCGAAATGGAATTGTATGGGCTCATTGGGCCTTGGCTGCGAAATGGAACCGTACGGGCCATTGGGCCTTGGCTGCGAAATGGAACCCTATGGGCCTATTGGGCCTGGGCTGCGAAATAGAACCCATGGACTTGGGCATGGCTGCGAAATGGAACCTTATGGGCCTATTGGGCCTGGGCTGCGAAATGGACTCATATGGGCCTATCTGGTACCATAAGGTCGGCCCAGTGTCCACACTCGGATTATTTTTTGGGGAGGAAACATCCAGATTTGTGAGCATCTTCGAGACCACTGTTCTTTGTTGAGATCACCGATGCGGTCTTTGTTTATACGTACGTCGTGACAGCACATGGAGGAATTCTTCGAGGTGCGTCCTCGATGGTCTTTGTTGGGATCATTGTTCCCGCCACGCTGGAGATGATGATGGCTTGTAATGAAGCTTTGGTGCTTTGCTAGCGATATTCCGGTAAGTAAGCCTCAAGTTGCTTGTAATAGCCTCGATTAAGTCCTTCTATTCGCAGTCGTGGAAATCTCCGGTTGTCACGATGGCCGAATGTCTAACTAACTAAATGCTTGTGTTTTTGCTATGTAAAGAAAATAATATAACATAATTATTTATACATTCGTGTCATCATACTTCCTAACTTTATGCTAAATAATAATTATCTTAAAACATACATCAATTAAATCAACTAATCAAAATATTTTGATATACATATCTACCATAAAATGAGTGATAATTATAGTAATTTTTGGCAAACTCAAAGATAGTCTTATGTAGATGACAGTCAAGGTCTTCATCCTTCACCCCTTGGTTTACTAGAGCCATCGGATAAGGGGGTGGAGAGAAAGGCCTGAGGGCGGGAACATGAACAAGGGTTTTAGGGGAGGAAGGAGAGAAGAGAAACCTCACAGGAGGTGAAAAAAACGATGTAGGAGAATTGTCACAAGGGACTTATGCAGTTCCTATGACCATTTAAACTAGTAATAGCAAACCACATGGGCGCCACACACGTGCAACAAATGGTTTTGTCGCCAATCGAAATGGTCATGTTTTCAAAGCAGATTCCTATGGCCTAACTCGTCTAAGAACATCTGGATCCCATGGTACCAAGGAGAAACTTAAAAAGGAGAGAAAATTTACTATCATCGCACTAACCGGTGGTGGGGCTAGGGAAGGAGAGCTTAACCAAAGCCAAAGTAATGTTGGTTGGCTGGATCAATATAGATGGAAGGTAGTCATCCATGTTTTCAAGGTTATCCCTGTGCGTGAATAGATGGAAAGCCTAACAGGCTCATCTAGCTTCAAGGAATACAAGATAATGCAAGAATCTGGAATTTTACTTCAAGTTCAGATAGAAAATTACACGTCCTAGTCTGCATTGAAGTTGAGTGCAATAGGTAACACAATAGAGCGCTATATCATCATTTTCTATCTACCCATTGATTTTTGGATTTAAATGCATGAGAAAAGGTTGATACTCAATGGGCAATGTTAGAAATGTATGAGTTCTCATTTGGAAACAAGAACTCGAAAGTGCAGAAAATTACCCAAATTGAGTTGTCGCCTTCTTTAGATTCCTACCGAAAAAACTGATCACGGCCGATAAATCATTATAACTGTATCTAAATATATCACAACAATCGGTAGATCTTCATAATTGTATCTAGACATACCACAACTGATATATCTTCATAAATGTAACTAACTACACAGATCACAACCGATAATTTTTTACAACCACACCTAAACATCATCCGACTATTGATCTGGTGGACCCTTATTATTAATAGACCATAACCGATAGATCGTCCTAAACATTGTCCGACATTAATCTAGTGTGTGCTAATTATTAATATTCCACAACTGATAGACAGTGATAATTTTACACCTCATACAAAAATTGCTGCTTTAAGTCTGCATATAGATCTAATATCAACGACTGGTGATATGAACCTTAACTTCACGTATGATCTAATATCACATACAAATGATCAGCTAATTGTAATCTAAACTTTTATTCCTTATTCTAATATCATGCATAAACAGCCTACAACTTAGTGTAATGACTGGTATGTTGGCTCATGATCTAAACTTTTATTTCTTGTATTAATCTAATACCACGATACAAGTCCAAAAAAATGAAAAATACTTAAAGACGTGTCCAACGCTATTGCACGGGACACTGTGCTATTTACTTATAATAAATCACCTTATTCACATGTTTTTACAAACCTCGTCAAGAGGGTAGGATCCTACAGTTTCATGAAGAAGAATGAACTGGCCTTGTTTATAAGGTAAACTATACCAAAAAAACTTATAAAGTATGGTTGATTAGAGGACTACCGCGTAAAAATCTCGACATCAGGCAAACTACTGAGCTAAACTAGGCTAGAAACACCACCCAACGAAACAAACAAGCCAACAGCCGATCCAGCACGACACAACAGACAAAAAAACACCCTACGCAGAAACTGACAAACACGTTATCGTCACTACCCTACGCACACCCATGATCGGACGACTCTGATTTCACCACTGTAGCGCCGCCAATGGGTATCCCTCCACCCATTGCACCAAACGTAGGATCGCCACAGCCACGTCCGTCGGCCCAAGTTTTCACCCATAAAGCACCGAGGCCTAGGGCAGGGCGCGAGGGAAGCTCTTCAACAACACCTCCAAGTAGGGGAACGACGCCCATAGAAGTTGTTGTTATCGACACCGACCTCAGTCGGGACAAGGTTTTCACCTAGAGCGTCACACTGCAGCACATCACCCCCATTGAACCCCTAGGGAGGGGGTCCGACCATGTCAACAGTCACCACTGCCGCCCCATAACCGATCGGTCATGCTCTAGGAAGGGTTTGAACAGACTTTTCGACAACGATGCCAAGGAGGGGAAAGATGCCCGTGAGCATCCTCGCCGCCGACGCTAACCTGCATCGGGACAAGACTTTTTCCCAAAGCGTTTACCCTTTATCCCACCAAACCCTGAAGGAAGGGGCCTAGCCACCATCGGCCCACAACAGGGCTGCACCAACGCCGCGAACCCACCTGCACCAGATCTAGAGCTTCTGCAGCCACCACCATGTCCATGACCACATGCTCACATGCCACAACCCGAACATAAAGACGACAGGAAACCGTCGGCCACCGTGCCGACGACTATAGCCTAGCTACATGGGCCACCGTTGTTGCCCTACCCGAGGCCACACCGACCAAGGCCATTGACGTGCCCCGGGTTACCATGTCGCAGCTCCGTCCCTCCCAATGCCACTAGCTGAGACGCTAGAGCCACATTCCATTGCCCTGGCAACAGATCCAACGGACCCAACCACCGCCGGAGGCCAATAGGCTCAAACATAGCAATCGAAGAGCCCACCTCACTGGATCTAGAGCCCGCGGCCAGATCCGTCGCACACGCCCACTTGCACGCAAGACAACACCCAACTACCGGCACATACCTCCTCGCTTGGCCACTATCCCGTGTGCCACACGCGTGGCGCGGCTGCATGGACTGGTGAGCGCACCCCCATCGCAAGCAGCATGCGCCACTGCTAGCCATAGGCAAGGCTCATCACCACTCGCCAAGCGCCCAAGATGGCGAGCCCTATGCCGCCACGGGCCGCCACGTCAACGCCCGCACCACGACGCCCCTACTCTGGAGCTGCCATCTTGCACGAGGATCCACCACACCTGTCGCCTTTGACGGTAGGCGCCGCTGCCGCCGCTAGTGGCGGCGTCCGCAAGGAGAGACGGGGGGCTGTGGTTTGCATGCTAGGGTTTGAGTCACCTCTGCAGTCACCCGAGCGAGCGACCCGGTAGGTCCGTCTCTTCCTCCGTTTCGGATACTGCTTTTTTCCGCACGTTTTTCTTTAGCAGATCATATTATATCCACAGCACGGCGATCATTACCATCGTCGGTAGTGTCGTATGAAAATGATTTTTTTCTCAAGCAGAGCATCTTATATCCACAACGCAACGAATCGAGTGCTACAGAAATCAACAGGCGATCATTACCATCGTCGGTTGGTGTCGTGTGAAAATGACCTCAGGCGATGTATATATGCGCTTGTGTATAAGGTGCCAGTGCCACATATGTACCTTTTTAGCTAGGCCCATTGTGTGACGCTTTCTTCAGACATAGCACATTTAAGAGCCTGACACGTACGTCTATTACATTTCACGCAACAAATATAATCCGACCTAGAAGCAGGTTAGGTTGCCGTGCGCTCCAAAAGCTGGTCCAGGTTCATACATGCACATGCTAATTCGTGACTCATCTGTGCTCGATTTTATGTAGCATAGTAGTTGTAATCTTTGGTTTACAGGCATGGAGATGGAGTTAAGTAGCCCCGTATCCATGTCAGCATGCGCACGTTTACGTGTCAGAGTCCGTGTACTGCTGCTTCACATGCACTCTGGCCGGGGCATATGCATGATTGGGGACAAAACTAGTTTAGCTAGCGTCACCACATTCGAAGGAGACGGCTAGCTTGGCCTACCAAACTATATATGCAGGAAATACAAAGAGAGCTGCATTTGGAGGCTTACTTCACACTATAGTTAGGTGGCACGATTCCGTAAACAAACATATACAGCTCCATGAACAAACATTCGCACTAATTTAACTTGCACATGCCTTATTTGATGCTTAAATGCCCAATACTAATGGAGACCATCCGATCGTATTCTTTTCTATGAATTGAATCGATAGAAATTAATTAAAGTTGTAACCTGTAAACCAGTAGCCCCAACCGTTACAACGTACCATGTTTGAACTATGGTATTCTTTTAAAAAGGAAGTTATGTTTGAACTTTGAACTATGGTGGCTTTAATTAATCAAGGCCGAGAGAATAGCCTTTTGTCTAAAAAAGAAAAAACTGATCTAATTTGGGTACAATCTTGTGATCGAGTTGGTGAGTTGGACCATCGATGACGATGATGGCAGCTAGAGATGTGGATTAGTCAGTGCACGCTATGCGATATGTTGTGGATTAGTCAATGTAATAAATGATGCGACATGAGGAAAATGCATTATTGCAGGGGAGTATGGATTTCTCCATCTTAGGTCACATCTAACGATTATAAATGTTGTCCTTTTTGTTCAAGAACACACAAAAGGCCGGCTTGCATATCACATTTAATTATGAACGGTTGTCGCCTGTTCTGTAACCAATAAAATTTTTGTGAGTGGAATATATCGTTGGTCCAGAAACTAGGGAACGTTTGGCTTGATTATAGCATAAACAAATTAATTCGTACCCATTCTTTCCGTAGCAAAACGGAGTGTGGTGCAATAAAGTAGAGTAAATTAAGCTATATGTTTGGCTCGTGACGGCTCCAGCTCTATATTATCTTTTTTTTTAAACAAGCTCCATCCTTTTTAGGCTTCAGCGCCAGCTACTCCACAAGCATCTTCAAACAGAAGCTGGTTTATTTATATATAAAAGGAGCTGGTTTATCTCAAAACAAAAAACAAAAGCTGGTTGCTAACAATTTCCATCAGAGGGTGCAGCTGCTTATCGTTGCCATCCTCGGTGGCGAAACTTGGCTAAGTATTAACAGGGCACCATGTTTGAAGATGAAATTTCTACATTGAAAAACTTAAGCTATAAGTTCGATATGATGGATCAGAAGAATCTAAAAAACTAGTGTCTTCCTATCTAACTAGTATAAAGAACTAGTGTCTTTCTATCTAACTACTGATCACACACATACAATGTATGTTCTGACCAACATATATTAAATAGAACAAATTGGATGCGTAAAAGGTCTATTAATATATTGACCATAATATAACTTTATTAAAATTTATAAGACTTTTTTTAAAATTTATCTTATACTATTTGATTTACTATATTTAGGTGTTTAATTAACATTACAATCTATCCAAAATTAAGAGGAGGAGTGATGGAGAGAAAGTACGGAGGAGACTAGGAAAGTACTGAAGGTGTGATCTGAAACAATGAGAGAGGATATAAAAAACAATTAAAGACGTTGATTAAGAGACATGATGCATAATTAGAATGGGTTGATTATGAGAGTTAACGTGTAACTAAAACTAAATTTATAGAGGTCAAATTAAAATCATGAGCCATCATATTATAATTAGGTGGATAATTCAAATTATTTAGATTCTAAAAATTCATACCTTTTATATTGATATAGATATGCGGTATGAACTACGGGCTAGCTCTTTAATTTTGAATGCACTGTCCACCTTGGCCTGCATTAAGCTCCGTTATTGCTGAACGCGCAACAACCCGTAGTTCACCTACGTACTTAAATCCTGAAAAAGAAAGCACAAATAAAATCATAACATGTAACTAGCGTGACTCGAACCGTGGGTGGTTGTTAATAATCTAGCGATTAATATAAATACATGCCATATACTGCCTGGTTAAACTCTTCCAAGTGCATGTCTGGCTAATATCCGGCACCCGGATTACTGGGAGAAGCCGGATCTTTGGAGCTAGAGACAGAGAAATTAGAACCCAAATTATAGTAGCTACGGGAGCTATAAATTAAGGGCCTCGTTGAAACCTAGAGTTCTAGATATACAAAAAAAAACGTAAGTTTGAAATGTTATGATTTTTAAATTGTTAGAATATATTTGGTTGTTACGGACTACGTGAGATATGATATAATTTCTTGTAATTTGATCTTATATCGAGAAGTTTCTTATACTTTAAGTCTTGTGCTCTATATATACTCGCCCTCAAGGCTCAAGAAGGTTTCTTCCTCGACCTAGTGTCTACCACGTTTCCGCACCGTGCTCCTTTCGGGGAGATCAATCTTCATGATCTTACCCCAAGGCTACACAACTCGTGGTTACGGTTTTTGTTGCCGATTGTGTTGGTCGGCCGCCCTAAAGAGTTGTTTTTCTGTCACGTTTGATCACATTTTTCTCTCTTGTGATTGCTTGCTTGGTTTTATTTTTTCTCTTTGTTTGCCGATCATAGATTGGTTTGCATCTCCCACAGCCATCGTCATCAAGTGCCTCTATTCCGACGTCGGCACCGACTCTCCTCTGACCGTGTATTCTTCCCCAACGTCACAGTGGACAACAGGCGCGTTGCCTCGGCGATGCCTTCAAGCATCGTTGCCCAGCTACACCGTCCGTACATTGCCTCCATGCTGGATCGTTGTCACCATCATCGAGTATGCGCGCTACGCCATAGAGCACCAGACAACGACCGTGTTTGCCCCCTCGAGCCGCAGCACTGCCGCCTGTGGTCACCGCCATCCATAGACATGCTAGCATGGTCTTCGTCACTTTGTTCAGGTGCTATTCCGTGTACTCTAAGTACTGCAGCTGCATCATCACCTCCTTCCTTGCCTACCGTTCATCGTCTCGTCCAACACGTGCATGTCTACAGTGTCGTTATCTAGTTTTTATTTGCATGCCTTCATGCAATTTTTTTTGGCTTCGTACCTCAACCGCATTGCATAGATAGTCTCTTCTCCGCCGCTTTGTGCACTGCAACCGTTGTTGCGTCTTCTCTCTGCTGCTGTTTCTACAACCCTCTGTATATTTTTGCATCGCTTGTGTTGGTCCCTCTCCTCGAGCACCCAGTTCCGGCAAAACCACGTGTGCATTCGTCCCTGACACATCCCCGGTTCTGGCAAAGACGGTATGGCACTTCATCTACGACGACTTTGACCGTATCGACTTCTTGCTCGATGATTGCCTCGATCGTGTTACTATCTTCTTCATTGCTTTTCTTTGCCCCCGTGGTTTCCAGTGCGGCTACCTTGACTACGGCAACCCTGACTTCGTTTATGTCGACCAAGGCAACCTCTCGCCAGGCTACCTCGACCATGGCTACGGCGCCTTGTTCTTGGCTACCTCTACATTGGTACAAAGGACTATCATCCGTTTGAGCAACTCCTCGGTTTCCATTCCAGTTTGAGCATCCGTGATGCTCCCGCTCCGACTGGAGGAGGATGTTAGAGTATATCTGATTGTCACGGACTACATGTGATATGATAGGACTTGTCGTGATTCGATCTTATCTCTAGGAGCTCCTTGCACTCCAAGTCTTGTACTCTATATATACTCGCCCTCGAGGATCAATGCAATCACTCATCGATTCTGCCATATGCATCCTCTTATAAAAATCCTTGTGTGAAACAAAAACACATGAATCCGCAAAACTGACTCTTTGGATTGCTCAATAGAAATTTAGCGGGCATTTGTTGAAAGAGAAAGTTTATGCAAGATACAAAACAATTTTTCTTGAGATCCAGTTTCATGTTAGAATTCCTACAAAAATATCATATAATTGAGTTATTCCATACAAATTTTATAGAATTCGTGCGAGGGCCTTTACACGAAAAAATTTGCGTGTATTAAAATCCTACAGATTCCTTTGAAAATCCAGCAACTCAAAGCGGAGCATAGGTAAACAGGACCTAACACTTCGAAGATCTCGTACACATATATGTCTACGCCAGCTGGTAAGCTGCTACAGTGAACGACCAACAGATGTCGTGAGCGTATATATAGTATATCAGCAGCTGGCCTTGCACCGTGTACAAAGTCATATACATACGTGGATCGGCCCGATCAATTAAACAAATGGCTGCACTTTGCTACCAACTGCAGATCATGGAGCTAGCAATATCTCCAATAGTCTCAACCACATGACACTACTACAGAATTCATTTGTCCAGACGGTTCGGAAACACCGGGCGGGACAGTTTTCCGAACCGTCTGGACGAAACAGTCTGGACAAATGAACTTTGTCCAGACGGTTATTGAACCGTCTGTACAAACATGTAGTACAGACGGCTCCACACATGAGCCGTCTGTACTACTATCTGGCACAGTGCCTCCGAGGCATTTGTACAAACGGCTCCCAACATCAAAACCGTCTGCACAAATGCATAGAACAGTACTTCAAAAGCATTTGTACAGACGGTTCCATTGTCAGAACCGTCTGCATAAATTCATTGTACAGACGGTTCTACCCCTGGAACCGTCTGCACAAATGCTGTGTTAGGAGAACGTTGCTGCGGCGGCAGCAGAAACTACCTGTTTCTGCTGCCGCGGTAGCAGTGCGGCAAGGCGCCATGCTGCCGCCTGGTGCCGCGGCAGCGGAAAATGCTGATTCCGCTGTCGCGGCAGTAGTGCTGCAGGGCTACGGTAGTGCCGCCTGCTGCCACGGCAGCTGAAACGGACGTTTCGGCTGCGGCGACAGCCGTGCGGCAAGGCGGCCTGCTGCCGCGGCAGCGGAAATGGCTGATTCCGCTGTCGCGGCAGCAGTGCTGCAGGGCTACGGTAGTGCCGCCTGCTGCCACGGCAGCTGAAACGGACGTTTCGGCTGCCGCGGCAGCCGTGCGGCAAGGCGGCCTGCTGCCGCGGCAGTGGAAATGGCTGATTCCGCTGCCGCGGCAGCAGTGCTGCAGGGCTACGGTAGTGCCGCCTGCTGCCACGGCAGCTGAAACGGACGTTTCGGCTGCCGCGGCAGCCGTGCGGCAAGGCGACGTTGCGGCCGCCTGCTGCCTCGGCAGCGGAAATGACTTATTCCGCTGCCACGGCAGCAGTGCGGCAGGGCGACAGTGCTACCGCCTGCTGCCACGGCAGCGAAAACAGAGGTTTCTGCTACCGCGGCAGCAGTGCGGCAGGGTGACGTTGCTGCCGCCTGCTGCCGCGGCAGCGGAAACTACCGTTTCCGCTGTCGCAGCAGCCGTGCGGCAGTGTAACGATGCCGTGCGGCAGTGAAAACGCTAGAAACAAAGTGATCAATCACGGGCATAGCATACACAGACACACAATGTAATCACTGATCTTAGACATAACATTCAGAAGTAAACTTAAAAGATCATTCTCGACAACCACAAAGTCATTTACATGCATTGTTAGTTAAAAAAACTCTCAAGTCATTGAGGAGCAATTTGAGGACAATGGAACTCTCCGGTCTCCTTCAACACCTCTCTAAATATGAAAGCTATTAACCGTTTTTGAACAATCGAGACGCCCTCAGTGTCGAGCTCATCTGTAGGGAACTTCAAAGTCTGCACAAGGAAATTAAATAGCTAGGTTAGGCACGACGTCCGAACGATGAAAAATGGAACTACATATAGTGTAATGACACTAACCTCCAGATCTACCGGACTAGAGCCAACGATCTGCATCATATATGTCGCCACATAGTATCCACAGAGATTGCTGCCCGGCGGCTGCTTGTGGCACTGTAGAAATCATGGTTACTTGCAGGGTAATTTAGTTTTACCGAATACATATTAGAACGTGCGAGGTGATTATTCTTGGGCGAGGGAGGAATTATTACCGGGAAATGAAATCGGTGGGTAGGTTCAGTTTTTGTTGTTTTCACAAGCCCGCCCTTGGCAACATATTTCTTGAACGCCCCGTTGAGCACCGTCGTCAAATCTGCGTACTTCTCTGGTGGGTAGTCCCTAGAGTCGAAGTACGTGGCATGTAGACGTTCTGGCTCGAGGCCGACGAGCATCCAATGGAAGCCATAGTTGTACGGTAGAAGAATGGCGTGCTTAGTACACTGAACGAGCATGGCGTCCGAAATGTAATCCTCCACCTCGTTCGGCTGGAATTGGACCATTGTGCATATGACCACTCCCGGATCGAGGAATCCGATATTAGGGTTATCTATCCTAGCCTCTTGAATCATATGTCTGCACATAAAAGTAATGTCATTGAAAGAGCGTATCAATAAGTTAGGCAATTCATTTAGCTTAAACAGTGATTGAGAACACTTACAGTGTCCAGCATCTTAATAGGCTGGCATCGAGGGCGTCATGACGGTAGAGGTCTGATAAATCCGAGAACTCAATGGTAAAGGTTCCACTTGCATGAAGGAAATGTTGCCGCTTGTACGCGGCGCAGATATTCTGAGGAAGCTCTGTCTCCTCGTTGGACCTCTTCATGTAATAATCGTGCAAAATCGTGGCTGCCCAGCCAAGTCGCTCTAACGCCGCCCGTGTCACTAGCGGCTGCCGTTCCGTGTATTTTCTTATCTCGGGTTCTTCGTCTACCTCTTTGCCCTTAGCCAACTTTGTGCTATTTCTGGTGGCCCTACGCTGAGCTTGAGGAGCTGTTTTGGCAGCCTGTTGGCTAGATCTGCTAGATTGCTGAGATCGTGCTGAAGCGGATTTCACCTTCGGTGGAGGAGGACGGATTGAGAAATCTTTACCGTAATGCACCGGAGACAGCGGCCGTGGAGGAGGTGGAGGGGCAACTAGGGAAATGTACTTCTTCGGCCACTGGATGAACGTGTGGATGGCCTGCCCCAGTGTCGTGACGTCGTCCTCCGGCGGTACAGGAAGTCTGAAGGATCTGCAATTCGCATGCACCATGTCCACTGCCACCTTAGCTTTATCCGCCGCTAGCGGAACTCCGTGCACCGTCATCGTGCTTTCTGAAGGTGGAAATACTAACCCCTGGCCAGCCTCAAGCATGTCACCGGGGCCAAAACTGCTGGGCACGAGGAGTTTGCACTTGGTTGCCACCGCTATCTCGTCGAGAGGGAATCTTTCATTGACGTGTTCAGGCAGAATAGGGTCGAAATTAGGTAAGTCGTCGGCGCGGTCGTCATCTCGAACGTGCTGCGGTGGGGATTGTTCTTCCACGTCTTCGGCATTCTCGTTTTCCACGGATGCGCAGCTACTCCGGCGCCGACCATGTGGGGATGAGGCTGCGGGGCTGCGTTCGACCCCGGCGGCTGCATCCTCCTGCCTTATCTGCCGTACCCGTTCTTCGACCCTTGCATCGATCCTCTCTTGTAGGCCTGCAAATATTTCATCCATCAGCTCTTGCTTCATCCGTTCACGCTCGGCTGCCTCGCGCTCTGCTTTTGTTCTCCTCCGACTCCTGTACTGTCCCGCATCGTCCGGGAATCCCAGCTTCCATGGAACCGTCACCCCTAGGCCACGCGTTCGACCCGGGTGCTCTTTGTTTCCCAGAGCCGAGGTTAGTATGTCCTTCTCCCTGGCTGTTTGGAAAGTTCCTTGGGCGGATTGTTCTGATAGTCGCATGATGTTTTCAGCCACTTGGACGGTTTCGGGCTTGTTGAAGGCGACGGTGCCATCAGCCGAGATGTTGGCCCTCGCGCGAAACCAGTTCCGGGCCCGCCTCTCTGGGATCTGGGAGAACGGGGTGTCGCGACTCTCCTGAGACGCCCGCTCGTCCTCTGTTCTCCATTCCAGCTCTTTGCGCGCGTACCCCCCCGCTTCCAAGCCTGTGGGGGTGAACGTTGCATGCCTGACGGGCCCTGTTTGCCTGGCTCTTCTGCACGAATTCCTCCGACGTGCACCTCTCCACGAATTCCGCCCATTGATCCTCCAGGTACCCGTAAGTGTTCGGGTCCTGCCTGTAGGGCATAATATCGTTCTTGACGTACGTGTTGTACAGCTCGCTCTTGAAGGTCTTCCACGCTTTGCCCATCTTCGCTTTTGCCTGTCTTTCCACGGCCTGCTCGGTACCTTCCGGGAAGTCGAACTGTCCTTGGATGGTGTTCCACAGGAACTCTTTCTCGTGATCCGGCACTGACGGCCAGCTGGCGTACGTTATCGGGATCTTTTCCCTCGCCAGTGACGCGCACGCTCTACGGAATGCCGCCTGAGCCTGCTGAGGCAATACGGGCACACCCTCAGCACTGACTTGAGTTATCGTGAAGTGACCCGTAGGCATTTTATTTTTGCCTCGGCCACCTCGCTTTCGCTTCTGCCCACCCGATTCTTCGGTTTGCTCACGAGACGAGGCTTCTGCAGGTTCGGAGGGCATCGGTAGAGGCGGTTGAGCCGGTTGAGGAGACACGTGCGGCTCGTCTTGTCGGGGAGAAGAGGCCACCGGCTGTTCACGTTCATCTCCTCCGGACGCCATCTTCAAAAGACGAAAAATTCAGATATGCGGTACACGACTAGATTGTAGACATTTTCATATAAAGACACATTCTTTGTGAATTAAACAACAATGAGATACATATGTACAACAACTTCGTAAATAGTGCTAATGTCCGTAATCTCATCATAAATATCTTCCTGAACTCTTTTATACATGAGGGCTACATGAGTTATATATGTGTTTGCCTCCGACTTTGCTTCACTCTCCGATACTCTTTAAATCTAAATGTACTATCTATTTACTTCTTTCTCGTTTTTTCTTCTACATCTCGTATCTCCTTCAATTTATACTCAGTTATTTGTCTTAATCATCTGTCCGCGATACACTTGACCTTAGTGCATAACTTAAGTCCGCGATCCTCTTAATTGCATAACTGTTCTCTTAATCATCACGAAATAATTGTCCTTTGTATCTTCTCGATGTTTTAAATTTCATCATATTCTCTTTGCTCCATTTGCGGCCTGAGCTTTTGTTTACGGTGCTCACTCTAGTCTCTTTTTTGATTGCATATACCAATAAATATTTTGTACAATATATACCTCTCCTCTCAATTATGTATATTGTATAAAAAAACTGTCTCTATACATAAGTGTAGGTTATTTTTTTACTTTTCGCAATCTCCAATTCTAAACTTTGATTATGATTTCTAAGTAATATGATAAAAGGTACAAACTGTAAGAAAAACAGAAAGACAAATCTAATAATACTAAACATGCTTATTATAAAGGAATTGTAAAAGACAAATCTATACATTCGTACGCAGCCGATTTATATACTTTCACACGTTATAATGCTCAGAGTTTGAAGGCTTGATCACACATCAGTACATGGTTGTATCCCCTAGCAAATCAATCAAGTTGGAAAGGCATGACACTTAGTCCAAACTGAACACATAGAACTTAGAAGCAATTTAACACTACCAACTTGACTAATCAAAATAAACCTTATACACTGGACATTTCAACACTTTCTACAAACATAAAATTATCAACTATCTAATGCATGCAGCCAAATATATGTAAGTGATAATCCAAACTATCTAAGTAAACATGTTCTTGTCATCTATACACTGTCAACTCCAAAACCCAATCTCTAGCTGCCATCCCACATGGATTGGATTCAGATCATGATTACAGATAAATCCACAAAAGTATTTATGATTAAAATATCATTTCTTTGAGACATAGAGAGATAATATCACAGAAATCTCCAAATTTCCCTCTTTGTCTTCATTTCTTTCTCCCCTGTCACTGTCCCGAGCTTCCATCTCAGGCCACTGTCCTCCCTTGCCCATCGTGACCTTCAGCCTACCCTTCTAATCCATTCCCCTCTTTGCTCTCCTTATGATTCCTTGCTGGTCTTCGTGTTTGATCTCTCCAGAGGTAGCTTGCAAAAAACAAAGAAAACAAGAACATGCAGGGAGGAGCTAGGAGGTGCTCGGGGACCCTACTACCTTCGAAGATCTGGAGCGTTGGGGAGGAGGACGACGAGCTCGGGGGTCGTCGGCGAGGCCGGCGGTCAGGGGAGCTCGAGGAGGTGATCGGAGGAGGCCGGTCGGGGGAGCTCGGGGGTGGCGGGGTGCTCGGGGGGCGGGGAGCTCGGGGGCGGCGGGGAGCTTGGGGGCGGGGAGCTCGGGGGCGGCGGCGGCGACTGCCTGAGGGCTTCGGGGGCGGAGAGCTCGTCGGCGGCGGGGAGCTCGGGGGCGGCGGGGAGCTCGGGGGCGGCGGGAAGGTCGGAGGCGGCGGGGAGCTCGGGGAAGAATAGGGCTAGGGACTTAGCGAAAATTTTGAAACTGGAGGGCGGCTGTCGAAAGAGGGGATTTATTATAGAAGGTAGTCCAGACGGTTCGCAATACAGAACCGTCCGGACTAACAGTGCAGACGGTTCTCCATATGGACCCGTCCGCACTAACGTTAGTGCAGACGGTTCTCAATATGGAGCCGTCCGCACTTATGTTGCAGGCGGGACCCTGCTACATTAGTGCAGACGGTTCGCAATATGAAGCCGTCCGCACTAACGTTAGTGCGGACGGCTCCACATGGAGGACCGTCTGCACTAATGTAGCAGGGGGCCCCTGCTACATTAGTGCCGACGGTTCTCAATGTGGAGCCGTCCGCACTAACGTTAGTGCAGACAGGTCTCAATATGGAGCCGTCTGCACTAATTAGTGCGGACGCTTTCCAATATAGAACCGTCTGGACTATTAGTGGACCGTGCAGAGCCGACGCGGGGTGGGACTTTTAGTCCCACCTCGCTAGTTTACGAAGGCATCGACCGGTTTATATACCGTTCTTTGAGCGGGTCTGTCGAGCTTCTCTCAACTGAGCATATTTGTCAGATCCTCCGCCAGGCCACTGGGCCGCTGGTCAGTACGGACCTGTGCCCGAGTCGCCTGTGATGGGCTTGATTTGGGCTTCGGCCCATGTCGCCTGTCATGGGCTTGATTCGGGTGCAGGCTTTGGAAACCAAAACCCCAGTGGTAGGCTTGTTTTTTTCCTTTTTTTACAGATTTTTATTTCATGTTGCATTTAATGGCATTTTTCTTTGCTAAACCTTCTCAAATTTTTACCATAGCCTCTAGGTGTCATATGATGAAGCAATGGAAAGTTTCATGTTTTTCTGACTTCGTTTACATTTTTTGGAATTAAAAAACCAATAACCTCCATGTTCGGGGTCGAGTCTCGGCACCTTGATGTTTGGAATTCCTTTCCTTTTCTTGGGTAAGGCCTAAACATAGACTAAAGACTACCATTAGGATTTTTCAACCCAATTTTACCAACTTTTTCATGCACTTGCAGTTCAAATTTGAATTATATTCGCTAAATGCCTAGAAATGCACTAAATGACTTAAATATAGCAAACGAACCCCGAAAAATGCCAAATTTTGACATGGAACATGTAATGGTATATCTTGAGGGTAGAAAAAATTTCAAGGTTAACCGATGAAGCAACCGTCACTTTGCCTTCAAATCTGACCCGTTCCCTCTCAAAACCTAGATTCTTCCTCGGAGATCTTGGGGTTTCTAAGTAGTATACGTCACAACTTTTGCAAAACCTTCTCAAATTTTTACCACAGCATATTGATGCCATATGAGGGCACCATGCCAAGTTTCATGTTTTTCTGACTTCGTTTGCATTTTTCTGAATTAAAAAACCAATAACCTCCATGTTCGGGGTCGAGTCTCGGCACCTTGATGTTTGGAATTCCTTTCCTTTTCTTGGATAAGGCCTAAACATAGACTAAAGACCACAAATAGGATTTTTCATCATAATTTTGCCAAATTTTTCATGCACTTGCAGTTCAAATTGGAATTATATTCGCTAAATGCGTAGAAATGCACTAAATGACTTAAATATAGCAAACGAACCCCGAAAAATGCCAAATTTTGACATGGAACATGTAATGGTATATCTTGAGGGTAGAAAAAATTTCAAGGTTATTTATTACTAGAAATAGGGTTATCTATTACTAGAAATGACTTAAACTTCTGAAAATCATAGAAAATGGGCAAGCAAATGAGTATAAAAATTCACCAAACTTCAGGGATGGACATAAATAGGGGAACATTAACTTCATGCCAAATTTCAGAATTCTTGGAGAAGGATAGGACCTAGCTCTAGTTCAAATCATCGAATTAGGTCAAACCCTAGCTTTGAACTAGAACCCTACTCAAATGAACTCCAAATCAACTCAAACTTCTACAGAAGGTTCCAAATAATGTTATAAGGCCCCTGTAAAAAGTTCATAATTTTTGGACAAATATTTATACATAAAATGACAGCAGGAATGAATCTGTATAAAAGAAAAAGAAAAATCTATAAAGGAAAGGAGGCCGAAGCCTGTTGGGCCGCCTCGGGCGGCCCGTTTACCCCCGCGCGCGCCTTCCACCTTCCCGCGTTCCGCCTCTCCCACTGGAAAGCGCCCCCCACGCATTAGTGCAGACGGCTCCATATTGAGACCTGTCTGCACTAACATTAGTGCGGACGGCTACATATTGAGAACCGTCTGTACTAATAGTGTAGGCGGGACACTTATTAGTGCAGACGGTTCTCCATATGGACCCGTCCGCACTAACGTTAGTGCAGACAGGTCTCAATGTGGAGCCGTCTGCACTAATTAGTGCGGACGCTTTCCTTTATAGAACCGTCTGGACTACTAATGCACCGTGCAGAGCCGACGCGGGGTGGGACTTTTAGTCCCACCTCGCTAGTTTACGGAGGTTTCGACCGGTTTATATACCGTTCTTTGAGCGGGGCTGTCGAGCTTCTCTCAACCGAGCATATTCGTCCGATCGTCCGCCCTGGCTACTGGGGCCGCTGGTCAGTACGGGCCTGTGCCCGATCGCCTGTGATGGGCTTGATTTGGGCCCCGGCCCATGTCGCCTGTGATGGGCTTGATTGGGTGCAGGCTTCGGAAACCAAAACCCTAGTGTAGCCGGGCATTTTTTCATCTTTTTACCTTTTTTAAATTTCATGTTGCATTTAAAGGCAGTAATAATGTGTAGTAAACTAAGGTTTTATATTACTCTCTTCATTGGGAACTCATAAAATTGAATGCAAAAAATGCCTTAAACTTGTAAAATTCATAAAAACTTCATATGAACTCCAAACGAGTTGAACTTTTTTTATAAATTAGTTAAGTTACTAGTTAGATTGATTAGTTAAGTTAGCTAGGGATAGTTGGTTTAGTAATTGGTTAGATGAGTAGTTAGTTGTTAGTTAGGGCTGTTAATCAGTGGTTAGGTTGGTTAGTAAATAGCCAGGGTTAGTTATTTAGTTGTTAGTCAGATTGGTTAGTTGTTAGCTAAGTTAGTTAGTTGGTTAGCTGGTAGCTAATTAGGTTAATTAGTTCGGTTAGGGCATGTTTAGTTGCTTAGTGATTGCTATTTGTAATCTATGCAGTAAGTTAATAGTTAACCAGTGTGTTAATTGAGCTCTTTAGCTGTGTCTATGGCAAGTGGGTCCCGCACATAAGAAATTGGAAAAAGAATTAAAGAAAAGAAAAGAGAGTGTTATGACATGTGGGTCCCCTTGTCATAGTCTTGGTCAATCTTGACCCGAATTGACCAAGGGTCCCACCTGTCATTCTCTGAGGCTAGGTATGGGGTAGGTGATAAAAGTATTTACTGTTTAGTTCTGTTATTCTTTACTGAGAAAAATACAAAAAAGGATTTAAATTGGTTTAAATCTTGTAAAATTCGTAGAAAATTCATCTTAATTCAGGAAAATGCAAATAATATATCAAAATGTTCAGAAAAATGAGATCTATTCAATCATATCATATTCATCCATGTTAGGAAAAAGAAAAATTGCTAAAAACTCCAATTAGGGTTTCCCCGATTAGCCGGAAGCTTCGGATCGCGATAAGTCAAGCGTCCGGACTCCGATTAACCTGATTCCAGTTGCGTTAGTTTGCAGTTCGAATCCTCTAGCGCATGGCATACATTGAATCTCATGCTGAAGTTCATCTTTTTACCATCTGCTAAATTTCATGTTGCATTTAAAGGCAGTAATAATGTGTAGTAAACTAAGGTTTTATATTACTCTCTTCATTGGGAACTCATAAAATTGAATGCAAAAAATGCCTTAAACTTGTAAAATTCATAAAAACTTCATATGAACTCCAAACGAGTTGAACTTTTTTTATAAATTCATATTTTCATATGTACAATTTCATGGTACAACTATTTTCATATTTTTATTACATTAATAGTTCATACAAAAAACCCTGGTGACGATACATAACAATCGGGTTCGATCATAGAAAATAACCTAATCTCCTTTAACAACCAGCCCTTCTTGATGATCGACGCGCAGATAGCAGGTGGCCCCGAACGGTAGTTGTTCTTCGTTGAGCGCGGTGCCGTCTCCAGGAGGGTACTCATCAAATTGATTGTACTCTTCCTCGTCCACGACATTCTCAACTCCGACAATCCTTCTTTTCCCCTGAAGGACTACGTGAAGTTTCTGATTTGCCGGGTCTTGGACATAAAAGACCTGAGTAGCTTGTTTAGCGAGTACGAATGGTTCCTCTTTGTATGCGGCACGTTCGAGGTCCACTGTAGTCATGCCGTACTTGTCGACCTTAACACTTGAGAGTGCGACCCAACGGCACCGGAAGAGGGGGATCCTGAAACGTACATAGTCGAGTTCCCAGATCTCCTCAATGTACCCGTAGTACGCACACACACCACGTTTGTCCTGGAAGGCATCTATGCGGACACCGCTGTTTTGTACCGTGCTCTTCGTATCCTGTGCTCTGGTATAAAAGGTGTACCCATTTATGTCGTAGGCTTCAAATTTCAGGATCGTGTGACTTGGCCATCTGGCCAACCAGCCAATATTCTCCTCTGTTGTACTATTAGCACTTCGAACCCGCAACCAGTTGTTGAAGCTGCGGTTGTGCTGTCTGGTAAGCCAAGCCTCCGTACGGCCTGGATTCTCTCTGCGCAGCTCGTCCTTATGCATGTTGATATACGGGGCAACTTCAGTCATGTGTTGCAAGACTGCGAAATGGGCTTGAGATAACGACGCGTAGTCAGGGATGAGTGTTTTCCTTCCTATGGTCCCTTTGCCATCCAGTCTCCCCTCGTGGCGAGACGTAGGCACACCTATCTGTTTGAGCTGGTCCATGTAATCGACACAGAACTCGACCACCTCTTCGGTTGTGTAACCTTCGATGATGCTGCCCTCTGGACGAGATCTATTTCGTACGTACTGCTTGAGAATTCCCATGTACCGCTCAAACGGGTACATCTGGCGTAGAAATACCGGTCCACAGATCTTTATCTCTCTCACGAGGTGGACGGTAACATGGACCATGATATCAAAAAACGACGGAGGAAAGTACATCTCAAGATGACATAATGTCTTCACCAGAGCGGCCTGCAACACATCTAGTGCTTCGGGATCGATGACCTTCTGAGAGATTGTGTTGAAGAAGTAGCACAGCCTAGTGATTGTGTCTCGGAGATAGCTCGGCTGGATATTTCGGATTGCAACAGGAAGCATCTGTGTCATCAACACATGGCAATCGTGGGACTTCATGCCGAACAATTTTAGATCTTCCATCGAAACAAGTTTCGAGATGTTGGCGGAGTAACCGGACGGAACTTTCACACCTTGCAAGCACCGGCATAGTTCGGTCCTCTCGGCCTTTTTCAGGTTATAGCAGGCCGGAGGAAGCCTTGTTCTGCCTTGTTGGGAGGGCTCAGGTGCCAACTCGGGCCTGATCTTCATGTCTACTAAGTCGAGGCGTGCGTTGAGGCCGTCCTTCGTCTTCCCTGGAATATTGAGTAAGAGGCCAATCAGGCTGTCACACACGTTCTTCTCTACGTGCATAACGTCGATGCAGTGGCGAACTTCAAGGTGCTGCCAGTAGGATAACTCCCAAAATATTGATTTCTTCTTCCACATGCCGCTGGCCTTCGCTTTTTTACCACTCTTTCCAAGGACAACGTCGATATCCTTAACCATATCGTACACCTCTTGCCCGCTGTAATGCCTTGGACATAAAGCTCTCTCCCTCGTCCCGTCAAATTGGTCCTTCATGTTGCGGTACGGGTGATTCCTCTTAAGGAACCTACGGTGGCGCATGAACACCGTCTTACGGGAGTGGGCCAGCCACCTACTCGCCGTACCATCCAAGCACTGAGGGCAAGCCTTGTCTGGCTCTTTACTCTGGCCCGAAAGGTTGCGTAGGGCAGGCAAATCATTGACCGTGCAGAACAACATGGCGTGTAGGGTGAAGTTCTCTTGTTTGTACGCATCCCATACCTGCACCCCTTCGTTCCACAGTGTTTTCAGATCTTCCACCAAAGGTCTTAGGTAGACGTCAATATCGTTCCCAGGTTGCTTCGGCCCTTGGATAAGCAGTGACATCATGATGTACTTCCGCTTCATACACAGCCAAGGTGGTAGGTTGTACATACTAAGAGCAACTGGCCAAGTGCTGTGCCGGCTGCTCATGTTGCCGAAAGGATTCATTCCGTCCGTGCTCAACGCGAACCTTATATTCCTCGGCTCTGCACCGAAGTTTTCGAAGATCATGTCGATGTTTCTCCACTGCGCGGAATCGGCAGGGTGTCTTAGCTTTCCATCTTTCTTACGGTCCTCCGAGTGCCAGCACAACAATTTGGCCTCTTTTGGGTTCGCGAACAAACGCTTTAGACGCGGAATTACGGGCAGGTACCACACCACCTTAGCGGGAATTCCTTTCTTCGGCTCGATGGAAGACTCGCTGTCGTCTGGTTGGCTCTTACGGTTGTAACGAGATGCTTTGCACACTGGACATGAACGCAAGTTCGATAATTCATTACGGTACAGGATACAGTCGTTCCGACATGCATGTATCCTTTCTACCTCCATCCCCAGGGGACAAACCACCTGCTTTGCTCGGTACGTGTTTTTGGGCAGCTCGTTACCATCCGGAAGCATCTCGGAGAGGAGACCTAGGAGCGCTGTGAAACTCTTGTCTGACCAACCATGGCTGGCTTTCAGTTGGAGCAGCTCGAGCACGGATGACAGCTTTGTGTATTTCGGCTTGCAACCCGGAAACAAAGGTTTCTCTGAGTCCTCAATCAAGTACATGAACTTGTGTAAGTCTCTCTCAGTATTAAAGTTCACGTCGGCATCGCGCAGCATCTGATCCAACCTATCATCGTCCTCTGCGCCACCACAGTCATCGTCTGCACCTACTTCCTCGTGGCGGCCACAATCATCGTCTGCAACTACTTCGTCCCCATGTTCTCTCCTTTCGTTGACTTCGGGTTCTTCGACGATGCCAACGTCTTCCTGTGACATGTTCTGCTCTTCACCATGTTTGGTCCAACACGCGTAGTCCGGTTTGAAGCCCCTAATAATCAAGTGCGCTTGGATCTGTAGCGCTGAGTTCTGTCCGAGAAATGATCTCTCATTTCTACAGTCGCAACAAGGACAATATATATATTCAACACCCTTCTTCAACCTATCATCCTCGGCAACTCTCAGAAAATTCGTCACACCGTCAAGGTACGCTTGGTTCGTACGAGAACCGTACATCCACACCCGATCCATCAAGCTACACGCGCTGCACAACAAGGAAATTAGTGTTAGATTGACCTAATAAAAGAAAGCGACCTAGCTTCTCATCGCGAAAAAGGAGCTTATCTAGAAATCGTACTGCAGTTTAAGGGTTTAAGGGTACAAACATAAATATCAAAATGCGGAACATCGGCCTGAGATGAAATGCATGTCACCGAATAGATGACATAAAATAAGGACTAATGCAAATAGAATCAATTTCATCGGAGTCCGGACGCTCAAAATATCGCGATCCTAATTTCTCCGGCGGTTCCGGAAACCCTAATTTGAGTTTTTAGTCAATTTAATTTTTTCTACAATGCAAACACGAATCAAAATGACATAATTGCGTAGATCTTATTTTTCTGAACATTTTGATATATTATTTGCATTTTTCTGACTAATAATGATTTTTCTATGATTTTTATAAGATTTAATTATTTAAATACTCTTTTTGATCTTTTCCTCAGTAAAAATAATAAATAAATAAATAAATAAATATTAATATATTCTGACAGGTGGGTCCCACTGGTTTTTGTTTTATTTTTTTAATTTTTTTTCATTAAGTCGCCTGAGGTCCGGCGGTCGGCCGGGACGCCGCCCGAGCTCGCCGGCGGCAACCGGCGGTGGCGGGGGACAGCGGCGGTGGACGTGGGAGGGCGGCGGCTTACCGGGAGGCGGCGGAGCGAGGCAGGCGGCCGGCGGTGAGGTGGAGGCCACGGCCGGCGGCGGGAAAGCTTCGGGGCGGCCCTAGCGGCGGCGGCGGCGGCGGCAGAGCGTCGGCGGGAGGCGGCGGCAGCTTGGGGAGGTCGCCGGCGGGCGGCACGAGCTCCGGTGGCGGCGGCGCTTGCGGGCGGCTCGAGATGCCGGAGTGAGTAGCTAGCGGGAGTGACGGAGTGGGAGTGAGGGAGTGACCGACTACATTAGTACAGACGGCTCCAGGTTGGGAACTGTCTGTAAAAATAGTACAGACGGCTCCCAACTGGGACCGTCTGTACTGTACTGGTTAGTGCAGACGGCTCCCAACTGGTACCGTCTGTACAAATAGTGCAGACGGTACCAGTTGGGAGCCGTCTGGACTGTATTTATTAGTCCAGACGGCGCCAAACTGGGACCGTCTGTACAAATAGTGCAGACGGTCCCAGTTGGGAGCCGTCTGGACTGTTGTGCACAGTGCAGACGGCTGCAGTTTGGAACCGTCTGCATTATTTGTACAGACGGTTCCCAACGGCAGCCGTCTGCACTGTGCCGTCCCGCTTGTTCGGCATCCGTGGTCGTGATTTGTGCAGACGGTTCGTGTTGGGAACCGTCTGCACTAAGAATTATGCAGACGGCTCCCTGTTGCCGTCTGTACAGGTGGCGTCCCGTTAAATGCTATCTGTAGTAGTGTGATTGCCTGCATATAATACGTATGCACTGCTCCTTCCATCCATCATATCTACCTATCTGCTACCTCACCTACCTCAGAACGTCATGTGATCATCGCATGATTGATTTTTTTAACTTGTCATGAAGCTGGTAAACTAATTGCAATATCAGTGTCTTCACTAAGACAGATAGATCCTTAATTATATGTTTTTCTTTTGCTGGGAGCTCCTTGATTATATGTTGGTAAATTAAGCATATCTAATATATAGAAAACAGCTGGGATTCCTAGCTTCACAGCGTGCCACGTCATTTCTGATGACGTGGCCGATTTTCAGCCGTCAGATCTAGCATGGATGGTCTAGATCAAGCGGTAAACAGTAACAGGTTTAGTACTGTTTATAACGGGTTAGTACTGTTCATTAGACCCATGAACAAATATTTAACAGGTCCAGCACTGTTCGGAACCCGACCCGCGTTAAACAGTACCGCCCGTTACTGTTCGCATCAGGTCTGATACTGTTCACTGCCCGACCCCGTTACTGTTCATCACAACCCAAAAACCAAAATTTAAAAAGGAATTCAAAGGCATCAAAATAAAATCCAAAAATTACAAGAAAATTTATCTAGGCTAAATAAAATTTAAGAAATTCATTAAAAATAGTTCCACCGAGAAAAACCAAAGTAATAATTTATAGAATTAACATATCTCCTTCTTTTAACTCAAAATTAATTCAAACATGTTTTGAATTATCCACAAAGGCATCCAAATGAAATCCAAAAATTATGAAAAAATTCAGATAGGCCAAATAAAATAGTAAGAATCTATTAAAAATGGTTCCACTGAGAAAAACTAAATTAGTAATTCATGGTATTAACATATCTCTTTCTTTTAACCTAAGATTAATTCAAAATTAATTAATGACCGTCTTTTTACGCATATAAATTTGAACATGTCTCTACGTACATATGGTAATTTAAAGTAAACAAAATAAGTTGTGTAATAAAAATATGTAAATTGATTTATAACTAAAAAATGTTAAGTGATTTAATGTTTAGACGTATGTCACTTAATAGATTAAAACCGAAAAAATAGTGTGTTACACTTATATTAAAAAGATTTTTATTTATATTCATATACACTAAATTTAATATACGTGTGACGGATTAGACTGCGTTACACAATCGCACGAGCCTTTAGCTAGTAACATTCTTGACTGACAGGCCGGCTGGTCGATTGATCCTCTAGTATAAAACATATGTAGGACATACGTTTAAAACACATTTAACTAGTACGGAATCAATTCTTTGATTACAATTTGGCTGCTGCTACAAATCGGCATGCCGATATGTACCATCCATCGGCACAGCAGGTAGCCGTCGGATGGTTTCTCAGTGAACGGTAGGATTGGAAACAGGGGACGGGTGGAACAAGCGGCGAGTTTAGCGGGAAACAATATGGTTGATTTAGGAAACATACGAACAAGCTGGCGGAATGTATCCTCAAACAGCGCCCATAATTTCCAGATGCGTTGCCGCAAGCCATTACGGGAAGGTGGCCTCTTCCTAGCAGTGGCTTGGACTCAGCACAAATCAACGGATGAAGCAAAACATTTCAGGTTGGAAGGTCAAGAAATGCCGCATCATCTGATCCATGGGATTGAGTTTCCTCCCCCGAATCATGTGCGTTACCAGCCTCCGCCGGCAGTGGTTGGACCAAATTCAATTGGAGCAGGGCCGGCAGTGGTTGGACGAAATTCCATTGGAGCAGGTATGTTAGCAGGAATCAATGGCGACTGGGTGGAGTACCGCAATCCCCCTGTTGCATTCGGTGAAGAAGGGAGAAGCAGCTCCATTCCAATGGAGTTGGTATGCACTGAAACACAATTTGTATTTTCCGTTCTGTTCTTGCCTGATTTTCTTAAGATGTCACAGCACAAAATGAGGTGCAACAAACATTCAAAAAGTTGGAAGAAGCACTTTAATGAAAAGGTTGTGTTACTGTGGATTATGATTTCGTTAGGTAATTGAAACAAAAATAAACTTACTGCGGAACGTGTGGAGATTTGTGGAAACATGAAGTAGGTGAACATGTTAAGTAACTACATGGAACATTTATACAATGCATAATAAGCAATTATGCATGTAGTTAGAAGATCATTTTAGGCTGAGTAGTTGAAACATGTTTATGTATTTTTAGGACTGCGATGAGGAAATAGAGGCGAACGGATTGCCTGAAGACATAGATGATGGTGATGAAAAAGAAAATGTTGGCGGTAATGATGGAAAGAATGAGAATTATGTACCATATGTGGGAATGGTGTTTGATAATGTGGAGGAGGCACAAAAATTCTATAATGAGTATGCACAGAAGCTAGGATTTGGAACAAGAATTGGGTCCTCAAGAAATAGCCAGAAAAAGGGAAGTAAGGAACTGATCAGGAGGGTGTTTGAGTGTTCTCATGCAAGGAAAGCACTTGAGGAAATAAGCGAAACACAAATTGATAGTTTCGTTGAACCAACAAGTGAAACAGGAGATGGTTTGAGTAAAAAAAAGACAGACATGAGGACACGAAACTTGATGAAACGACACGATTGCAAAGCGAGCATGGTTGTTGGTGCTCGGAATGGGAAGTGGATGGTTACAGTTTTTCATGAGGAGCACACACACCCTATGGTCACTAAGACCGAGAGAACTAGGTTCTACAGATCTCACCGTAGAGTGCCATATGAAGAGTATGAGTTCCTCAAAACATTGCATCATCGCAACATCCAGACCTCGCACATTATGGCACTATTAGGAGACTTGCACGGTGGCATTCGGAATCTTCCATACACAAAAAGAGATGTTGAGAACATAAGGACGCACCTAAGGCAAGGTCTCAATTGGCATGATATGGCGATAACCATAGAGTACTTTCAGAAGCTTCAAGCAGATAGCCCACAATTCTTCTATGCAATGAAAGTAGATGAAAATGAGGCAGTGAGGGGATTGTTTTGGGTTGATGGGCGGACAAGACAGCTGTACAAGAAGTTCAATGCTTGTACTTTTTTTGACACAACCTTTTGCACAAATCGATACAACATGCCGTTCGCGCCAATTGTAGGAATCAACAACCATGGACAGACAATAATGTTGGGATGTGCCCTAATCCCTGATGAAACAATTGAAACATTCAAATGGGTGTTCCACAGTTGGATGATTGCTATGGATGGAGAGCATCCAAAGTGTTTGATGACGGATCAGGACCAAGCAATGAAATCAGCTATATCTGAGGTGTTTCCCAATACTAGACATAGGTGCTGCAAGTGGCATGTGTTGCGAAAAGCGCAAGAGAAGCTTGGGAGGTTGTTCAGTACAAGGGAAGGGTTCGATACTGATTTTTTTGCATGTATCAATGACACGAATACCGTGGAGGAGTTCGAGCTCTCGTGGCAACAGATGACTGTGAAACATGGGTTATGTAGTAACAACCACCTAAATAACATGTGGGCCACAAGGGAGACTTGGGCACCAGCCTACTTCAAGAAGGACTTCTTCCCCTTCACGAGCACGACCGGGAGATCGGAAGGACTAAATTCATTTTTCAAGAAACTCATCCACCCTCAAGATTCCGTGTGGCAATTTGTGAAACAATACGAATACATAGTTGAAAGAACACTTGATCGGGAGGACAATGCAGGTTTCGTTGATGACGTGACGACGGCCCGTACATGGTCTAGGTATGTTTCCACATAGTCGTGATGAATATTTGGACCATACTTTCGTAAAATGTATTAATATGTTTCTTTATAATTTTGATAGCTTCAAAATAGAGGAGCAGGCAGCTAAATTCTACACAAGGGCGTTGTACGAAAAATTTAAAACATTGTTGAAAGCTACCACAGCGTTGATCATCAACAGGGAGGAAGGATGCGGGCTTGTGTTTCAGCTTAGTCTAAATGATCCACAAGACTCAAAGAAGCATATGGTCTCAGTTCAGCTAGAAGACAATTCTTACGTGTGCACTTGCAACATGTTCAGCATGGATGGGCTGCTGTGTGCTCACATCTTGAAGGTTATGGTGCAACTAAACGTGCAAGAAATACCTGAGAAGTACTTGCTTAAGAGGTGGTCTGAGGACACGACAACTGAGTTACATGGCAGCAACTTCGGGCAAACATGCGTCTTTGAAGTACCCAAAACTAATACGCTCAGATTTAATGCATTATGTAGAAAAATGGCACACCTAGCATCGGATGCATGCTTTCGTGAAGATACTTACAAGGTTTGTGTATGGAGGGATTGAGCAGTTATGTAGCCTAGTTGCTAAAGCTAGGCTAAATGATGGTGTTGTGTTAGAAGAAAGTGATGTTGAAGCTGCGAGCCATGTACGTAACCCGCCAAGGAGTGCTTCAAAAGGTCGTCCACAAGAGAAGAACAAGAGGAGGAAACCAGGAGTGGAGACTCGGGCGACGAAAACAAGAAACAGAGTAAAAAGGGGAAGAATTGTTGCTCATTTTGCAAAGAGGACACACATAACAAAACGACCTGCCCACAGATGGCACTTGAGAATCACAGAAAAGCTGAGGAAGCAGAAAGAGTTAGACGTGAAACGGAGCTGACACTGTGAGGTTTCTGTTTATTTAATTAATGTTCCGTAAGAAACTTTTTGGAATGGACATTTGTTGTAGACAATACATTTTTAGGCGAATGAAACATTCAAAATTATGATCAGAAACATTATATGACGATGAAGGAAACATCAGATTAATTATTGCCATGAAGGATTCCTGTGACATAACTTGAGACTATACTTTGCCTTGAATCAGGGGAACAAATTGAAATAATAATCAGGACAAATTTAAAAAGAAAAGAAAACAATATGGTTGTACTGAAACATTCTGGATCCATTGGAAACAGTATCTTTAGATACAATAAACATGCACAATCATTGTACTATACTTTGTCTTGGTTCATGGAAACAAATTGTAATAGTAATGGGGACAAAAAAACATTGAAGGAAACAATATGGTTATCCGATTGTGCCATGAAGTGTGGAAACATAGTAATGAAACATTCAAAATTATGATCAGAAACATTATATGATGATGAAGGAAACATCAAATTAATTATTGCCATGAAGGATTCATGTCGAACCCCAGAATTCATAACAGAGAGGCTTAAGAGAAACCACCCGCTAAGTCGAAACGTCAACCCCGACCTCAACTCCTGGGTGTCAATTCCAAGAGGAGTGGAGTGATATGGCTCCGAATAGCCCGAGACGGCAACCCCGAAGCTTACTCTGGCGAGAGCACAGAGTAGTAGGGTGATATGGTCTCCTCACTCTGTTCCTACTGAGCCGAACATCAACCCCGAACTCGTCCCGGCAAATTAATGCACGGCTGGAGTAGGGTGATATAGTTCCCAATCTCTCAGTAGTAGAGTCGCTTCACAGGGGTGATTAAACTTAATGACTCTATGATATAAACTCTAAAGTCCTACCCACCACATGCGCTTCATCACATACACGCACGGCACATGAGTGGGCGAAAACAACCAGATCTCATAGCAGTGACTCTACGACAGAAACTGCAATAGTATAAGTTTGAAACTTAACAAACATATATACACACAGCGGAAGAGTTTATAAGGCTATGAAGCCAAACCGGAGGGCCAAAAGTGGCAGCGAAAACAAACCAAAATACCGACCCAGGGCAGGATCACTGCCTGGGATTCCCAGCGTCTAGGCGTCGTCGGTGTCGAGCTCTAAATAGAAACCACCCTCGAAAGGGGTAGCTTCCTCTGCAACGAAAACAACAACAATAGCAGGGTGAGTACAAAATTGTACTCCGCAAGACTTACAGTGCGGAAGTAGTAGTGGTTGTGCCAGGTATCAACAAAGGGTAATTGTGGACTAATTTGCGGAAAGCCAAGTTTACCTTTTCAATAACCATAAGTAGATTGAAATTCGACTACCAGAGTACCTTTTCAAAGGGGACGAGTCGACACTTCGCGAATATTCCTTACTGCAGATCACCACACCTGAAAAACCCCTCGACCCATCCTCGACCACCCTGGGAGGAAGCTGTCGCTACACCATCCTTAGAGTTGGCAAGTTTTAGAGTTGGTTATAGTTGTCTAATTCGATGCAAAATCTTACCAAGTTGTCCATAACCGCGGACACGGCTGTTCAACAGTTTTAACCCTGCAGGGGGTGTACATCTTTACCTACACGCATTGATCGTCTCTTAGTGCTAGGCCAATCACACACTTCACGAGGTGTGCTAGCAGAGGGTGATCAATCACGACCTTTACAATGCTGTCGACCTAGGTATGAGCCACCCGTACGGGCTAGTCCATGTGCATCAGTCCGGCCGTAACTGCGACACGGTCCCATGCGTTGTGAATCGAGGTACATCCCCGGTCTCCCAGACCGTGTGTCCACCCCACCCTTATATGAGACCACACACCACATCCCCTTTTTCACGCACACGCAAAATGGAAACGGCAAACTAATGCAGCTCATACACTAAGTCTAAGCAAATTAGTGAGTCGTGGGTGGCCCCATAATCCACCCGTGTAGAAGTACGCGAATCTTGGTTCGAAGGGACACCGGTAACCGGTCCTTGCGGGAAGACGAGACAACCCACCATGCTCCCAGCCATGGCCTCTCGTCTAAACCCAGATATGATTAAGCCAATTCATTAGTTATCCCGGTGAACACCCACCTACCACGTAACCCATTCCCAGTGTTGATTCATCTGCTATCCCAGGAATTACGACTTCTACAAGTCTAAGCATGTCTAAGCATAAATCGCATAATAACATTCGAACAGTGGATACTAGACTACGCTAGATGGGTTAGGTTAGTGGTGGAGCTGTTTAAGCGACAAGGTGAGTCGTATTCATCGGACTAGGGCTTTTCTTAGCGGAAAAATAGCAGTTGAACGCATATGATAACGAATTTAAAAACAACTAATACTTTGCAAATAATAGGAGCTTTGCAATGTGACCAAAGGGGCTGCTTGCCTGGTTGCTCTGCAACGACACCCTGCTCTTGATCGAAACTCTCGCTCTGCGGATCTTCCGGCTCTATCGAGGAAAAACGAAAACACCGGAAACAAGGGTATAACAGTAAATATCTAAATGCTGAACATCGGCATGAGATGACATGCATGCTATGATGTAGAGGATGCAAAATAACAACTAATGCAAGTGGAATCAATTTAATCGGAGTCCGGACGCATAAAATGTCGCGATCCGAAAATCCTCCGGCTAATCGGAAACCCTAATTTGAGTTTTTAGCAAATTGTATTATTCCTAGCATGCAAACATGTATGAAAATGATGTTTTTGAATAGATCTTCTTTTTCTGAACATTTTGATATATTATTTGCATTTTCTGATTAAAGATGAATTTTCTGTGAATTTTACAAGATTTAATCCATTTTCACCCTTTGTTATATTTTTCTCAGTAAAAATAATATTTAAATTAATTCAAAAGCACCAGAGGCTGACATGTGGGACCCTAGGTCAATTCTAGTCAACATTGACTTGAGTCAATGACAGTGGGGCCCACTGTCACCTTTTTCCCTTTTATTTATTCTTTTATTTCAAATCCTTACAACTAGGACCCACATGTCATATAATTCCATTTTATTAATCTTTATTTTATTTTCTTACAGGTGGGGTCCTTATGTCATTGAAATAACTTTAATAAGCATATTTAATGCACTGTTTAGAGATTCATTACATCATTAACCAGCCAGTTAGCATTAATGACCACGGATTAGTAGCAATTATGCCAAACATAATCCGGCACATTGATTATTGTATTAATCATTAGTAAGCATTGATGGCCATCACTGGGGTTAATTAAACCCTAATCCTGTCTGAACAGTGCAATTAAAAGGGCTTCAATGCCCTAACCGACGAAACCGTCGGTCGGTAGCCGACCGACCGTTGGCTCGGTTTAACCACGAGCTCGCCCGGCGCGGCATGGCCGGCGGCGAGGCCGGAACAGGGAAGGCGGCGGCGCGGCGAGGCCCTTACCGGCAGGGAGCGGCGGACCGGGACAAGGCGGCGGCTCGGGATCCGGTTGGAGCCAGGGGCGGCGCGACTCGGTGGAGGAGGAGCTCCGAGCGGCGGGAGAAGCTCGGCTCGGTGCTAGGACGGCGACCGG
Source organism: Stipa capillata (assembly GCA_019208055.1). Lineage (NCBI taxonomy): Eukaryota > Viridiplantae > Streptophyta > Magnoliopsida > Poales > Poaceae > Stipa > Stipa capillata. Next base: position 335,349 of record JAGXJF010004343.1, read on the forward strand.
GAGCTTGGGAACTCGGGGATGGGCTCGACGCCGGGAAGAGCTCCGGCCGGCGCTTGGGATGAGGCGGAGCCTGAGCCGGGCGGCGTGGGATGCGGCGAGGCGTGGAGCGGCGGGATCTCCGGGGAGGCGAGCTAAGCCGGGGCGGCTCGGCCGGCGGGAGGAGCGGGGTGGGGCGGAGGACCGAGGCGACGGGGCTTCGGTGGCGGCCTGGGAGTGCGGTAGCGGCGCGGTGGGGAAGCGCGGCGAGGGGGCGGAGCTGGACGGCGGCGGCGCTTCGGGGCAAGCTCGGGAGCGACCGAGCAGAGGCGGAGCAGAGAGGGGGGGCTCGCGGCGGTGGGGCTTGGCGCGGTGGTGAGGGTGGCCGAGGCGCGCGGTGGGGCGGGGTGCGGAGGGCACGGGGAGAGCGGCGGATGGAGATGGAGCAAGGGCGGCGCCGGATAGGGATTAGGGGCACCGGGTGGATGAGGCCGACGGGAATGGGAGAGAGAGAGGGAGGAAGCGAGAGGGGATAGGGCGCTCGGCACCCAAAGCAGGAGGGGCCGGGCTTGCTCGGGTGCGCCACGGGGAGCAGGAGGTGGCGATGGGGAGGGTGACGGGCACTGGCGGTGGGGTGAGGAGATAAGGGAGATGGGAGGGAGGGTAGCTTAGAGGAGAAGGCATCCAGGTGAGGGTGGTAGCGGGCTGGGCCGAAGGAAAAGGGAATGGGCCGGGGCAAGCCCATCCGGCATGGAGAGGGGAGGAAATAGGGTTAGGTTTTGGTCTTTTTAATTTCCTGTTTTGATTTTCTTTCACTCCTTCGGTCCTTTTATAAATGCTTCAACTTTTCAAACCAAATTACAGATCAAAGCAACTACAAGCTGAGAATTATTCTAACCAACATACAAATTATGGAATTAAATTCCATTAAACATGTTGCCGCATTACTTTAGATATGCAATACCTAAAAACATTCCCGAGCCAAAAGAATGAGAATAGGGTTTTCAAAAATTCAAAATTCTTATCATTTCCGAGTTCGTGAATTCATGCCATGTGATGCAGATGATGCACATTACACGGTTAATGAAACAGGGACGTTACAGACCTACCCCCCTTACGAGAATCTCGACCCCGAGATTCGGATCAGCTGGAAAAGAGGGAGGGGTACGCCGATCGAAGATGATCCTCGCGTTCCCAAGTGGCTTCTTCTTCGGAATGATTAGACCATTGAACTTTGAAGAACTTGACATTGCGTCTTCGAGTCGTCCGTTCCATCTCATCGAGAATACGGAGAGGGTACTCTCGGTAAGATAGATCTTCTTGGAGATCCAAAGTATCGACTGCCGACTCTGGAATTGGATCCTTGAAACACTTTCGGAGTTGAGAAACATGGAAGACATTGTGGATATTGGATAACGACGGAGGTAGTTCCAACTGATATGCGACTTCACCTCGTTTGGAAAGAATGCGAAAGGGACCAATGTAACGAGGTGCCAACTTTCCTTTGATGCCAAATCGGCGAACACCCTTAAAAGGAGTGACCCGAAGGTAGACTTTATCGTTTGGCTCAAAGTGAATCTCACGACGATGGAGGTCGGAGTAGCTCTTCTGACGAGATTGAGCAGTTTTCAACCGCTCTCGAATGATTCGAACTTGATCCTCCGCTTCTTTGATCAAGTCGGGTCCAAGAATTTGTCGTTCTCCAGTTTCGGACCAATTGAGTGGAGTTCGACATTTGCGTCCATAAAGGACTTCGAAAGGGGCCATGCCTAGGCTTGATTGGAAGCTGTTGTTATAAGAGAACTCTGCAAAAGGAAGGCACTTCTCCCACTTCGTGCCGAAGGATATAACACAAGCTCTAAGCATATCTTCAAGGATTTGGTTAACCCTTTCGGTTTGTCCACCGGTTTGGGGGTGATAAGCCGTGCTGAACGAGAGATGAGTTCCCATAGCAGCTTGGAGACTTTCCCAAAACCTGGAAGTGAACAAAGCACCACGATCGGAAATGATCCGCTTGGGGATCCCATGGAGAGATACTATCCGAGCGATGTAAAGATCGGCCAATTGGTTAGCTGTAATCTTTTCTCGGACAGGAAGGAAATGAGCGACTTTAGATAGGCGATCAATGACCACAAAGATGGAGTCATTTCCTTTTTGAGTTCTTGGAAGGCCCGTGACGAAATCCATGCCAATTTCGTCCCACTTCCACTCCGGGATAGGCAACGGTTGGAGTGTGCCGGCGGGTCTTTGGTGTTCCGCCTTAACACGACGACACACATCACACTCGGAGATGAAGCGAGCGATCTCTCTTTTCATTCGGGTCCACCAAAATCTCTGTTTCAGATCTCGGTACATCTTCGTACTACCCGGATGAATAGACAACGGAGAGTCGTGAGCTTCACGAAGAATAGATTCTCGAAGATCGTTGTTCTTCGGCACAACTAGGCGCTTGCCAAACCAAACAACGTCTTGATCATCGATTGAGAAACATTTAGCAACTCCGCTAGCAATGTTCTCCTTAATCTTGCGAATACCCTTGTCTTGCTTTTGAGCAGATTTGATTTGATCTTCAAGCGAGGATTGGATTTCAAGGGTATTAAGGAAACCACTTTGAACGACTTCAAGATTAAGCCGTGCAAATTCCTCGTAGAGGGGCGGTTGAGATTCTCGGATCATAAGATTATTGCAGTAGGTCTTCCGGCTAAGTGCATCCGCCACGACATTAGCCTTACCGGGTTGGTAGTGGAGACCTACGTCGTAATCTTTGATCAATTCCAGCCATCTTCGTTGCCTGAGATTCAGGTCGGGCTGGGTGAAGAGATACTTCAAACTTTGATGGTCGGAATATAGCTCGCAGCGATTACCGATGAGATAATGCCGCCAAATCTTCAGAGCATGAACCACCGCAGCAAGCTCTAGGTCGTGAGTCGGATAGTTGGTTTCATGTGGCCTTAGCTGACGAGAAGCATAAGCTACCACATGCCCTTCTTGCATCAACACACATCCAAGACCTAGGCGAGAAGCATCGCAATAGACGTCGAAATTCTTGTGGATGTCTGGAAGGACAAGCACAGGAGCGGAGGTCAATCGGCGCTTTAGCTCTTGGAAGCTTTCTTCGCACCTTTCAGTCCACTCGAACTTCTTTTCCTTCTTGAGGAGCTCGGTCAACGGTTTAGCATGTTTGGAGAAGTTCTCGATAAAACGGCGATAATAGCCGGCCAGACCGAGAAAACTCCGTACTTGCGTGACCGACTTGGGTTGTTCCCAATTGAGAACAGCCTTGACTTTGCTAGGATCCACGGCGACACCTTTCGCCGAAAGCACGTGGCCTAGAAAAGCGACTTCTTCGAGCCAAAACTCACATTTAGAGAACTTGGCATAAAGCTGATGTTCACGAAGCTTTCCCAAGACAAGCTTCAAGTGCTCGACATGATCTTCTTTCGTCTTGGAGAAAATCAGAATATCATCGATAAAGATGATCACAAAGCGATCCAGATATTCCATGAAGATGGAATTCATCAGCCTCATAAAGGTAGCAGGAGCGTTGGTTAACCCAAAAGACATCACGGTGTATTCATACAACCCATAACGAGTCGTAAACGCCGTTTTTGGAATATCTTCGGGTCGGATCTTGATTTGATGGTAGCCCAACCTCAAATCAATCTTGGAAAAGACAGTTGCTCCGGTTAATTGATCGAACAGATCATCAATCCGTGGAAGCGGATACTTGTTTTTGATCGTCACCTCATTAAGAGGTCGATAGTCAACACACATCCGCAGGCTTTTATCTTTCTTCTCCACGAATAGAGCAGAGCATCCCCAAGGAGAGGAGCTCGGTCGAATGAAGCCTTTTGCTTCTAACTCTTGGAGTTGCTTTCCTCATTTCCTCCAATTCATCTTGAGTCATCCGATAAGGGCGACGATAGATTGGAGCGGTCCCGGGAACCAATTCGATAACGAATTCAATATCTCGATCCGGTGGTAAACCTGGAAGCTCGTCGGGGAAGACATCCGGGAAGTCACAGACTACCGGAACATCTGGAAGATCAGGAAGGGATTTGCCTTCAAGAGCACAAAGGTGGGATTCGACGAACTCTGGAGTAAACCGAACGGTTTGCACCGGAGGGATGAGAAAGAACCACTGTCTTCGTCGCACAATCAATAAGGGCTTGATGTGCCATCAACCAATTCATTCCAAGAATGACATCGATGTCCGTGGAGACCAAAGCAATTAAGGTGGCGAAGAAATCCAGATTGCCCACCTTGATACAAACATCACGGCATTCTTGGGAGGCTCTCATTACCGATCCCGGAGAGATTATAGCCAGGGAGTTGAGCATAGCCTCATAGGGAATATCATGCTGATCCGCAAACCTCTTGGATATAAACGAATGCGAAGCCCCTGAATCGAAAAGAACTGATGCTGGAACTGAATTAACAAGGAGCGTACCAATCACGACATCGGTTGCCTCTTGAGCTTCTTCTGCGACCACGTGAGTCACGCGACCGCGGTTTCACGGACTGATGTTGCGGGTTCGCCTTCTTGGCGGGAACATTGCCTCGAGGTTGACCTTGCGCTGGAGCAGGATTCGGCGCAGGGTTCTGTCGCTGAGGACAGTCACGAGAGAAGTGACCAGGCTGGCCACATTTAAAGCAAGCCCCAAACGGAGGTCTTGGAGCAAACTCAGCAGATTGTCCTCCCATTGGCCTCGGCTGGAAACTGGGAGCTGGAGGACGAGGCACAAAACCGGAGGGTCTTGGAGCGGGAGTAGCGCGATTAAACGCACTGGCAGGAACCCAAATACGCCTCTTTTGCGGATTGGAAGAAGAGGGCTTCACTGCATCTCGAGCACGCTTTCTAGATTCTTCAAGAACTAGCTTGCCGTGCTCCATCTTGACAGCCTTGTTCATTAAAGCCTGGAAGTTGGCGAAGTCAAAAGGAAGCAGCTCATAACGAAGCTCCGGATTCAAACCTTTGCGGAACTTCTCTTGTCGATCCGCATCGGTGGAAACGTCACGAGGAGCATAACGCGCCAAATGGTTGAAGGAGTGGAGATACTCGGTGACGCTCTTTCGTCCCTGAGTTAGATTGCGAAACTCCTCCTTCTTGATGTCCATGACACCTTCGGGGATATGAGTTCCACGGAAAGGCGTCGCAGAACTCCTGCCACGTAACCACGTGACCTTTCTCCTGAATGGTGAGGAAATTCTCCCACCATGATGCGGCGGCACCTTCAAGCAGATACGCCGCAAGATCCACGCGATCCGCCGCGGGGATACGCGCGGTCTCCAATTTGCGCTCGATGCTGCGAAGCCAATCATCAGCTTCGATAGGATCTTCTGAACGACTGAATGTCGGAGGCTGCGTTCGAAGAAAATCTGAAAGTCCAACTCGAGCTTCGGGTTGGGGAGCAGTATTCCGGACTAGATGCTCCAGAAGGCGAGTCTGGTCCATCCGATTCCGCTCGATCTGCATCAACACCTCGCCATGGATGGCGGTGGAGGAGGAACATTATTGCGACCAGAGTCACGACCTTGATTACCAGCAGCAGGCTGGCTACCTTCCGGATGTTCGGCCATCTGAATCAAGAAATAGATATGCCACAAAAACATGATCAGATCATAAAGAAACTTGAACGGAATTACTCGAATGAATTTCACGATTTACAAGATGAACAGAATCTGAACATGTCAATGGAGTAATCGGTAGAGTCGGTAATAACCGGGACAAGGTAAGAGGGAAGGTAAGGATTCCCTGCACACGTGAAGTCTAACTTTTGAACGAGGCAAGAAAATAGTAAAATCGTTTTTCAACCAACCGAAGAGGTAAGAAGAAGGACTAGGATCGAGAAGGATAAGGAGAAAACAGAAGCACTACTTATGCTTTTCGCAAATCCTTTTTAAGTTCAAATAGTTTTTGCAACTTCTAGACCCAACAACGGCCAAGACAAAGGTCATCCTACAGTCAGCCCTGCTCTGATACCAAAGCTGTCGAACCCCAGAATTCATAACAGAGAGGCTTAAGAGAAACCACCCGCTAAGTCGAAACGTCAACCCCGACCTCAACTCCTGGGTGTCAATTCCAAGAGGAGTGGAGTGATATGGCTCCGAATAGCCCGAGACGTCAACCCCAAAGCTTACTCTGGCAAGCGCACAGAGTAGTAGGGTGATATGGTCTCCTCACTCTTGTCCTACCGAGCCGGAACATCAACCCCGAACTCGTCCCGGCAAATTAATGCACGGCTGGAGTAGGGTGATATAGTTCCCAATCTCTCAGTAGTAGAGTCGCTTCACAGGGGTGATTAAACTTAATGACTCTATGATATAAACTCTAAAGTCCTACCCACAACATGCGCTTCATCACATACACGCACGGCACATGAGTGGGCGAAAACAACCAGATCTCATAGCAGTGACTCTACGACAGAAACTGCAATATTATAAGTTTGAAACTTAACAAACATATATACACACAGCGGAAGAGTTTATAAGGCTACGAAGCCAAACAGTAGGGCCAAAAGTGGCAGCGAAAACAAACCAAAATACCGACCCAGGGCAGGATCACTGCCTGGGATTCCCAGCGTCTAGGCGTCGTCGGTGTCGAGCTCTAAATAGAAACCACCCTCGGAAGGGGTAGCTTCCTCTGCAACGAAAACAACAACAATAGCAGGGTGAGTACAAAATTGTACTCCGCAAGACTTACAGTGCGGAAGTAGTAGTGATTGTGCCAGGTATCAACAAAGGGTAATTGTGGACTAATTTGCGGAAAGCCAAGTTTACCTTTTCAATAACCATAAGTAGATTGAAATTCGACTACCAGAATACCTTTTCAAAGGGGACGAGTCGACACTTCGCGAATATTCCTTACTGCAGATCACCACACCTGAAAAACCCCTCGACCCATCCTCGACCACCCTGGGAGGAAGCTGTCGCTACACCATCCTTAGAGTTGGCAAGTTTTAGAGTTGGTTATAGTTGTCTAATTCGATGCAAAATCTTACCAAGTTGTCCATAACCGCGGACACGGCTGTTCAACAGTTTTAACCCTGCAGGGGTGTACATCTTTACCTACACGCATTGATCGTCTCTTAGTGCTAGGCCAATTACACACTTCACGAGGTGTGCTAGCAGAGGGTGATCAATCACGACCGTTACAATGCTGTCGACCTAGGTATGAGCCACCCGTACGGGCTAGTCCATGTGCATCAGTCCGGCCGTAACTGCGACACGGTCCCATGCGTTGTGAATCGAGGTACATCCCCGGTCTCCCAGACCGTGTGTCCACCCCACCCTTATATGAGACCACACACCACATCCCCTTTTTCACGCACACGCAAAAGGAAACGGCAAACTAATGCAGCTCATACACTAAGTCTAAGCAAATTAGTGAGTCGTGGGTGGCCCCATAATCCACCCGTGTAGAAGTACGCGAATCTTGGTTCGAAGGGACACCGGTAACCGGTCCTTGCGGGAAGACGAGACAACCCACCATGCTCCCAGCCATGGCCTCTCGTCTAAACCCAGATATGATTAAGCCAATTCATTAGTTATCCCGGTGAACACCCACCTACCACGTAACCCATTCCCAGTGTTGATTCATCTGCTATCCCAGGAATTACGACTTCTACAAGTCTAAGCATGTCTAAGCATAAATAGCATAATAACATTCGAACAGTGGATACTAGACTACGCTAGATGGGTTAGGTTAGTGGTGGAGCTGTTTAAGCGACAAGGTGAGTCGTATTCATCGGACTAGGGCTTTTCTTAGCGGAAAAATAGCAGTTGAACGCATATGATAATGAATTTAAAAACAACTAATACTTTGCAAATAATAGGAGCTTTGCAACGTGACCAAAGGGGCTGCTTGCCTGGTTGCTCTGCAACGACACCCTGCTCTTGATCGAGACTCTCGCTCTGCGGATCTTCCGGCTCTATCGAGGAAAAACGAAAACACCGGAAACAAGGGCATAATCGTAAATATCTAAATGCTCAACATCAGCATGAGATGCACATGCATGCCATGATGTAGAGGATGCAAAATAACAACTAATGCAAGTGGAATCAATTTAATCGGAGTCCGGACGCATAAAATGTCGCGATCCGAAAATCCTCCGGCTAATCGGAAAACCCTAATTTGAGTTTTTAGCAAATTGTATTATTCCTAGCATGCAAACATGTATGAAAATGATGTTTTTGAATAGATCTTCTTTTTCTGAACATTTTGATATATTATTTGCATTTTTCTGATTAAAGATGAATTTTCTGTGAATTTTACAAGATTTAATCCATTTTCACCCTTTGTTTATTTTTCTCAGTAAAAATAATATTTAAATTAATTCAAAAGCACCAGAGGCTGACATGTGGGACCCTAGATCAATTCTAGTCAACATTGACTTGAGTCAATGACAGTGGGGCCCACTGTCACCTTTTTCCCTTTTATTTATTCTTTTATTTCAAATCCTTACAACTAGGACCCACATGTCATATAATTCCATTTTATTAATCTTTATTTTATTTTCTTACAGGTGGGGTCCTTATGTCATTGAAATAACTTTAATAAGCATATTTAATGCACTGTTTAGAGATTCATTACATCATTAACCAGCCAGTTAGCATTAATGACCACGGATTAGTAGCAATTATGCCAAACAATAATCCGGCACATTGATTATTGTATTAATCATTAGTAAGCATTGATGGCCATCACTGGGGTTAATTAAACCCTAATCCTGTCTGAACAGTGCAATTAAAAGGGCTTCAATGCCCTAACCGACGAAACCGTCGGTCGGTAGCCGACCGACCGTTGGCTCGGTTTAACCACGAGCTCGCCCGGCGCGGCATGGCCGGCGGCGAGGCCGGAACAGGGAAGGCGGCGGCGCGGCGAGGCCCTTACCGGCAGGGAGCGGCGGACCGGGACAAGGCGGCGGCTCGGGATCCGGTTGGAGCCAGGGGCGGCGCGACTCGGTGGAGGAGGAGCTCCGAGCGGCGGGGAGAAGCTCGGCTCGGTGCTAGGACGGCGACCGGGAGCTTGGGAACTCGGGGATGGGCTCGACGCCGGGAAGAGCTCCGGCCGGCACTTGGGATGAGGCGGAGCCTGAGCCGGGCGGCGTGGGATGCGGCGAGGCGTGGAGCGGCGGGATCTCCGGGGAGGCGAGCTAAGCCGGGGCGGCTCGGCCGGCGGGAGGAGCGGGGTGGGGCGGAGGACCGAGGCGACGGGGCTTCGGTGGCGGCCTGGGAGTGCGGTAGCGGCGCGGTGGGGAAGCGCGGCGAGGGGGCGGAGCTGGACGGCGGCGGCGCTTCGGGGCAAGCTCGGGAGCGACCGAGCAGAGGCGGAGCAGAGAGGGGGGGCTCGCGGCGGTGGGGCTTGGCGCGGTGGTGAGGGTGGCCGAGGCGCGCGGTGGGGCGGGGTGCGGAGGGCACGGGGAGAGCGGCGGATGGAGATGGAGCAAGGGCGGCGCCGGATAGGGATTAGGGGCACCGGGTGGATGAGGCCGACGGGAATGGGAGAGAGAGAGGGAGGAAGCGAGAGGGGATAGGGCGCTCGGCACCCAAAGCAGGAGGGGCCGGGCTTGCTCGGGTGCGCCACGGGGAGCAGGAGGTGGCGATGGGGAGGGTGACGGGCACTGGCGGTGGGGTGAGGAGATAAGGGAGATGGGAGGGAGGGTAGCTTAGAGGAGAAGGCATCCAGGTGAGGGTGGTAGCGGGCTGGGCCGGAAGGAAAAGGGAATGGGCCGGGGCAAGGCCCATCCGGCATGGAGAGGGGAGGAAATAGGGTTAGGTTTTGGTCTTTTTAATTTCCTGTTTTGATTTTCTTTCACTCCTTCGGTCCTTTTATAAATGCTTCAACTTTTCAAACCAAATTACAGATCAAAGCAACTACAAGCTGAGAATTATTCTAACCAACATACAAATTATGGAATTAAATTCCATTAAACATGTTGCCGCATTACTTTAGATATGCAATACCTAAAAACATTCCCGAGCCAAAAGAATGAGAATAGGGTTTTCAAAAATTCAAAATTCTTATCATTTCCGAGTTCGTGAATTCATGCCATGTGATGCAGATGATGCACATTACACGGTTAATGAAACAGGGACGTTACAATTCATATGACATAAGTTGAGACTATACTTTGCCTTGAATCAGGGGAACAAATTGAAAAAATAATCAGGACAAATTTAAAAAGAGAAGATAACAATATGGTTGTACTAAAACATTCTGGATCCATTATGGAAACAGTATGTTAAGTTACAATAAACATAACTGTTCTTTTGGATGTACTGAAACATTCTGGATCCATTATGGAAACAGTATGTTTAGTTACAAGAAACATAACTTTGCACATGTTCCATCGATCAGGTTATAATGTTCCCATGTGGATCTGCTTTTGCTTCAACCACATGACTGAGAAAAAACCATGGTTCAAAGTTCCCATTACATGAGAAAAGTACATATAATAGTTCCGTCCTGCGCATTACATGATACCAACAACCCTAGAGTTTCATAACACAAAAATACTAGACAGTCATGTGATATGGCAGCGCTTGGATTGGATTTTGGATCATTTCTTCCATTTGAGAACCCATGATGGATCTTGTACATTTAATGGAGAGTGGATGAGCCGCTCAACAACCATCTTGCGGAAGTCTTTGACATAATCCTGAAATTTTATTATTATTTAGAGACAAATGAGTCGTATTGACAGAACATCCGGTACGAATGATTATGATTGAGAGAGTGAACAAATTTTGAGATGAGTTCATACCGGGTCAAAGGCTTGATATTCTTGCCTGAAAGTGCATCCACTCCCATGGAGCTTGGAAGGATGGCTATCTTGCCCCAGAGTTTGGTTTTGATGGTTATTGGCAATCCTCACCTGTGTCTAATGTTTTGCAATGAGTGTGAACAGGGATTAGATGGACAGGTGAAAGCTGATGTGAGACAACTGTTGATGATGAGCCCTAAAAAGAGCAAGGAACTGGGAAGGTCAGAAGGACCAGCCGAGCTAGGTTCCTGAGGCACAGTTGCGAGGAAGCCGAGGCTGTGCTCGAGGGCAAGCGAGGTGATGGTTGCTTGATGGAGTTCAAGGGCCGTGAATGCAAGCTGGATAAGTCCTGGAGGAGCTAGGAAGCTGGTGGATCAGGACCAAGGGTTCTCTGTGCGTCTACAAGGGCAGTCGTCTTCGGTGAAGAAGCTTGGAACCAGTGCCAAGGGTCTAAGCGAGCTGGTCAGGGACTTTGGCGAGGTCATTGCTCTCTGGTCAGTTGTAGGCTTGTAGTGAGCCGGCCAGAGTTGTGCTCAGGTGCTGCCTGAGGCAACCGAGTCCACCTGAGTTTGGCATCTGAGACTCAGGTGGGTAGCTCAGCCGTGGCTAGTAGGTTACCAGAGGTGCTCGTTAGCTGAGTCTCAGATAGGTTAGGTCTGGTGGCTCTTTGTCTGACGTGGCATGAGGGTAACGGCTAGCTGCCAGGGACCCTATAAATAGGGAACCTGGGGAGGTTTTCAACCTCGAACCTTTACCCAACCTTTGCCTCTAACCCGAAAGCAACCTGTTGAGAAAGAAAGAGCTCTAGGTCTCCAAGTGAGTGTTGCCTGCGTGCATCCATCGTGAGAGTGAGTTACTTAGTCCTTCAGGTGTAATCTTCGAGGTACTGGTTCCTCCAAGAGTGGGAGTGCTCTTGGAGTTGGTGAGCAAGCCAAGTCTTGTGTGGCTGCCACCAAGAGTCTGTGAGGGCGATTCGGGTCTGCCTGTCTTGCAGCAGCAAGATAAAAGGATTCCACACAAGAAAGGTACTCGAGGAAAGAGCACGTTTTGGTGCCGGCTGTGAGAACAGCTTCCTCAACGGAGACGTACTGCTTCGCAAGAAGTAGGAACTTCGGTAAAACAAATCATTGTGTGCTTTACTTTCTGTCTTGTGATCTGTTCTTACTTATTCTGATGTCTATGTATGCTTAGATCACTAGAGCACCTTTATTTGTTGCACACTAACTGAGTTTCCTCACCTGAGACTCAGTTAGCTCCTGCTAAAGCTAGTACCTTTCCTGTTCACGTCATCTGATGCACTCACCTGACTCTCACACCTGAGACTCAGTTAGCTCTGAATTTAACTTGTTCTACATCAGCTGAGTTTGCTATCTGAGTGTCTGGTGTTTATCTGATATATCTTGCTGAGTCTCAGTTACCTGCATCAGTTGCATATATTTTCTCTAGGATTGACCTATCTCCAGAAGAGAAACCCATTAGGCATTTTAATTTCTAGAGCCGACCTATTCACCCCCCCTCTAGTCGACTCCTGAGATCCCTTTCAAGTGGTATCAGAGCCTCGTTGCTCATAATTGGCTTAACAGCCAGAGTCTAAAGGATGTCGAACTATGAGGGTAGAGTTCCTATGTTTGATGGTACTAATTATGCCTTTTGGAAGCGGAAGATGCAAATGCATCTTACTGCACTTGACCCAGATGTATGGAAGATTGTCACAACAGGTCTTGATGTGATTGATGAGAGCAATCCCACTGATCAAGAGAAGATCAGCATCAAGAACAATGCTAGAGCTGCCAATGCTATCTATATGGGACTGCAGGAGCATGACTTCAATCGTGTCTGCACCTTTGAGGAAGCCAGAGATATATGGTTCACACTTCAGGCCATCTATGAAGGTAGTGACACGTTGAAGAGGTCCAAGAAAGATGTGCTGGAGCATGAACTTGACAACTTCCATTACCAACCTGGAGAGGACATCAATTCCATCTTCACAAGACTTACCATGATCACTAACCAGCTGAAAGCCCTTGGGTCCAACAGAGTGGAAGATGGAGATGTGATCAAGAAGTTCCTCTTTGTGCTTCCCAAGCCTTATCACACTCTGCGTCTGATGATGAAAGAAAAGGATGGCTTTGACAGATTAAAGCCCACAGATGTCCTTGGTAGAATGCTCACTCATGAGATGGAGCTAAATCACTCCAAGAAGCATGCTATCACCTCTGGGAAGAACAAGGACATAGCCCTCAAGGCAGTGGCCACTCACAGGGACTCAAGTGATGAAGAAGAAGATCCAGATGAAGAGATGTCCACTGATGAGGAGAATGAGCTTGCCATGCTTACTCGGAACTTCAGAAAGTTCTATCGAAGGAAGAAGTTCTCAGGCTCAGCTGATAGATTTCAAAGGGAAGAAGCAACTCAGTGACAAGAAGTGTTTTGAGTGTGGTGACTCAGGACATTTCATTGCTGACTGTCCCAAAAAGAGCAAGAGACAAGAGGATGGCAAGTACAAGAAGAAGGAGATCATTGTCAAGAAGAAGTACAAAGAAGGGAAGCCTCCCATATTCAGAAAGAAGAAGACCTCTGCTGCCAGAGCTTATGTGGGACAAGCCTGGGTCTCAGATGACTCAGAGTCAGAGGAGGAGTCAGAGGAAGAAACTGAGCTTGCTGGGTTAGCCATCTGTGTCTCAGGTGGATCTCTCAGGAGTCCAACTGAGCCAGGAGAAGACTCAGTTGGGTCACTCAGCTGCGCACCCGAGTCAGACTCTCTCTTCGACAAGGATGCAGATCCTACATATGCTGAGACTCCAGCCCTATGCCTTATGGCTAAAGGCAGCAAGGTAATGACTGAGGATGACTTCCCTGATTATGCTCAACTAATGGATATTCTTGACAGGACAGAGAAGCTCCTTCGGAAAGAGAGAAAAGAAAACATCTCTCTCAGGGACAAACTAACTGACATGCAGGTGTCCCTTGATAATGCACAAGATGCTAAGGCAGATCTTGATGAGGAGGTTTACTTATTGCAGGAAGCTCAAAACAAACTTAAGCTATCACATGAGCTCCTAATCTCTGAGCATGATAAACTCAAAGAAACTCACTCATCTTGCACTGCTGTTACACCTGATGCAAATCCTCCTACTGTTATAGAAACCTGTTTAAACTGTGCATCTCGCATCAATGCTATTACTTCTAGTACAGTGTTTGTTGTAGATTCATCCAGTGAATCAAGCACTTCAACTGCTACTAACTTTGTTGATGCAGCAAAGTACAATGAGCTCAAGGAGGAGCATGAAGAGCTAAAAAGGCTCATGAGAATAGGCCTATGCAGTGCTAACATAGGCATGCAGAACTTTGCTAGGCTTCAGTCCACCTTAGTACTAAAGAATAATGGTACAAGGGGACTTGGTTTCACTCCTGCACTTATAAAGAACAATTCTTCATATACTCCCTCTGCTACTAACAAGAAATACTTGCAGAATCACTTTGTTCCTCAGAAAGGGAAATATGATACTAACTCTCTTGCAGGAAACCATCGAAAGACAGATGGTTATGTGAAAATTCCCTCTAATCCAAGCTATGTGCTTAAGACAGGGAAAAAGGGCAAGCCTGAGGCAGTATATGTTGGACCCTGGAGTAGGTACAAGAAGGTACCAAGCATTTGGGTACCAAAGTCAGTAGTCACCTGTGTCTCAGGTGACTCACTCGGTTGGGTACCGAAGTCAGGGAAAGCCACCTGTAACTCAGGTAGCTCACTCAGGTGCAATGCAAATTTGCTAACCCCTCCATCTGAGTTTGCAGGAGATAAGAATCTGAGAAAGATTCAGAGGTTCTCTAAGCTTTCTAAAGCCATAGCTGCTAAGAACCCTAATGTTAATCTTATTCCTGCTATTGATGCTTACAGTAAGAGACCTGCTAACTTGGGAACCAAAGCTATTTGGGTTCCTAAGTCTCGAAACTAATCGTGCAGGGCTCTGCCTCCAGTGGAACAAAATGGGTCATGGATAGTGGCTGCACACAGCACATGACTGGAGGCAAAGAGCAGTTTTCTGAGATGAGAAAAGATAACCTTCCTTGCAAGTATGTCAACTATGCTGATGATTCAAGAGGCAAGGTATTGGGTTGTGGTAAAATTGCTATATCTCAGGAACATTCTCTTACTGAAGTAATGCTTGTTGAGTCTATTTCATATGACCTCTTATCTGTTTCTCAATTATGTGATGCTGGAATGAAAGTCACATTTTATCCTAAAGAGGTCTATGTCCAGAAACTAACAGATGACTCACAAGTTTTCAAAGGCTATCGAGTAGATAAGCTATATCTTGTAGATTTTCAGGATCAAGAAGCAGCTGTGCCATGTTGCCTTATAGTCAAAGCTCAGTTAGGCTGGCTGTGGCACAGGAGGCTAGGTCATGTGGGAATGAGGCTGCTGAACAAACTCAGTAAAGAAGAACATGTC
>JAGXJF010004344.1:0-67366 GCA_019208055.1 Stipa capillata
GAGGGTCCTCGTAGCTACGTCCACCCTTCCTGTGGTACGGCAACATCGGCACCAAAGGCTGACTAACCTAATTGACCAAGCCAGTGCCCAAATAGCATGTGGTTGTACTGTTGCCACAATTCTCCAACTTCAAGACTTCGGCCTTAAGCGGTACGGATGACCAATGGTTCCTTTAAACCGGCCTTCTGCGGGTAGGACAACCATATGCTCCTTCACCATTGATTCAGCTGTAGCCCGCACCATATTAGATAGTAAGTTTTACCCAGAGTAGGATTTGGAAGAATAGAGAGAGAAGTAAACATCGGACATCCAGCCCTAGCTCAGCGAGCTCAACTAGTTTCAACAAGGATCATCGATCCGAAATTTGTTCCTTCGTAGAGGCAAATCAAAACAAACTAAGGATATATTTAAGCATGGTTAAGTATTTCTCTACTATATTTAGAATAAAACCTATTAATCTACCCTGGGTATCAAGTAAACAGGGTGACAAGCGGAAAGGTAAAGGTGTGTCAATCGACATGCTAGCTACTGGATTAAAATAGTATGCATGTTTGTAATCGACAGAATATAATGACTTTCAGAAATATAGGATCAAATATGATCAAGAAAGAGGGGACATGCCATCGTGGTGGTACTCTTCTTCTTCCTGCTCCGGTCACCGGGTCGGTCTCTTCACTCTCTAACGTCGTAACGCAATGAGAGCAAAACAAATAAATACAAACTCTAATAGAAATATCTCGGAAAGCAACACGAGAGAGAAGTACGACGAAGGTAAGATATGGATGGAATGGAACGATAGTGCGATAGCATCATCGCGACAAAGATAGAAGCAAGGTCTATCGCTAGAGAGTCCTTAGTATAGGTCTTCTAAGATTAGGCCATAACCATATATACATATATAACATAATATATTACAAAATCATATTCACAATACAAGCATAGCTACTTTTATGCTAGCATTAAAAATTTTGCTTGTTTTGTGCATAACACCTGACGTGAAATTCTACTAATGAAACATATATGTTTGTAGGTATGCACAATTATAGAAGGTCAAAGGTTCTCCATGAAGCTTAATGAGAAACAAGTGACTGGCATACTGTGAGCAACATGTGAACGTACCCAGGATAGGGAGCAGAGCATACTTCAGGTATTTGTCCAGCTGGTAGGTGGTAACACTACATACGGATGATTAGGAATTGAAATTACTTGAAAGTGCTTATGTCCTTCTTGTCCATATATTTTAGCGTTGCACCTTTTTTTTTCTTTTGTGATCTGACATCATCTTTTTATGTTTTCACATGAACAAACTGTTATGAAGATTAACATACTTAGTGATGTATTGTATAGATGGTTCACCGCAACAACTATGCTGCCGATAAGCTGGTGCAGGAATTTGGAATTGATGTTACCAATCAAATGGTCAATGTGCAGGCCTGTGTGCTGCCTCCACCCCTGGTGGCTATTCGACATGATTCTCATTTTCATCTTTTATCTTCTGCATATCTTTTATTGATTCCAACTGTTTATGTTGTTTTAGCTGAAATATCATCAATCTGGAAAGGAGAAAGCTTATGAACTCAGTGTTGGAAGCTTATGAACGCAGGACAATAACAACCTTGTATTGAACTCTGCTCTTAGTCTTTAAGCATAAAATGTTCCTGCAAACCAAAGATAGTGCGGATTTGTAGAATCGGCTCCAGCCTAAAAATTCGGAATATCCCTCTTGCTGATGTACACTTTCTATCATTTCTATTTTAGAAAATGGTTAATGGAGGAACAGTTTAGACCTGGACTTGCTTGAACTAGCTTCTCTCGTATGCACATTGGGGTTGCGCATGCTATGCGATGACTTAGCTTGTATGCGCAATGCCATCGGCATGGTAAGTTCACGCACATGTTTATGGATAGAAGTTGTTAAGATCATCACTCACAACACACTGAGATCATTCAGGTTTTAAATCCAAGGCCAGTGGCAGAAGTCCGTTCAGCTTCTCCTAACTACATAGAAGCTGCTTTGAAGGACGTTCACAAGAGGGCTCCTAACCTCCAGTTTCTCATTGTGATTCTTCCGGATGCTACTGGTCAATATGGTATGCGCACACTTAGAGCATCTCTAGCCCATCCCCTAAAACTTAACTCCCTATACCACCTCCCTAAACTTAACTCCCTAAAAATTGAGGGGTTAGAGATGCTTCCATCTAGCCCTTCCCCTAAATTTAACCCCCTATACTTTTTCCTCTGCTATTTCTTTACAAAAAAAATCTAATTCATAAAACTCCCGGTTCCTTCCCATCCCCTTTCTTCCCTCCCAATCTCCAAATCCCCATCTCAATTTCCACCGCCATTCTCGATTTCTCGAGCTCCACCTCTCACATCCATGGCTTCTCGGCCTCCTTTCTCCCCATGGATCTGCCCTACTCGGTTCTCCTCCTCTTCCTCCTCGCCGCCCACCTCCCGACAGCCGAGGCCGCCAGGAACCACTCCTCGTCCATCTCCGCCGCCGAGCCTCCCGCGGTAGCCCCGTCCTCCTACCGCCGCATCTCTTGGGCGAGAAACCTCACCCTCCTGGGCTCCGCCTCCGTCCTCCCGGGCGCCGTCGGCGTGGCGCTCACCACCCCGTCCCGCGACGGCATCGGCGCTGGCCGGGCCCTCTTCTCGGAGCCCATCCGCTTCGTCCTCCCGTCCTCCGACGCTGCCACCGCGGGCTCCTTCTCCACTCGCTTCACCTTCCGGAGGGTGGCGGCGGCGCCCGCGACGCGCGGCGGCGGCTTGGCGCGCGGCAGCGACCGGGAGGGCGGCGGCCCCTTGGCGCGTGGCGGCGACCGGCATGGGGGCGGAGGCCCCCGGCCACGGCAGCGGCACGCGGAGCACGGCACGGGCGGAGGCCCGGCCACGGCGGCGGCACGGGCACGGCCATGCCCGAGCCCCTCCCTCACCGGCGACGCGCCGGTCGCCCGAGCCCCTTCACCTGCAAGGTTCGTCGTTCCTTTCTTTGGCCATTCCTGCGGTGGAGGGGGCGGCAAAGGGCGCCGGAGTTGACGTTAGGGGGCGGCGGCGGGAGACGGTTGGCTGCTGAAAAATCCTCCCGCCCAAAAATCCCCGGATAGGGAGAAGATAGGGGAGCTGGCTCTATTCCTCAAATTTGAGCAGAAGGCAAGGGATTTTAGGGGGGCCATCCTCATTTTTTAGGGAGTTAAAAAATTTTAGGGGATGGGCTAGATGGGTATAACTCCCTAAAATGGCAGTTTTTAGGGAGTTAAAGAAATTTAGGAGATGGGCTAGAGATGCTCTTACTATGCCCTTAAGTTTTCCCTATTTCCTGGTTCCGTGTTATCATATATTGTGCAATTTTGCACGGAAAGTTAAGGTGTGCAAGACTGAACTTGGGATGGTATCTCAGTGTCTCAAGCCAGATAGGGCCAGCAAAGCAAACAAGCAGTATCTGGAGAATGTTGCACTTAAAATCAATGTCAAGGTCAGTTCGTTGCATTCACCTTTCTCTGATGTGCTTTAGGTGTTCAATGGAGAGTTATATTTATGCTGTCTTAATTAGGCCGGAGGGAGAAATACAGTTCTTCAGCGAGCTCTTGTACGCGAGATACCATTAGTCACCGATGAACCAACAATTATTTTTGGTGCTGATGTAACACACCCTGCGCCAGAGGAGGATTCCTCAGCATCGATTGCAGCTGTCAGTTCCTTACATCCTCTCACAGCGATTGTTCAATTGATAATTTGGTTCATAATTTGTATGGATTTAAATAAACTTTCAGTTTATGACTGAATGGCATTGTTGTGATGCCGCTGGAATGATTTGTGTTGAGTGCATGTAGGTGGTGGCCTCTATGGACTGGCCTGAAATCACAAAGTACAGAGCTGTGGTCTCTGCGCAACCACCAAGGCAGGAGATTATTCAAGATCTCTTCTGGACTGCTAAAGATCCACGGAAGGGAACCCATATAGACAGTGGAATTATCAGGTAAGTCCTTAGTGTTCTTTAGAATAGTCAATGGCGATGGTGGTTTAAAACTGTCTCCACATTCTCTGCATGGAATTATTGTTGGCATTCTATATGAAGAACAATTCTAATAAGCATGCGAGGATAATATTCTACAGGTATGTACTTCAAACTATGATGTTCCTTTCGTATCATTCGTGGATGAAGCCTTGTTGAATTGCTATTGTTTTTCTATGTAGGGATGGTGTGAGTGAAGGACAGTTCGCCCAAGTTCTGATGTATGAAATGGATGCCATCTTATTCTGACTGACTTCATTCTATTTTGTTGTATAACATGTATTCAAAGTATTTTGTATTTTCCTTTTACTCTGCAAAGGCATGTCAATCTTTGAGGATAAATATCTGCCCCTGGTGACAATTGTGGTAGTCCAGAAGAGGCACCACACAAGGCTCTTTCCCAAGGTGCATGGAAGGCAGATCAACAGGACTGGAAACCTCCTTCCTGGTATGTGCCTCCGGTTCCTCGCCATCACTTACACACAATATGTGCTAGTTTAAGAGCATTGGTAGTTGTGTCATTGTGTCTGATGAAGCTCATTCTCATGGTGGTGCTTGCAGAAACTGTGGTTGACACTAAGATTTGCCACCCTCGGTTATCAATGGCGGCAGCCGAGCATCGGTCATCACTGGTGGTGGTGCAGTGGTGGTCCACCAGCTCCCACAGATCAAGGACAATGTCAACACTACTACAGAACAGGTCTTTTAAGACCCCTCATCGCACACCATTTGGTCTAACCCGTCACCAATGTGAACATCGCACATGGTCACTATTTCAGGCTCGTGTGTGATGTGCCACGGTAAATTGATCCGTGTGCGATGTGAGGCACATCGCACATGATTTTTTTCTGAAAACCGTATGCCTCACATCGCACACGGTTGTTTCGTAGCAACCATATGCGATGTGCCTCACATCGCATCGGTTGCTAGAAAACAACCGTGTGCGATGTGAAAATTCATAACATTTTTCATATTAAGTTGATGGAGACAATGTCTATATGAAAATAGCCCTCGACGAGATCTACAACTTTGCAGTTGACAAGTTTCTCGTTTGGAGCAATCTAGATGTTCAAATATTAGCCGGAAGGAGCCACATCGCACACAGTTGTTAGGAAACAACTGTGTGCGATGTCGTTTTCCGAAATTCGTAGCTTTTTCATATGGAGTCGGATGGAGATAATATCTATACGAAAATTGCAGCTCTCGACGAGATCTACAACTTTGCAGTTGACAAGTTTCTCGTTTGAAGCAATCTATATATCCAAATAGTAGCTGGAAGGAGGCACATCGCACACAGTTGTTAAGAAACAACTGTGTGTGATGTCATTTTTCGAAATTCGTAGCTTTTTCATATTAAGTCGGATGGAGACAATGTCTATATGAAAAATATAGTCCTCGACGAGATCTACAACTTTTCAGTTGACAAGTTTCTCGTTTGAAGCCATCTAAATGTCTAAATATTAGCCGGAATGAGGCACATCGCACAGCACATCGCACACGGTTGTTAGGAAACAACCGTGTGCGATGTCTCGTTTTCGGAAATTCGTAACTTTCTCATATGAAGTTGGATGGAGACAATGTCTATATGAAAATTGTAGCTCTCGACGAGATCTACAACTTTATAGTTGACAAGTTTCTTGTTTGGAGCCATCTAAATATCCAAATATTAGCCAGAAAATTCAGATTGAAAGGGTCAAAAGGAATAGATATCCTACCTAGTCATAAGATTGTGTTCGAGTGAGATGGTTAGGTGGGCTCGCGCGAGAGCAAGAGGTCATGCATTCGAGTCTCCAAAACCACACGCGTGCGAAGAATCGCGTGACTTGTGACTTGTGACGTCGTGGCGCGTGCATGGTTGTAGAGGGCGTAAAACAGGCGAGAAACCCATATGCGATGAGCCTTTTTACCCGTGTGCGATGAGCTTTTCTCTAGTAGTGCAAGGAAGTGATGTTCTACTACTGAATTGGACATGGTTGGCCTTCGTCCCACATGTGAAAGTCTCTGCTTTTTGTTGGCTTGTTACTCTTGTTGGAACTTGTGATGCTAATAGATCATTGATATGTTGCGTTGTTGGTAAACTTGCGATATGTAATATCGACACTGCCGTTCCTAAGGGGCCTGGGGCAAGCTAAAATCAAAGTTTCTCATTTACAGACTAAAAATAATATATTTTTAGTCTAATTGACATGTTTTTTAAATACTGTATATTATCATTTATATAAATCCCTAGTAATTACATGATAAATTATTAAGATAGAATTGTCTTTTTTTATTACAACTCGAATGCTTTTCACCGGAAATATACATGTGCTAAACTAAACCTGCATTTTCTTGTGATAGTTATATTCTTTTTGTAGAAAATCATTTAGTGAACGTGGTCATGTTTGTTCCCGAATCATGTTAATAATAAGGATACAATTTCGTTCATTTATAGATTAATTTATATATATGACAATAGATGGTTCTAGAGTATATAATTTAGTAAATATCTTGAAAGAGGGTTCTTAAATGTATGAGTATCACATAAATATCTTGATAAATGTTTCTAGACTTAGTATCTTGGTTAGGTGCGACTTAAAAGAGAATTACAGAGCGATGAGTAACTACTTTAAGTGCAACCATGCACTCTGAGTTCTAAACTGAATGGAGGAGAAAGAAATAGTGACACAATGTTCTCTTGTACTTTATTTTAAGATTTTGCACAAAATATAGTTAATACATATATCCAAAATTCTCAAATCATCCCACAAGATACATGCACATTGACATTCACATCATATCACATTTAAATTTGCAAATGAACTTGAGTAGATAGAAATTAAAAAATTGAAGAAGTACATCGATCACATTTGAATTAAGTTTATATATAACGCATTTAAATATACAAGTATATCTCATTACAAATGTCTTAATTGTTGGTTTCATTGTGGTAGAACTCGCCATTTGGTTTGATGACATCTGCAACAATGAAGCCCGCCATTTGGTAGAATTCGCCGTTTGGCTAGGTCTGAGCTTGGCAATTCCATTGTGGCTCCCTCGCAGCAATAGGTAACATATAAGAAGATGAATATGAAATAATCATTTTCTACTATAGTATTAATGAAGACCTAGTGCAACATTCATGAGGTAACAATTGTAAAAATATTCACATCACAATAAAAATATGGCCTTGAACTATAGCCACTATGACGTAACACTTGTACAGTAAAACAAGTTCTTGTAGAATGAGTTAAGGATTTATGCAAATCCCTAACACTTTTCGCAAGAACTGTTTCACTGCACATTAGTTATGTGGTCATTTTTCATCATAGGCATACGTTCTCCTAAGAAGAAGATACCTCTAAATATTGCTCATTTTAAATAATCGCACATTGGTCGGCAAGGGTTTAATTGTTCAGGGTTTAAGGTTAGGGTTAATGCAATTTTAACCATACCCCAAATCCTGAACCCTAAACCCTTTTTGTCGATGATTGGTGAACTACCGATCTTTACGTATTACATGGAGGAGAGAGAAATGAGATGAGGGGATCGTTCCGAGTAAGCTGACCCACAAATCAGGCCACCGGCAACAAGGTTTTTGTAAGATCCTGATTTTTAGAGCTTTTCAAAATCTTTTTATCAAAAGTCAGAGTAAGAATATTTTGTTGTTTATTCTCAAATTAATTAAAGCTTAATTGGAATTTCACAAATTAGACAAGAGTTAATTTAAATTAAGCCAACTTGAATTGGATTGGCTTTTCAATGTCAAGAATGAAGACCAAATTTGCGCTGAAGATCAACACTAAGCTTTGCCTATCCAAAACAGCCATATAGGATAAGTTTTGCTAAGACCACCAAGACGATATAGTACTACCTTTTGTAGTTGTATACCACGTACGTTAGACGTAAAACCACTTTTTGCTTGAGTATCATCTGCATATTTTGCCCTTGGCACCTTTCGTATGCAGTCATACTAAAACCCTAGCTTAATGTTAAAAAAAAATCTTTCGATGTTCTTGTGTTTAGAGTCTGTCCGGCTATACCTCCTTGTTTCAGTGTTCTTCTGGGACCAGCTTTTTGTCCTAAACTAGATTCTTTCCCTCTCCTTGTGCTTTTCTCCTCTTATCTACCAAACCTAGTCAGCAGAGGTGAAGAAGTAATCAACAGACTGTTGGGTCGAGAATCAACTGGTTGTTCTTGAAGGAAGTGGAATTCAACCACATGCCTCGTTAAGTGTACCATATGGATGATGATTTGACAATAGTATACCATGAAAATAGAATAAAGAGTTTAAAGTGATGCAATAGGAGGTATGAACAAAGGATTTGAGATTTCTAGTGTGATGATGAACATTTGGTGGATGTTTATATTTGATCAAGAAAGTGTGCAATCTTAGTAAGGATTTGAATGATGAAGTGTTGATTTGGAGAATTGGTTGAATTTTAGGGTTTGATATTTTGAATCATCTGAGTTTAGTGAAATCAAATTGTGTAGAATGATTTGAATGATTCGGTGGAATATGAATGATCTGTAGATGTTTTGAAGGTTGTTGGATTCACATGAGATGTGGAGATCTTTTAATAAGGTTGTGAATTGATTTTATTAGAATGAGTTGGTGAGAAGAAGTATTCAATGTCTATTCGTTGATCAATTATCGGAAGATGGGATTATTGGATCTTTGCCATGGAATTTGAATCATTTAGAATTGATAGATATCCTGATTGTTGGAGTTTAGATTATAATCTTTGGGTATTGGATTACCTCAAGAGGATTATTGAAGGTGTTATCTTGGAGAAAGTTTATTGGATTGATGATACAATCTTTATGTTTGGTAGAAGTTGCATTGTTGGATTATGGAAGTAGCTATGCCAATTAGAATTGATTGGATCTAGTGTCTCGATTGCTTGTGAATAACATTGAGGATGAGATGATAATTCGATTATAAGGTCTATGATTGATTGCAATTGGATTTGTCGAAGTAAGTCCTTTGGTGGAATTATGAATGGTTATCATGAAAGATAGGGCATTATGATTTTTCTCTATGGAGCAATTAGTTGAATTTGTGTTTGTTTAGATTTTAGTGCTCCAAGTTGATGGTTGGTAATATTGGAGATGAAATGGTTATAGATTTGAGCTTGAGCATATCTGAAGTTTTGGATGTGAACTCTTTTATTGGATTTAAAAAGAGTGATTATGTGAGTGCCTTTTATGACCTTATGGATTGTTTGGAGTTGTTTACCAGAAGATCTGAGTCGATCCAATATGAGATGTTGGTGGTTTATAAGTCGATTATTGGAAGAAGAAAATCTTTGGAGTAAGAATGACCTTGATGATGTTGTAATGTTTGGATTTTCTCGAACCCTGCAAAGACTTTCTTTTAAGGGTGGTAGTAGTGATAATAGCGTCAAGAGAAATCAGATTTGAGGATTGATAGTCGGAGGTATCAGTGGTTGTGCTAGATTTGATCTCGATTATGAGGAAAAGTGCCCATGGATGGTTTGCTAATAATTAAGTGCAAGGCAAGGCACTTTAATTTGTCCTTGATCTAAATCCCTAGTAGATGAGTGTTTTATCGCATCTCGATGGATAATCTGTTTCTAGTGGTATACTGTCAATTCATCGAAGAAATGATAGAGACTGATACACAATCAGATCCAGCCAAGTCTACAAGAGATCGTAGAGCATGCCTGTTACCAGCCTTGGATCATCGTTTATGAGGAGTCCCTAAAGATGTGGTGTACCCTTGAAGGTCAGGAATATCATATTATCTCCATTTGCAAGGATATGACAAAGTTTGCATAATTGTGTTGCACCACCGAAAGATTCTTGCTTCTTGGAGACATGCAAGGAACAAGATGAAAATTCGGAGGCTCAATTGCTTATTACCTGGAGATGTCTAGGAAAACGCAACTTGAGATTAGGTATAACTTTGACAAAATCCCGAAAGATGTGAGATCTTATAACTGCTCTAAGGGTGCATTCACTAAACGTGACCTAGGGATGCACATAATATGATGTAACCGAAGGATGTTACAGACACTCAAGAAAAGAAAGATCTGAAGATCGTTAGTGAAGCGCGAAGAGCTATGCGCCAGGACTGGAGTGGCATCGCAAAAGTGGTATCAACTGTATCAACTTTACAAGCCCTCACGAAGTACAAGATCCAAGAGATAGGTCTTCCGAAAAACCCATTCTATAGTTGGCCCAAATCTCGGGGACGAGATTCCTTTTAAGGGTGGTAGAGTTGTAACATCCTGATTTTCAGAGCTTTTCAAAATCTTTTTATCAAAAGTCAGAGCAAGAAAATTTTGTTGTTTATTCTCAAATTAATTAAAGCTTAATTGGAATTTCACCAATTAGACAAGAGTTAATTTAAATTAATCCAACTTGAATTGGATTGGCTTTTTAATTTGGAATATGTCTCCTGGAGTTTTCTCAAAACTTTCAGAGTTCTTTTGATATTTAATCAAGCTCGGTTGTTTTTTTATTATTATTTTGGTTTTCTCCTTCTCTCTTTGGCCGCGCCGTACCGGCCCATCTCCACTTGGCATCCCGACGTCACATTTCCTCCCTTGAGCAGCCACTCCGACGAGTTCTGCATAGCGCAGCATGCATCGCCACCTCTATTCCAATAGAATTTGATCCAAATCCCTTTCCCTAACCCTCCTATAAATACCCCACACCCCTCCCACCTCTTCCCCACTCCCCCACACTCTTTTCCCACGAAACCTAGCCCCCACACCCTCTAAACAGCCGCCACCCCCTTTTTGCCTCCCGTGAAGTTTCTGAACAGCAGATATTGCCTCAGTATTTTCCTAATTCCTGTCCCTCGAATATCTTTTGGTAAATCCCTTTGGTGAGATTATGTATCACCTTTCTCTCTACCTCTCTACAAATTTTGGTGAAGATCCAACGGTGAAATCACGGGAAATCTCCAAATACTAACGTGCTATTTGCATCCAGATTTTCTGCACGTGCATCTAGATTAGAATGATGCCCTTGTTGGCTCAGACCTCTGTTTCAAGATCTGTTTGGTGGATTCATGGATGATGTTGTGAAGATCATCTCCACAAATTTGAAGGCAATCCAATGGTCTAATCTCTGGGAAATCAAGTTTCTTTGTGCTGCTGTTCACGTCTAGATTTGATTACAGAAACAGTAGCTCGGCATTATCACCTTCTTTGCAGTTGATCCGGTGCGTCTATCACCAATCCCTTCAGTCAGTTGTGCCTTAGGTATCTATAAACACCTCTGTAAATTTTTACCTTGATCCATGTAGCCGTTTATCAGGAATTGATCCATCTCTGACGTGCTGTTCGCGGATGTCCAAATTCAATCTGCAGAATGTCTAACTTGTCTGATCTTTTCCTATTGACTCGGTAAGAATTCTCCAAAACCCTTTAGTAGGATTGTACCTCTGTGTGTCTAGTTTCTAACCCAATTGGCAGATTATGATTTCGTTGAGCGAGCATCGTGCAGCATCCAAAAACCCTCCGATCTGTCCAGAACCAATCTATAATCTGTTCCAACCGTTTTGTGTTGCGAACGTCGCCACCACCCATATAGTTAATCTTGTATCATCTTGTAGCACATTATGCCATTATTTTCCATCATTAATCTCTATCCAAAATCACCCGCATCACCTTATGTTCATCTATAATGTTCTTTATCATTGTTTGATCACCAAATTAAATTGCATGTTATGTTAGACTATAGTTTCATATATTTATATGCTTAGTTCTTATATAGTCGTTGCTTCTATTTATGTAAGGTTCATGCTTAGAATTCATCATGCGATTAATCATGGTTAGTTTAATACTAGGTTTATTCATCCATATAGCTACATGTTGCAGATTTGTATAGTTGAATATAACATATGCATATACAATATAATTCGGTTTTAATAGTTAGTAGACATGAGGTAGTTCAACATGTTAGTTCAATCTTGTTTATATTGTGGATAAATTTATTCATATTTAATAAGGTTCATATTGCATGACCTTATGTATGTTCACATATATTGTGTTATACAATATATAACCAAACCTAATATTGCATATAACCTATAATAGTAGAAGCATAATTTTACTAAGCTAATATTAATGTGACATATCATGTGGTAGTTGATCTTTGTATATGTACATCTACTAGCACGCATAAGAGTATTATTGTATAAGGCATAAGGTTGCTTACTAGCATGTTAGTGTCTTTAATCACACGTGATGATGATTGTTTAATAAACATGTTATGATTCCCATGTCACCATGTGTAGATAACATGATAAGATATATATGTGTAGATTTAAATGGAAGTATGACATAATGTTATGCAAAATATAAAGTTATTACATATATAGATGCTTCCTGTTTTAACTAATGGTGTTGTAAAATATTTAGTCATAATAGTAAACTTTGTTTATAGTATAATTAAGATTACACGCATAGTTTATATTCACATATTACGCTTCATATAGTTTGCATATATGGTCATGTATATATGTTACATGTATATATTGCCCGTGTTTAAATAATAGTTTGATATGACTTGGTTAGCACATTAAGTAAACTCTATTTGTATTTTAATTATTAGTTGAACATAGTTAGGATTGCACATGCTTAGCCTCTATCTATCTTCAATATTGATTGTTGCATGATGTATATTGTATGGTGGTATGTGCATATGTCCGTGCACATCTTAGACGCACCTATAGTTTAATTCATATTTATTTAAGAATTGTTACATAATAGTTTATCACGTTATTAACCTCTGTGTATAATATGGTTAAGATCACATACATATTTCACATTTATTCGGTGCATTTCATGTGGTTTGCATATGCAGCTGTGTGTATATGTTTATGCACATATACATAGACTAATCCATGTGTTAGATAATAATCTGTCATGCAATGGTTGAACACATTATTTTATTCATGTGTATAATTTAATGGTTTGTTTAAACACGATTATATTGCACATGTTCAATATGATTTTATGTTGTATAATCATGTAGTTACATATAGTTATATGTACGTATATATATATAATTGGACTTAATATTGTTGACAAGCTACATGTTAGAATAATAATCCCTTACTGAATTATTATTATTTAATCATATCGTCTGTTAGTTGATGGTCATATAATATGTAGGTACTAGAATGCATAGCTTGATATCTTATGTTACACTTCCATAAGGTGGTGTATAGTCACACCTACATGGTTAACCTTTAGGTATCGGTTATAATATATACATATATGTTGCTAATAATCATTCTTTACTAAAATATTATTATTGTTATGTGTAGTATGTGTAGATTGATTGCTACATTATATACACACAATAGCATGGGTAGAGTTAATGTTATGTCATAGATTGCATATATGTATGATGCATGTGATGTAGATGCTAGTTGTTATTTGGTCATATAGTTTAATCACCGTTTGCATTATTAATGATTGTTATTAGATTGTAACTGCACGATTATATGTTTGGTGCTATGCTATGCCTTGCCTAATTTCTATTTCATGCCTAGTCTATCTAGTTTGTTATATGATGTCTAATTATATATTGCATGGTAGTTCATATAGATTGTCATGTCGTCTATTATCATTTCTAACCGACTAGCATGCCAGGATCTTGCTTGTGTACTAGTACGATAGGTTATGCTTATTTTACTAGTATGTCGGGTTTCTATTTTTAATCATATGGTTGTGCTATTGTTGTCATCAACCATATCCTGTTCCCAGTTGCACATCTATCCCTATCTGGCATGCGGATTAACTTGAGTCATTTGACATGCAAATTCTATCCTCCATAAATCCATCTTTTTTCAGAATGATCTGATCCGAAAGACCATCTTTCGAGTACATGTACTCTATCTGGTTGAGATATATAATCTCACACCTTCCTAGTTGTCTTTCAACAATCCTATCCCTTCACCTTTGTCCTTTGACACCCATCCAACCTTGCTAGCCCTATTCTTCTGGTATTTCCATTTGATATTTAATTTGGATTTATATTTATCTGCCTTGCACTTTATTGCTGTTGCGACGAATAGGAAGTAGCGCAGTTGGATAAGGACAAGTTTGTGAAAGTCCTTAATATTTTGTCATTTACAAACATGCATGCTGTTTTTAATCCAGTAGCTAGCGTGTCGATTGACACACCTTTACCTTTTTCGCTTGTCGCCCTGAATACTTGATACCCTGAGTAGATTAATAGGTTTTATTCTGAATAGAGTAGAGAAATGCTTAGCCATGCTTAAATACATCCTTAGGATGTTTTGATTTGCCTCTTCGGAGGAATGATCTTGGATCGATGATCCTGGATACTGAAACTTGTTGTTGAGCTCGCTGAGCTAGGGCCGGATACCCGTTGTTCCCTCTCTCTCTATTCTTCTAAATTCTACTCTGGGTGAAACTTACCATCTAAAATGGTGCGGGCGACAGCTAAATCAGTGTTAAAGGAGCATATGGTTGTCCTACCCGCAGAAGGCCGGTTTAAAGGAATCATTAGTCATCCATACCGCATAAGGCCGAAGTCTTGCAATTGGAGAATTGTGTCAACAATACAACCACATGCTATATGGGCACTGGCTTTGGTGTCGATGTTGCCGTACCACAGAAGGGGTGGACGTAGCTACGAGGACCCTCGGCACAGATGGGGGGATCGGAGTGTGGGGATGTACTCTCAACTCCGGGCCAGACCCGGTGGGCATGTCACACCTTAGGGGGATCTAGCTAAAAGACCTCATCACGGTCACCCTGCCGACACGCCGATGGGCGTGTGTACAAGCCTGCGCAGCTTGGCATAAGGGGATGATCGTGTCATGTGGGTAAAGTGTACAAACTCTGCAGAGTTAAAACTAATCGATTAGCCGTGTCCACGGTTATGGACAGCACATGACTCATTCTTGATGAAAAGGACCTGTCCCTATCTCCCTTGCTATTTCCTTCTACCCCTTTGCTGATGAATCCTATGGTCGAGCTAAGGCGGGAGTCCTTGCTCGAGTGTGTTGGTCGTGGACCACACCTGTTGAAAACACCCCTGATATTAAAACTGATTTATATCAAAATGCTGCCTTCGAATCTATTATAGTAATTCAACTAAAAGTTGCTTTACGCAAATAAACCATAGAGCCTTCCTTTGAAGCCTTGCATGTAGTATGGTAGGACCATCTGCCGCCAGGTGGCTTGCTGAGTACGTGAAGTACTCATCGAGCATGTTGTTTGTTGGACGTGTTCAGATATCTATGAGGACGATGAAGACTATGAGGTATCTTCTACGTCAATGCTGAGGTTTAGGTCACGTGGTCTCCGTCGACTGCCTGTGGTTGAGATGGAGACATCTACGCTTTATTTTTCGCTGTGTTTTTGAATGGTAAAGGACATAAATCCTAGTTACTTTATTTAGACATATCGCTGCTATAACTCAATTGTTTATATTTCTAAAATGTTTCGTGATGTGTGCAGTGATATCAATTCGCCTGTGTTCATCAGCTTGATTCTGGACTGATGAGGAGATACACAGGGAGGGTCTAGAAGTTAAGTCCGGACTCTCACAATTTTATATAGGTTTAGGCCTCCCTTAGGATAATAGCCCTACATCTTGTTGGTTTATATTGATCTTGAGATAGAGTACAAGAGGCGGTATCTAGTTCTAGATGAGATCTACAACTAGTTGAGGGTGGTTGTCGAGGCAGATCTTCTTTTTTACTTGCTCGAAAATTGATTGATCTTCTAAGGCTTGCGTAATCCAAACCTGATGTGGATGTTTGTATTGAACTTCAGAACCTATCTTCTCCCAAGGCCTTCGGGATCCTTATATAGAGGGTACACCATATCAGAAGAGATATGGACTTGTCCCCGAGTAGAATTCCACTTTCCTTAAACGTTGGGATTGACTGCCTAGTTTAAGGAGTCCCGGATACTCACAGGTGGTTCCCTTATCGATGTAGAGTTCCTCTCCGGGGTACACTCCCTCCCGGGTAAGTAGGATACTCTTTAATCATGGTGTATTCGTATGTGGATATGGTCGTTGTATACAATAGTTGTCCACTACTCATCGTCACTTTCAAACAGTGATATACTATTTATTAGTGAGTTGTTTTCATTGGCATAATCAAGGAGGCACCAATTTTGATATAGTACTCTCTGATTGCATTATTCATAAAAACTTATAATCTATCGTGTCATTCAATCCATAATGGTGACATCTTTCATGAAAAATTTGATTGTGCAACTGATCATCAATTTTATCATGAAAGAGGTCATCACTGCGATTTAATGAGATAATATATTATAAATTCTACAAACAACGCAAACAGAGAATATTGTATTCAAATTAAGCATTCAAATGCATTGAAATAAAGGCATCAATGCATATCATAGACCTTAGATTCTAACTTGCTCTTATCATAAAGAATGTGTGCCCACTTTTCTAGGACGATCTAAGGATTTTTAGTCATTCCTTACCTCATTCTAGAAAAGCGAAACACACACTCATTATATAACAAAGTTTTATCACCATTGGCTTAATCATATAAAAAACTTATGCCACATCACACAGTTGTATCAAATAAATCACTTCCAACATGTCCATCTCATGGGAGAATGATCGATCGCTTTCATAGAAATGGACTAATTTGAATGGAATTGATTTGACAAAACCATCTGAAATGGTATAAATTTTACACCAATTGACAAGTGAGTCCAGGTCCAACCATCATTGGCCTAGTCATATAAAATACCTGTACTACATCAGTCGGTTGTGTCAAATCAAAACCCGAAAGCTCCAACAAGTATCAAAATTGGGTGAGATGTGGTAATCCAATGAGTTACCACCACTCCTCCTGTGAAGGAGATGATGAACCTCTCTATTATAACAGGTTTGCTCTCCTTCGCAGGACGGTGGGAGGTAACTATCGATTTACCATCGCCTCTCTTGCGATTTCGGTGCGTACTAGAGCATCTGACCTTTGATTAACATAACTGCAGAAATGTTACAAATTTATTACTGAATACATGACATACTTTACTAAAATAACTAATAATAGCTAAAATAAAATAATTATGTAAACAAAATGGCATCAAAATTTGAATTGTGACACATTGAAGCGAAAGCAATTAGCCCTTCTAGTATTGCATGCGGAGGTATTAAAATATCGACCAAATGCAATGGCAAAATACCTCTGCATGAAATATCTAGCAAGGCCAATTGCATCTACATATATGTTCAACATCATCATTTGCCAACATAAAAAATCAAAGAAAATTTTGACACCTAAGCAATTCATATATACCATAGAAAATGCAAAATTCATGAGGAGAGGGTGGCTCTGGCTCATTGTGGGCAAGGATGGTGGCAGCGACGACTTGGCCGGGGCTGTGGCCGGCGGCGGCTTGGGTGAGGGCTCGGGCGGCGCTCGTCCTCCTTGGCCGTGGGTTTCCTTGGAGGCGACAACTGCAGGGCTCCTCCTCCTCAAGCGGGGGCTGCGGAGGGCGGCGATGGCTCGGGCGCCGGCAAGGCTCCTCCTCCTCGGGTAGAAATGGTGGCTGCGAGGGCTCGGCCGGGGGCTACGGCCGGTGGCGGCTAGGCCGAGGGAGAGGGCTTCAATCCTCCTCCTCGATTGAGGGCTTGGAAGGCGGCTGTGGGGTTCCTCCTCCTGGGGGGGGGCGTGGCTCGGGCGCCGGCGGGGGCTCCTCCTCCTCGAGCGGGGATGGTGGCGGGGGCGGCTCCTCCTCCTTTTCTCCTCCTTCTGGGAATTATATAGGTAGGGTTTGGATACTTAGCCAGTTCTCCATATGAACCGACTGAGATAATATATTATCTCAGTCGGTTCGTGTTATGAACTGGCTAAGATATTTTATCAGTCGGTTCGAATTACAAACCGGTTGAGATAATATGTTATCCCAGCTGGTTATTTCTTTGCAGTAGGATCTATTAGTATAACCGGCTCAAGTTGTCGTTATTGTTGTCAGTATTTAGGAAACCGGCTGAGAGGAGTCAAGGATCATCGTTTTTGTAGTAGTGTGTTCTAATATTGTATAGACTTTTGGTGATTTTGATTAAATTTGTTGTGTAATCTGCGTGTATGTATCAAGAGATGTGCATGGTTTCGCAGGTGAGGTCAAGAAATGACAGCAACTTTGGCCACGGTTGCGTAAGGCATAGTCAGCCCAACGTGGGTGCAGTGAGGAAAGATGGCGCGGTTCAATCCCAGGTAGTTTCGTTCGAGGGATCACCTCATCCATCGTGAGTTGGTTTATTACGAGATCTCAAAGTTGGTAATAGGATATAATCACCCATTTTGTATCAATTTAGTGTTCCCCAAACCAAACACACCATTAGATTCAGGTGGCCACTGCAAAATTGGCTACTATGGAATGGGTGGGTGATGCAAATCTCAGAGGTGGTCAGGTGAGAATTGCAAAATGAGCTACTATGGAATATGGGCTGGGATGCAAATTCATGGTAGGTCTTTGTTTTCCTTGTTTCCCGCTGCCTGACGTGACGGGCATTTACATACGGACTGAATTGGAGGTTCAAATATTGCTTTTGCCAATTCAAATTCGTCCTCTTCTTTCAACTAAATGTTTTAATTTTCTAGCTGAATCATTTCTGAGTTTTCAAATCCGGATTGGAAGTTATTGAATTGAGAATAAATGAAAAAGGTTGATTATAGTGTTGCACTCACGCTATCCGGGGAATCGTGGATGTTTGGTCAGACATATATACTGCCTTCATTTGTTGCAACAGGGCGTACATCACGTGACAATGGAAAATTTCATGGTAACCGAAAATTAGCAATTCCGGGAATGAGACCTCATTTGGAATAATGGAAAAGCGGAGATTTTTCTCAAGCTGTTTAGAACAAAGGAAGGTCCCATAATAATTCCTTTGTGTTATGGCCTAGGAATTTTGGAGAGAAAAAATAATATAAGATCTTACCTCATATTTTCTCCCCTTAATATTTGAATTATGTGTGACATCGAAAGGCTCTTTTCTGTGATCTTAGATTATGTGGACATTTAGGCCTCGTTTGGTTCACAGCAAAATCGCAAAAAAATTGTATGAATACTGTTCACGATGGAAAAGTTTCTTTGCTACCGTTTGTAACGCAGGACAACAGTATGCAATTCAGAGGATAGGAACTCGATTCCTGTCACGGGAATTTCACAGGGTTCCAAACATCTACTCCTACCTCATTTTTTCATCTCATTGCGTAAGAATGATGCACTGCGACCTCCATGCCAGCCATTCGCCCAATCGTTGCTCGCCATGGCCCGCGTAGAGAGAGAAACAAGACAGCAGATTGTGAAAACTCCATGGGTCATCGATGAGGGAGGCAGGGTGGGGCTCAATGAAGCATAAAAATGGATACCCCACGACGGGTGCAACAGTTGGTGGTGACGGTTTGCGTGTAGAAGCAGTAGGTGGCCGACGGCGGCAGATCAGCATGGTGAGGAAAGAATGGAGAGAGAAATAGTCCATCGCCATGGCAAGGAGGATAAGGAAGACGACCTGTGTGCGGTGAAGAGTGTCCGGTTGTTTGCATGGCTAGATGCACAAATAATCATACTAAAGCAATTATATGATTGTTACATCTACACAAAGTTGTTATGACTTTTAATCTATTATTATCTATTAAATTCAAATAAACTTTCTAAAAATTCTCTCACAGAGGATCACAAAAAAAATCATTCACCTCCTTATCACGTGCTCGAACAAATTTCTCCAAAAATCGCTCCGACTCACCAACGGCTCCGCATAGAAAGACGGGCCAAAGCCATCGTGGCAATAGCAAGATGGTGCTGTCAGCACGTGCCCCTGCCTCACCATAGACCCCTTCATCCACCTCGTCGTTGTAGTCACCCAGCTCCGTCGCTGGCTGCAAATATGAGCAGCAACATTCGTTCGTGCGGTTGAGTTTTATGCTGAGGCCTGTTCATAGAGGCGCCACCACGAAGTCTAGATCCGACTCGAGAGCACGCCACCAAGAGCAGTGTTTAGCAGCGACAGAGAAAGCCGGAGTGCCACTAGGCCATCTCAGGTGATCGAGCCGCCGCTGCCGCCTGGTTGGGGTGCTCCACCGCAACTGATTTGACAGAAGGAGAAAGGTTTTTGACATCTAATATCCCCGTCCCAGTACCCTCGTAGATCCACTTGCGATGGGTAATTGCTCATCTCTCTCTTAGTCCAAGTAATATTGCTCACTGCTATTTCATTTCTTGATCCTGACCTAATTAATGTTTTTCTTTGTAGACTTTTCGAATGTGTTTGCTAATTTTTTAATATTTTGGTTGGATTTTGTGATTCAGGCAAGATAAAATCAGAACTAACGGTAAGTTCAGTATCTCACACGTCAATTTACAAATTCATGATTTTCTTTCACATGTGGCTTGTTTGGTTTATTGTTAATTATATGGTTTTTGGTGTGCTCTGACATGTGTGATTTTTCTCAAGTTTTCGTCTTTCCAAAGGACCAGAGCGACAACTTAATGGCGAGCAACCGGAGTTCGCTAGCTTGCAATATAGGGTAGTGTTCTGTTGAAATTCTGAAATTTTTGTGGACAGCTTCAGCTTCTTAAGGGATACAATGCTAGTCAGATCCTTACAGACAATACTGTACAACCACTTCATACTTTCCAAAATGTGAAGATCTCATTTTATATTGCACCAAGTTTAAAAAAAAATTATTAGGCATACGTCAAACAGCTAGAGTTTCTATTCACAGTATCACTAATCTAATATTGTCTCTTTCAGCTTAAATGCTTGACATTCAAAGAAGCAAATCAGTCTAGAATTTTGGATCCACTGATCCTTCTCTCCTTTTTTTGTAACTCAATGTAAGCACACATATCCATTTAAGAATCGTGTGTTTTTGTTCCTCAAAAGAAAAGGAAAAAGAATGGAACCTTTTGGAGGAAAAAAGTTTGCAGCAGCACTTGCACTTTGATTTCTATTGAGAAATCATGCAACCATTTAAAGCTGCACAATTTTAATATCTTGAGATGCATTTCTCTGGTTCTATAATTCAAAGTGCATCTCTTTTATTCTTTATGTGAGAAGTGCATTTTCCCTTGTTCTTTTATTGCATTAAAGGAGCTTCAACGTGTCAATGATATGCTTTCACAAAGTTCATTGATCACCCGATAGATTTTACTATATAATCTCTTTTAAACTGTTAAACAATGTAGGATTAAGCCAAACATAGTAAATTTTTCATATAGTTGTTAACATATGCTACTCTACATTGCTTATAGGAACTATAATATTCGTAAAGCAAGCCCTTTAAACAACGTATTAAGTTTTGGTCATGATAGTGTACTCCATGGAAATCATAGTGATATAAGTTGAATCCATAATACTTGTGTAATGTAGAATGACCTTGGTAAACAGGTTTGATGCGTCTCTTTTTCATTCCACCCTGTTAATTTTGCCTACCGAGGGGCTTTGATCGGAGCAGAGCTTATTATGATGATTAGAATTTCTGCACACATTTTGGGCTCATGGCCCATGCATGTGATTTGTTTCATACGGATTCATTCGAAAAGGAAACTATGATGTAAATATAAATCGATGGATTTAGATACATTGAACCGTTGATCACCTTTCTATGAAGGTACAAACCAAGCTAACCCGTTGATCTATTTTAAAGTTGTTGCTTCTTTTGCTACATTGTCGAGCTGGTCAATTTATACCTAACTACATCGTAAATTTTAGTTTTTATTTTAAACTAACACTTGATAGTTTCAACCAGGGGCAACAGAACATTTAAGCCAAAGTTCATCGGGATGCCTCGGCCTGATTTCATGGATAAATGCACGTAATATACAATATTCAGTGCAAAAATTATCTGTTTTTGCTATAGATAAGTTCTTTGTTATATTTGATATATTGTGGTTATTGAATTCCTAAGTATTCGTTGTCAAGGATTTGTTTTGGTTAATAGTGGGCTCTTTATTATTGAAACAATACTTGGATCCTTGGTACTACAAAATTGACAATAATATTTGATATTAGATATGAAACATTTTATAAGGTACCTGTTATACTACGATGAAGACATATTCGATGCAATGTATTAGGCCAAACAATTTGCAAGTGCACGATTACTATATATTATTAAAGTTCTATTTTTATTTTGAATAGCAATGAAATTGTATTCATTCAAAATTTCAAAAGGTAAACGAACGACATGGCCTGACGTGTTGGTCCTGCCGGGGATGCGCAACCGTTGAAGGGCCATCGATGACGAGCCTCTTGGTTGATTGCTTCCATTTTGTCATTGCCTATATGTTACATCATTGTAGTTGCGAGTATCCATGGGAATTAGGAAGTGGGTTGTTTTTTCTTATTTAGGCAAGTCTCTTGTTTAGATCATTGCTTCCTCCTATTAATGCATTAAGCAGATAAAAAATGTCAAACCCGTACTCTAGACTCATGTAAGTTCCTTACCTGTTGGTAAAATGGGCTTGGAACTAATGCCATTTCATTGGAACTTTTTCAGAAGAAAGGTCTCGCAAAAGAAAATGCATGGTTGGAGACAACTATTGGCATTAGATAATAATATAAACCATAGCAATGTCCGTTCACGCGCCTTTGTAGAGATATGCCATATGCAAAGCTGACCGCACGTTCATTTCTAATGTTGCCATTGCCACACGTTCACCTTTCAATGAGGCACTTAATGCGTCACCATCTATGAGGCAGCAGAAACTACAATAGAGATCATTTATGTTCATTGCATAATAAGCTATAGAGCTGGAGAAGGCACGCACGTGATAGTGAGCGATATAGTGTGGATGGAGATGGTGGCGGTGTAGAGCAATGGCTCATCCATAATGGAGCCACAGTCAAAGCTGAGGGGCAGGAGGAAGATTAAACTTTATCTTCTCATAGGGTTGGGTTGAAGAAGACACATAACGGGTTAGAGTATGTGGGGTGCATGATGGTTATTAGAGAGGGAGGACGAGCGTTGCTACGATGGCGTCAGAGGCAAAATCGATTGCACCATTGTCATATTGCCAAAATGCCAGGAGAAGGAAGGAAAATGTTGCCATTAACACATGTCTTCTATTACCCATATTAGAATTGAGGCGCTTAATGGCTACCATCTGTCGCTTGAAGCGACCGGATGACGGGAAGCCTGAAGGGGATTTGCTGGAGCTGGAGAAGGCGCACACATCTCATGTGTGACACGAAGTAGAGGCGATGATGTTGGAGCGGAGTGTTGGAATAATTAGGCATTTTCAAATTATACTAATCCATGAAATCACGAAATACGACATGATAAATATTCTAGTGAATATATCCACAGAAGCATTTCCAATCAAGCTACACATGCTAGTGTACTTAATCATCATAATTTTATCAAATAGCCTAGACATGCTAGTAACTAGCTCATAGACTAAGGCTATTACGAATAGAGAGAGGCATAGAACGTACGTGGCGTTTGTTGGGAAGATAGCAGCACTGCTATTGTTGCCGTTGTTACCCGCCATATAGTCGTTCGCTTGATGTAGAGGAAGTAGTCTTACCGCAGCACCACCTCGCTCCGATCCAGCAGCGTGAAGTAGACAAAGAAGGCAAGCCGAACAGTGGACAGTCGTGCAAAGCGCTCCCCAAAAACCTTATTCGCCTTCTCCCGGTGCAGGATCTCAAAGACGAGGGTTTCAGAGGCCTGTCCTCTTGTACGCCTGTGCACGCAGACGCCGGGATGGAGTAGCACTAATGTGGCAGCATAATACTAGGAACTAAACATTTAGAAAGAACAAGCTTCACTCGAGGTTCACGCTCATGAAGAGACAGAACACAAGAGGGTTCATTGTGGGAGAGAGAGGAAAGCTCTAAGGCTTGAGGTGCCGCGAGGGGAACCCCCTCCTCCTCTTTATATAGACTAGCTCCCTCCTCCATTTTCTTTCCATTAGCAATATGGCACTAAACCAATTACAAGTGTTAGCAATTTAATTGGGCCTTTGAGATTTTTAGAAATTTAATTAATGTGCTAGCTAGGCCCAATAATTCTAACACGGAGCAACAACAAGAGGAGCCGGCTGGCCAAGACGGTCAGAATTTTTGTCGCCGTTGCCTAATGGTGCATGCAAGTGGAGGGGGAGGGGTTCATCATCCATTTTCTATAGCAAGGCGAGGCGCTTAATGCGCCACCACTTTTGTTGGAGGCGACATGAATTGTGCAGAGTTCACCAAAGCTATAAAACATGAGCATGTGATGGTTGAGTGATGTGGAGTGGAGCAAGATGATGGCAGAACAGAGTGACGGTGCAGCGATGACGGTGTAGAAGCCAGAGTCAAATTGCGGACAGGAAGGGAGAAAGGGAGGAGAAAAACGACATTTTATCTTCTTACGGTTGAGGTTGGAGGAGAGGCGTGGCAAGGATAAGAAAAACAGAAGAAGGGTGCACAATGGTAGTTGAAGAGGAAAAAATGTGGGATAAAGATTTCATTGCTTGTCATGGTACGGTTGAGACTATGCTTTGATCAATGTTTTTATACATCTATTTCCTATTCTATAGCAATCACAGAATAATTTATTGGAGTTGGAGGAATGTGTCATGCAAGTAAAAGGTATGTTATGGTTGGTAGAGAGCGCGGAAATAAAAGAAAGACATCGAAGTTCACAATGTGGTTGGGACCGAGTGCGTCAGGCTTAACGCACATGTTTGCCAAATAAAATAACTATTCAATGCATCTATATTTTCTTTTGTTTATTCTGTTGTCACACACAAACACTTTACTAATAATAATAGTACTTATTAAGTCTTTTTTTAACGCACTTTGAGTGTCCTTATTTGAATTTATGTGATTTCTCAATTTCGTGCACCGCATATTGAAAATTTTATTGCATTTTGTAGTCCTCTATTTTCTATCTATATTTTATATTTTATTTTTATTTTTACTTTTTTTATTCATGTTTTTCAAATAGACCTGGATAATATTCGTGGATGATGGTAGCCAAGGCTACTGAATCTCACAAGAACAGACTCACGGTGCAGCGGAGCAACTTGTACCCAACCAGCCATACTCCACATGCGACGTCCTGATCAAGTTAGGGCCTGTTTGGTTGGGCTGTGGCTATTGACAAAGCTGCTGTTGACTGGCTGTTTGGAAAAGCTGCTATGGCTGTGGGAAAGTTACCATATGGCTTTTGGTTGATCCAAACCATCTATAGTATTTTGGAAAATGAGCACTGAAACTTCAGCATATTACAAAAAGCTGGCAGAAGGCAACTTTTCCAAATAGCTGAATTTATACTGCAAAGACCACAGCTACCGTTGGCAAAAACTACTGAAAAGCTAGCCATTTGGTTGGACTGTAGCTTTTTCTAGCAAAAAATTACTGAAAAACTCAACCAAACACCCCCTTAATTAGCCAGTGATTCTATGCCAGCCTGCCTCTTGTCCTGCACAAAACAGCACCCCCGCCACAAACTCCCCACCCTTCTTAATGGGAGACAGAACAACCTTACTACACTGATGGAATAATTATTTTCTGGAGTACATCCAGTACTAATCACGACCGTATAGATTAAACTCTGCTTTTGTGTGTACGGTCAGGATCACCGAACACGCAAATCCTAGATCGATAGAATAATTATTTCCTGGGTGCATGATTAGTCTCTGAGCATATTTCATAAGAAAAGATTAGTCACCGATTTTATGTCGCTTCGCCAGTCTGCCCGACCTGTCCGTCGTTGCCTCTCCGGTCCCGCTGCTGCACTGCAATCTGAGTCCTCTGGGCGGTGCTACGCGACAAACTTGGACTTGTCAGTGACCGGTTGCCATCAACATTCAACAGGACAGGAAAAGCAAAACCCGTGCTCCAAGATCCTTCACTCTACTCTTTTAATACGTGACACGTCAGCCACCAGTCCATACATTTTTTCCCTTGCTGTTGCAGACCAAAATACGTAATCTCTTTTTCCTAAAAAGCAAAAATACGTAATCTCCACATCTAAAACGCAGAACAGATACGTACAACTCTGAAGTCTGAACTGAACAGAGTATTGCGCTTCTAGTGGAGTACTAGCTACCACGTCAGCAACCAAAAGCAATGTGAAATTGGGAATAGATCGCGTCAACCTGTCATCCGTGTTGACCAAGTCAAGCCTACAAACCTCCTCACCGCTTGGTGGCATTGACCGGTGTTGACACCTCCTTCTCCTGCTCCTCCTCCGGCTCTCGCTGCTGGTCGACGGGCAGGCTCTCGCCGGCGCCGTCGCGGAACCTCGCGTAGATGTCCCCCTTGTAGAATCCCCACGTCCTCCAGACCAGCACCAGCGACACGAGCGTGCCGAACACGGTGGCGGCCGTGATGATCAGGAACGACCGCTTGAAGCACTCCACGCCCAGGCACACCTTGCCTCCGCCGCCGCCGGCGCCCTGCCTGGCCGCCTCAGCGTCGTAGAGCCTCCCGGTGACGCGCACGTTGAGGATGTATGACCCGACGGGGCTGGCCATGCCGCCGAAGTTGTAGAGTGTGGAGTAGTACTTGAGCCCGAACACCTCCGAGATGATGGCGAACACGAGCGGCCACTGCGCCCCGAAGCAGAACCCGATGACCACAGACGCTGGGTACAGCGACTGCGGCACGCCGAGCGCGATGAGGACGTGGCCGACGCAGGCGAGCAGAAGCACGGCAGTGAGCATGAGCGTGCGCGGGACCCTGTACCGCTGGAGGAAGAACTCGGAGGCGAAGCCAGCGGTGACGCGGCCGGCGTAGTTCCAGATGCTGATGAGGGAGACGAAGGTGTTGATGCTCTTGGCTGGGTACCCCAGCGACTGGCCGATCTGCCCCATGTTGTCGATCGCCGTCAGCGTGCCGCCGACGCCGCAGATGGTCGCCACGAACAGCACCAGCATGTCCACGCTCACCAGCGCCTGCAGGATCGTGTAGTCCTCCCCCCTCGTCGGCGGCCGGAACATGGTCTTGACGCACCCGCCGAACGAGCCCATGCAAGAAGAGGGTGACGCCGGCGCCGGAGACGACGGCTGCTGCTGCTGCTCTGTTATTTTAGTGTCGGAGGAGCCGGCGGTGGTGGTCGACATCTGGACGTGCGCTGGTGGGACGCCGGCGACAGTGATGGTCGGCGGCGGGAGGAGGGCGGCGTCGAGCTCGCGCTCGCGGTGGATCTTGTACTCCTGCTTGATAACGACGCAGAGCGGGAGGAAGAGGACGATGAGGAGCGCGGCGGCCGCGACGGCGTAGGCGCCGCGGGAGAAGGCGAACTGCTTCTGCACGACGATCATGACGAGCAAGTAGCAGGCGAGCGCGATGGAGATGTAGAGGAAGCAGAAGAAGGGGTCGCCGCTGGTCTCCTGCCCGCCGCGGCGGCGCGGGTACGGCATGATCCGTATGGTGTGCACGAACACGACGGAGATCGCCGCCGGCAGCCATGCGACGAGCAGGATGAGCGACTTGGGGTCGTCGTCGCCGTAGAACGCCAGGTAGAGCTGCGTGTAAACCGCGCCGCTCAGGCCGACGAACCCCTTGAGGATCCCGATCACGACGCCGCGGCTCTCCGGGAAGTTCTTGACGCAGGTGACGAGCGCGCCGGTGTTGGCGAAGGACTGCGAGTTTGCCCCGACGAAGATATAGAGGCAGACGAGCCACACAGGCGGTTTGGGAGTGCGGCCGTCGACGGCGAGGTAGACCATGAGGTAGCCAACGAGGTTCATGGCGGCGCCGATGGCAAGCACGACCCACGGCGGGGTGACCTCGTTGATGAGGCCGGAGAAGACGCCGAGGTTGGCGCCGAGGTCCTTGAAGAAGGAGACGGTGTTGAGGGTCCGCTGGTCGTAGCCCAGCGACGCCTTGAGCGCCTTGGAGTAGGCGCCGAAGATGTAGGTGGCGCCCGACGCAATCAGGATCGCGAAGCTCGCGAACACCGTGAACCACCGCCCGAGGGCCACCTGCCGCGCGAACCGCGGCGTCAGGATCACGCGGAGTGGGTGCGCCGGCGCCGCTGGAAACACGACGCCGCTGCCGGCGCCCGCGTCGAACCCCATGGCGCGCTCCGGCGGCACGGGGTGGTACGTACGAGCTGCTGCTTCCCTTCCTTTATTTGTTGCTGCTTCTTTTGGGGTTGGTTTGTGTTTGGTGTGTGTGTATGTAGTAGTGTACTATGTAAGTATGTTTGTGTGTGTGGTTGTTAGTCCGTGCTAATATGTTATTAGCACGTTTTATAGGGTCAGTTGGGCGGGGAAAAGAGTGTGGGGAGCGAGAGATTTGAGGCGCCCGTTCTTTCACATTGCTTTCTTTCATGGAATGGACGAATTGAGTAACTGAGGTCTCACCCTTGCGTAGCAGAGGATGGAGAGGAAAATTGCTGGACGAGTTTCCTCCACACGAGACGACGACCCATGTTACTGGCTTCGAAGGCAAATTGCAAATGACCTCTTTTGTATGTTACTGTACTAAGCTAACTCGATCTCTCAGTAATTTGCTTGTTCGTGCTGTGGCGGTTTGATCTCTTTAGGGGACGTACAATGATTGACATTAACGAGGTAGTCAGAGAGAGAGAGAGAGAGATGGTGATGGCGCGAAAGTGGTGCGGCACTAATAGTGTGGAGTGCGAGAGGAGAGGACAAGATAGATCAGACGCGATCGGATGAGTAGTGGTACCTAGGCGTGTTGAAATGCGACGCATCGTCGGCGCGGCGCGACGTGCCCGCGAGTGTGAACCTGGAGCGCGGCGCGCTCTAAGGTTGGATTAGA
The DNA here is from genome assembly GCA_019208055.1 of Stipa capillata. NCBI lineage: Eukaryota > Viridiplantae > Streptophyta > Magnoliopsida > Poales > Poaceae > Stipa > Stipa capillata. Next base: position 28,736 of record JAGXJF010004344.1, read on the forward strand.
TTTAGACGGCTTTGGTTCACGCCGGCGAGTAATTTAAGCGCCGCCAATGCAGCGATGGCAGCGTGCATGCCAGGGAGCAGATGTACGATAGGACCAGTTAATAATCGGCTGGTGATGGTCCAACCGGTGTTTGCACTGCATCTACGCTGTCTGCTACGTACACGGAAGAGAAAAAACACCGGTCCAATTAGGTCATCCACATCCGTAGCATCCGTAAATTAAGTATAAAAGAAAACACCACGTTTGGGTCCTGTTAAGATCCTCTGCATCTCCGGTACCTCTACGTGAGACGCTAAGGGTGCGTTTGGTTCAATGGCAAGGTAGGATGGGATATGGCCATCCAATTTTTTCGTGATGGGATGATCCATTTTGTTGTTTGGTTGAGAGGATTGAGAAGTTGGATAGGATGGATCAGTCTAGTGTTTGGTTAAAATGGGATGGATCCAACTGGATGAGCAACTGACATGCGGGGTCCACATGTCATTGACCCATCTTTTCCCTAACCTCCCTCCCTCTCTCTCTTCATCCTCTCTCTCTCTCTCACCGGCGGGGCGCTCGGGCGGTGGCAGCCGAGCTCGGGGCGGGGGCCGGCGGGCCGGCGGGGTTGCAGCGGAGCTCGGGCCGGAGGCCGGCGGGGCGGCGCACGGGCGGGGGCCGGCGGGGCGGCGGGGCTGCACGCGGAGCTCGGGCGGGGCCGGTGGGGCCGGGTGAGGCCGGGGCCGGCGGGGCCGAGGCGGAGCGGGGAGCGGAGCGGCGGCGGCGAGGTCGGGCGGGGCCGGCCGGAGAGCGGCGGGGCCGAGGCGGGGTGGGGAGCGGCGGGGCCGAGGTCGGGCGGGAGCGGCGAGGCGGGGGCCGGGGAGCGGCCGGCGGGGCCGAGGCGGAGCGGCGGCGGCGAGGTCGCGCGAGGCCGGCCGGGACGGAGAGCGGCCGGCGGGGGGCTGTGGCCGAGCTCGGGATCCAAATTTGGCTCAGCTCATCCGCCTTTTTTTGCTGTACAGCCCCATCCAGCATCTTCAAGGAATATTCCTCTGGGGTGGATATCCCTATCCACCCCATCCACCCAACCAAACACTGCTCATCCCTCAAAAAATGGGATGGGATGGCCCCATCCCACCTCATCCCTCAAACCAAACACACCCTAAGTGAACATATTAGCCTTTTCTCTCCATATACCACATTAAGCTTGTTTTACGAAGGGCCAGCCCCGAGCTAAGGCAAGAAGGGCGACGGCCTAGGGCCCAGCCCAAAGACTTAGATCCTGTACATACGTAGATATTATGTATAGGTAAATTTATACTTATTCTAAAAAAAAGGTAAATTTTATACATAGGTATATAGTTGGTAAGCTGATTGTTTAGAATTTTCCTCAGACCTCTTGAACGATGGACCAACCCTGGTCTTACCGCATCCATTAGCACCATATCTATCTAGGTGTTAACGAATTAAATTTGTCATTTAATTTTGAATTCGAACTCAATATACATTAGCCAATTAAATATGAAAAAACTTTGGAATAGCTCTCATAGGACGTACGTTGTTAATTATTAATTACTAGCAATAGCGTGCGTGTAATGCATGTTTTCGAATTGCACAAGTCAATTCAATATATCGCTAGCCCACCTTCACAAAAATTAGCTCCAATGAGGAAACTGTTAAGTTTATCAAATTACAAAAAATACTATGAACTTACGTCTACCATTTAAATAGATTCATCAAAATCATAAAAATTGCTAAACACATAATTTCGGTCGTTTATCGGAGTCACGCACGGAAATTGCAAAATACATGATACCAGTCGTGTTAGAAATATTACAAGAGAATCAACCAAATCATCGTGTTCTTAGTTGTTCATGGAGCAATCACTAGTACAGAATAGGTCTTTTAAGACCCCTCATCGCACACGGTTGGCCCAAAGCCGTCACCAATGTGAACATCGCACACGATCACTATTTTGGGCCAGTGTGTAATGCGCCTCGGCAAACTGGGCCGTGTGCGATGTGAGGCACATCGCACACGATAATTTTTTGAGAAACCGTGTGCATCACATCGCACATGGTTCTTTCGTAGGAACCGTGTGCGATGTGCCTTACATCGCACACGTTTGTTTGAGAGGTGCCGTGTGCGATGTGCTTCACATCGCACACAGTCATTTCACTCACATCGCACACGATTGCTTCGAAGGAACGGTGACTGTGTGTGATGTCTCGTTTCATAGGTATCCCGCATCAGTGACGTATTTTGTTTGATGACCGTGTGCGAGGTTGTAATTATCGGTGACAGTTAGTTTTGATAACCCGTGTGCGATATCAAACTTCTTCTATTTATACACGCGGGAACCCTAACAGTCTTTGGCACCGCGCTGTGGCCGCCGCCTCCTCCCCGAGCCCGGATCCGGTCGCCGCCTCTTCCTCGAGCCCGGATCCGACCGCCGCCTCCTCCCCGAGCCCCCCCGAGCCCGGATCCGGCCGCCGCCTCTTCCTCGAGGCCGGCGACCGCTCCTCCGCCTTGCAGCAGCGCTGGCGCCGATGGAGGCTGCCGTTTTCCGTCGCGTTTGTGACACTGCGCTGCACTGCACAAGACACTTCTTTTGGAAAGAGTGTCTTGTGCAGTGTAAACGCAATGTCACAATGGTGACGACGCTCTATTGCGGTTACACTGCACAAAAAAACTACGTGACGTATCAGACGCCTTCCTCTAGGTATTACCTTCCAAACCTCTGTACTTTGTTATACGCTGATTATACCGTGCTAAATTGTGAATTGTGACTGACATGATTGTGTGCTTCGATCAGAGGTCAAGATGAAGCCCGAGCCTAAGGGGAGTTGCACACAGATATCGCATTCTAATGCGTCGTCACACTCTAAAGAGTCCATTTCATGTGAGAAAACATTGGACTCTAGCTAGCACTTAGAAAACATTGGACTCTAGCTAGCACTTTCTACCCTACAAGAGCAAGCCCTAGATAGTTCCTTTCCATATGAAACTGAGATGTGCAAAATTCTTTAGCAACTTGTGCGATGTCGAATGTGTTGTACATATATATATGATTGAGATGTGGAGTTGTCAAATTTGAGATGTGGAATTGAGATGCAGAAAATTCATTAATTTGTGTTGTGGATGCTTGTGATATATATTGTCCTGTGCATGCTGGGATGTTATTCTATTTTTCAGAGGTGGCAAGCGAAATGAACTGATGAAGCCAGGAAACATAGAACGAAAACACTGTCTGGTATGTAGGTCTCATCACACAAGGGCAACATTTGAGGCCCGTGTGCGATGTGCCTCACATCGCACACGGTTATTTCAAACATGCCGTGTGCGATGTGCCCCATGAACATCGCACACGGTTAGTTCACAGGAACCGTGTGCGATGTGGATCCACATTGCACACGCTTTTTTCTAGTGACCGTGTGCGATGTGGATCCACATCGCACACGCTTTTTTCTAGTGACCGTGTGCGATGTAGTAAGTGACCCCTGTGTACCAGTACCGAGCTCGACCTAAATGCTCCAGTTCGAGCGCGCGGGAACGGTGGCTTGTTGTAAGGGCGGGAGTGGCGCACGACGGCTAATTGGAGTGGCGACGGTGGTGGCGGGCGGCAGCTGCGGCGGTAGAGGCAGTGGCTTGCCGGGGCAGCTAGCTGTATGTGATCAGCTCTGCTAGCAATTAAGACAGAGTACGCGTATAATCAGCATGAAGTAGTTGTCCTTCGGTTAATTTTTAGATCCGGGTATTCTGCATGCAGTGCTAGCAAAATCATGCCATGTAGTTTTTCTGTTGTTTGAAATCCTGTAGATGGATCGAGGTTGGATGTCGGAGAGTCGTACAAGTCGAGCATACATCAGTGGCGTCCTTCGTTTCATGAAACTCGCGGAGGCAGACATGAGGAACAAGGGGGAACGGCTAATTTTCTGTCCATGTGTTGAATGTGGAAACTCTATTCTGTGGGAGGACCCAAGAGTGATCGAAGAGCATTTGTTTCGGAGGGGTTTCAAGACGGGATATACATGCTGGACCAAGCACGGTGAAAGAGCCGCCGGTCATGCACGTAGAAAACGAAGACGGCGATCATCATATGCCAAACCCATATGATGGGCAGCCAGATGGCGACGATTGTGATTCCGATGGCGATGAAACTGCTATTCCAAATCTGCAACAAATGATTCATGATTTCGAGAGCAACCACGATGATGCAGAATACAGGGAATTCATGAGCTTGATGGAAGACGCCGAGAGACCACTGTATCCAAACTGCAAGGCAAAGCACTCCAAGTTGTCAGCAACACTTGACCTCTTGAGATTGAAGGCAGAAAGCGGATGGTCGGACAGGAGCTTCACAAAGATGTTGGGTCTTTTTGCAGACATGCTTCCAGATGAAAATAAGTTGCCAAAAAACATCTACGAAGCGAAGAAGGTGATTTGCCCCATGGGACTAGAAGTACAGAAGATACACGCATGTAAGAATGACTGTATGCTTTATCGCAATGAGTACAAAGATTTGCGTTCATGTCGGATATGCAAAGCTCCTCGATACAAGCGTAAGTTTGCAAAAGACAAAGACAAGGCCGATGATGAGATCAAGAGGGGGGTCCCTAATAAGGTTGTGTGGTACTTGCCTGTAATTCCTCGTTTGAAGCGTTTGTTTGCAAACCCGAAGGAAGCGAAGCTGATGCGTTGGCATGCGGAGGGACGTAAGAATGATGGAAAGATGAGACACCCGGCTGATGCTGCCCAGTGGAGAAGAATCGATGCGAAGTACCCAACCTTCGGCGATGACCCAAGGAATGTAAGATTCGCAATGAGTACAGATGGAATGAATCCATTTGGCAGCATGAGCAGCAGACACAGCACTTGGCCTGTGCTTCTGTGTATGTACAACCTTCCTCCTTGGCTGTGCATGAGAAGAAGTACATCATGATGTCGATGCTTATCGAAGGGCCAAAGCAACCTGGAAATGACATCGACGTTTACTTCAGGCTGCTGGTGGAAGAACTACAAACATTGTGGAAAGAGAAAGGGGTAAGGGCATGGGATGCGTACAAGAAGGAGTCATTCGATCTCCGTGCACTGTTACTCCTTACCATCCAGGATTATCCAGCACTTGCTAATGCTTCGGGGCAGAGTACAAAGGGAGCCAAAGCATGTGTCACGTGCATAGATGAAACCGCGAGTGTCTGGCTTCCGTTCTCGCGCAAAACTGTATACATGCGTCATCGGAGGTTCTTGAGAAGAAATCACCCTTACCGTAACATGAAGGAACAATTTGACGGCAATACAGAAAGAGGCGCGAAACCGAGGCCTTTTACTGGCGAAGAGGTCAGTGAGATGGTGAAGGATGTGAATGTCGTGCTTGGCAAGGGACATAAACGTCCCCGTGAGAAGAGCGTGTGGAAGAAGAAATCAGTTTTCTGGGACTTACCTTACTGGAAGGATGTAGATGTACGTCACTGCATCGATGTCATGCACGTCGAGAAGAACGTATGTGACAGCGTTCTTGGTACATTACTGAACATGAAAGACAAAACGAAGGATGGCATCAAGTCACGAATGGATATGGTCCATTTGGGCATCAGACCAGAGTTAGCTCCAGTAAAGAAAGATAAGGGCCAGACGTATCTTCCACCTGCCTGTTACACTTTATCCAAGAAGGAAATCATAGAGTTCTTGGGATTCCTGTGTAGTGTCCAAGTCCCCTCTGGTCATTGCGCAAACATCACGAGTCTTGTTTCAATGGAAGACAAGAAACTAATTGGCATGAAGTCACACGATTGCCATGTAATGATGACACAGATGCTCCCGGTGGCAATCAGAAATATTCTGCCCACAAAAGTTCGAGAGGCGATCATGAGGCTTTGTTATTTCTTCAACTCGATATCTCAGAAGGTCATGGATCCCAATACACTGGATGATCTGCAAGAGGAGGTTGTGAAGACTCTATGCCAGCTTGAGATGTTCTTCCCGCCCTCGTTCTTCGATGTCATGGTGCATCTCGTTACACACCTTGTGTACGAGATAAAGATGTGCGGGCCTGTGTTCCTACGCAGCATGTATCCGTTCGAGCGGTTCATGGGAATACTCAAGCACTATGTTCGGAATCGGTATCGGCCCGAGGCCAGTATCGTAGAAGGATATACGTCGGAGGAGGTGGTTGAGTTTTGCACCGATTACATGCACAACTCACAGCCTATTGGTGTGCCCAGGTCTCGGCATGAGGGGAGGCTATCTGGAAAAGGGACTGCCGGAAAAGAAGTCAGCTGGAAGGATACTCATCTATTTGACATTGCCCATTTTACGGTCTTGCAGCACATGACCATAGTTTCCCCTTATATAGAAGAACACCTGAACAAGCTACGGCAAGAGTTCCCAAATGTGCCATACAGTCGGATCTTGAACAAGCACAACCTTACATTCAGCCAGTGGTTGCAGAACCGTATCGTAGACGGGCCGATAGATGACACGCTAACGTGGTTGGCCAAGGGGCCAGCATTTACAGTTCATAGTTGGGAAGCGTACGACCTGAATGGGTACACGTTCTATACGAAGGATCGAGATGCGAAGACCACATTTCAGAATAGCTCTGTCCGAGTGGAAGCCATAGATACAGATGGACAGAAGGAATTTTACTACGGGATTATAGAGGAGATTTGGGAGCTTGACTACGTGACATTCTGGATTCCACTGTTCAAGTGCAAATGGGTCGATCTCAGACATGTCAAAGTCGACAATTATGGCCATACTTATGTCAACCTCAGCAAATTGGGTTACATGAATGAACCCTTCATTTTAGCCTCCCAAGCTACCCAAATTTTCTATGTAAAAGACCTCGCACATAAGAACTGCCATGTAGTGATGCATGGAAAAAGGAGGATCGTAGGAGTTGAGAATGTTGTCGACGAGGATGAATACAACCAGTTCGATGAGTTGCCACCTATTGGAGAACGCATAAGAATCGACGAGCAAGACCAAGGGGAAACTTGCCACTACGTACGCCAAGATCATTCCGACGGGCTAGTGTACAAAGGAAGTCATCATGTAGTGGATTCATGATTTATTTTGAATCTGGCGTAGTACTCAAATTTGTTTTTGAGCCAAATCTGTACTCATTTTGAATATGCAATCTGTTGAAGTTAGCAAATTATGTTTCGAAAAGTGATCGCACATATGTCGAATATATGCGGAATTTTGATTCTGATAGTCATTTATGTCGAATACCTAATCGGTCGTACTGTAGAAGATCATCACATCGCACACGGTTATAAGCAAAAAGCCCGTGTGCGATGTCACTTACGTTGCAAACGGTAAACTCGCTCAGCCCGTGTGCGATGTGGTCTTGGTCGCATCGCACACGGTTAGAAGCTGCAGCCCGTATGCGATGTGGCCTACCACCGGTCATGTAACCCTGATGGAAGACATTTTCACACATATTAACAAGACATTTACAATCAGAAAGTAGACATTTCGAACGCAGATTTAGCATACATTTGGAACACAGATTAACAACACATTTCCAACACCGTTTAACAAGACATTACATAACACATTTCAACACCGTTTAACACACACATTACATAGAAAGATTTGATCATATGCCCTCACTTACTTTGACACTTGATATAACACATTTCCAAATAACGAAAGCAAAGGAAAATACGTAACACATTACATAACGAAAGCAAAGGAAAATACAAACTATCTACAAGGTCTCCAGCGGCAGATCTTCGTCCACAGGGTCAGGAGTGAGCTCCGAGATATTTTTAACTATGTAGAAGCTCACCATCTCGTCACCCCACCGGATGCACTTCGCGTGGAGGCGCTGGCCAATCCTGGGGTTCCTGCAGCGGATGAGGGTACGCCCGGCTCGTGGTGAGCTTCGAGGAGAAATCCGATGTGCCGCGGAAACTTCTTCTCCAGGATACACCGGACGGCGTACGCACCGGAGTAATGGCCGGGGTCGGAGTGGTACGCACAGAGGAGGGTGCCGTCGGTGGGTCCATAGTCGGCAAACTCCAGTGCATTGGCAGTGGCGCGGGAGAGGGCCATGGTCATCTGCACGCGGTCCTCGCGGATGGGCGACTCGTCGCGCTTCCGCTTCCCCGCAGAGCTCCCTGCAGCGGCCATTACGACAGATGGAGGAGGTGGCTGGAGGGGTAAGGAAGAAGAGGTTCGACGGAGCACGGCGCGGAATGAAGTACGGAGTGAAGTAGAGGAACCGACGAGGCTAGAGGCGTGGCTTGTAGGAGTGAAGTACAGGAACCGACGAGGCGGCGGTTTATAGGAGTGAAGTTGAGAAACCGAAGAGGCGGAGGTCTACAGGGGCGACTCTTCGTGTCGCACACGGTTACGGATCCATATCCGTGTGCGATGTGAAACACATCGCACACGGAGACCTAATCGTACCCGTGTGCGATGTTACTCACATCGCACACGGGTATTACCAGTAACCCGTATGTGATTACTTCGCACACGGTTAGAGTTACATACCCGTGTGCGATGGATGTTACATCCCACACGGGCCATGATAGGCGAACCGTGTGCGATGTCTTACAAGTACTACCTAGGTCACCCCGTCCGTCCATCAAAACATTTCGACTTCGCGCGCGCCGCCTCGCCCGAATTTCCGTCGCCTCCCGCCTCCCGGAGCGCCGCCTCGCCATCTCCGGTCGCCGGCTCCCTGTCGTCGAGTCCCCAGCGCCGCTCGCCATCTCCCGACCGCCTCGAGGTCTCCCATCGCCTGCTCCCCGTCCCCGAGCGCCGCTCCCCAACACGCTCCCCGACAGGTTAGGGTTCTCAGTGTCCTCACAACGAGTCGCAAGATAGGGCTATATGAACGCGTGTGTTCCAGTGCTGCTTGCAAATATTTGCGTGTGTTCCGGCACTTGATTTACTTCTTCTTTTTTATGCCATTATCATCCTGTTAGTTAGCTATGACGTCCGGTAATGAATGGCCGGACCTCTCTCCGAGAGAGACCGAAGAGAACTCATCACAGCCGGAAGGGACCACCACTGATCAAGCAGAAACCCTGACAGCTGTGAAGAAGTCCAGAGGAATTAGAAAACCAAGCAAAAAGCCCCAAGGAGTATGGCAAGTGGAGGCCATCGACGACAGAACCGGGGCTCCTACGGAACCAGAGAAAACGGAGAGGAAGTTCCGAACAATGTGCGGGGATAGTGGTAAGGGATAGGGTCCCCATTCACTTCGAGGATTGGACAAAGGTTGGTAAGGACCTGCGCGACGCCGTAGTGCTAGAGATCATGCAACACTTCAGGGTGCCGGAGCAATGGAAAACGCAGGTGGAACAATGTGCACTCTCGAAGGCAAAGGATGCTTTTAGGAATTTTAAGTACGTGTTGCACATGAAGTTTATGAAGCAGAATAAGGAGCCCTTCGAAAAGTATCCACACATTCAACCCGAGGAGTGGGCCAGATTTGTGGAGATGCGGCGAACGCCGGAGTTTGAAGCCAAGAGTGCGGCAGGCAGGGCTCTAATCGCGAAGAACAAACACCCCCATAGAATGGGGGTCAAAGGATACTATGGGAAGCGGAAGATTTGGGACAGGGAGGACGAGAACCTACGCCTTTGGGGAGCCGATGTGCCTTTTCCTGATGTTTTGGCAGATCGGGCAAGAGACTTCCTGAGGGCGAGGTCTACAACCGATTCCTCGGGTCAGGTTGTGTTACCCAACCCAGCAGACCAGGAAGTGTACCAAACTATGGTAAGAGCGACTACCTCATTCAGTCGTCGGTCTATAGTTACGACAATATTATGCTTATGTACCTACTAATTATATATGTCTTTATGTGCAGAAAGAGCTAAGCGTCCAGGCTTCGCAAGGCTCATTTAAGCCTCAAGGCTGCAACGACATTCTCACGGCCGCATTGGGAACCAAGGAGCCCTCGGGTCGTTGTAGGGCGATCGGGACCAATGTTGCCCGTAGCAAGGCCTTCCCTCAAGACGCGGAGGAGATGCGTGAGAGGAAAAGGGCGAGAGCGGAGCAGAAAAAAGAAGAGATGAAAAGAGAGCTGCTCGCCCAATTTGAGGGCATGATGGACGAAAGGCTCGCGAAAGAAAGAGCTGCGTGGGAGGAGACGTACAGATCGCACGCGGTTGAAGCTGCTGCACACCCAAGCCCCGGTGCACGCAGGAGTAGCTGTGCGTCATGTCACGATGCGGTTGAAGGCCATGAGGAAACAGCCACCAGGTCTCCTATCGATGACATCACGGGGCCGACGAAGTGCAAGCTACAAGTGCCAACAGCGCACATGGCTTTTCCGTTGGTGGCAGCTACCGGATTGGTTCATCCACCGGCTGAGGGAGCTACCGTGCACGGTGTACCGATACAGCCAGGGTTCGCGAGGTGCACCGTCGATAAAGTCGAGCCTGGCTTCCAGAGCCTCCCGCTATTCCACGTAAGCCAGGATGCCGAACTCCAGACCTTGGGACAGGCGGAGATGTCCTTCGTCCAGTGGCCGAAGAAGGACATACTCCTTGTGCCCTTCACATCGGCACCGCCTCCTGCTTCCCCACCATTGCATGCTGGATCTGAGCCGCTCTTCGCACCACATCCCGTCATGAGCACGCCGTCTGCGCCGCCTTCGTGCCCACAACCTCAAGGGTCAGCCAAGCAAGCGCCGGCGCTTCCGACACCAGGAGATGTTGACTTACCGTCACCGCCCGCACCAGTGCAGACTAGAAGTACGAGATCAGCGCCGCTGAAGGACACGGGCAAGGGACAGGGCAAGGCCAAGGGCAAGGGCCAGGGCAAGGGTCAGGGCAAGGCCAAGGGGCAGGGCAAGGCCAATGAGCTGGAGTTCATGACGGACGAACAATTGAACCGATTGTTTCCCCCGGCGGAGGTCGTAAGGAAGTACGTCAAAGGAGAGCCATTGTTACCCCCCCAAGACTTGGTGAAAGCAGGTTTGATATGCAGAAGGCTACATGACCACTATATCAAACTATGTAAAGCCGGTGAGATGAGCATTCCGGTGTGGTTCAAGAAGAAGCATTTCCTTCATGATATAAATCTTTGTGCCACGGTGGACTTCGAGGACTTGTTTCTCCTCTACAACCTGGATGAGCTCGATGCCTCCCTCATGAGATGCTGGACATTGTAAGTATTTTACAAGGAATTCCACATTCTGGCAACTCTCTTTTGTTTCGTAAATGATACCTCTTTTCTTTCGTATGCTTAGGAAAATGATCACCGAATGCGAGGCTAGGAAAGAACCGGTGGGTTTCCTCGACCCACAGTTGGTCTCGAAGCAACAAATCGCGGAGAATAAGGAAGTGATCTTTGATTATGTCGTCAGCGCGTTGATTGCTCAACAGAAGAAAGAGTTCATTCTCCTTCCATACAACCAGCAGTATGTGTGGTTTTATACATTAGCTGTACGTCCATTGTCATCATTCCACACGGGTTGTGATATCTTTTTTTTGCAGCACACATTGGATCTTAATTATCATCATACCTAAATGGAGCAAAGCCGTGTACCTTGATTCCTTGCAAGCGGCACGTTACGACTACTCGGAGATAAGGGAATTCTTGCATAGTGCTTTCGCCGAGTACGCCAAGCGTGGAGGGAGGTGCTCACCAAATAAGGACCCGGGGGTCTTGGACCAAGGAGCCGACGACTTGGTGGAGGTAACAATTGGTACAACATTCCTCCTAAGTGGTAAGTAATGCTAATTGATGCCCTAATTGATGCCGTAATTTCTCAACAACTTTTCAGTGTAACCAGCAGCCAGCAGGAACCAACCTTTGTGCTTTTTACGTTTGTAAGCAAATGATGAGGATTGCTCCGAGTTCGAAGACAAGAGGCATTGCTGGCCTCCCTTCGGTTAGTACTGTATGTGAGACTCAAGATTTTACTTTTTACCTACATGCACCTAAATCTGAATTTAATTACTTCGTGCAGATTTTGAATTCGATGCACAAAGGACCGTTGAGTCAAGACGATATTGCCGACATTAGAGGACAGTTTGCCTTATTCTTCCTCACGCATGTCATAGCGGAAAAGGGACAATTCAGATCACCTTAATTCGTTGTGAGGTATTTATTTTCTTCGTTGTGAGGTATTTATTTTTTTCTGTTGGCTGTCAACCTTGTCAGATCCAAACTTGTACGAATGTTGGCTGTGAACTCCTGTTTAGGTAGCTGTGAATGGGTCAACTCATATTCAATTGATTCAATTTGCTTATATGTCGGCTGTGAAATGTATGTGATCTCTGTTTTATTTGTGTTTGGATCAAATCCGTGTATTTTGCCTGATGGATGAAATCTGCGTATATATGTGGCCGAATAATGAATTCTGTGAATGTGGCCGATGAATTCTGCTAAATGATATTGTTGCCTGAGATTTCCAATTGTCGCTACTGTTGCATTCCCAGCATCACACACGGCTCGGCGGCCTGAATCGTGGGCGATGTGCCAGTCAACGCACACGGACCAGAGCATTTGGACCGTGTGTGATGTGGAAACTCATCGCACACGGTCCCAAATATATGCTCGTGTGTGATGACGCGCAGTCATCGCCCACGGTTAAGCCCAAATAACCGTGTGCGATGTGGGACAAATATCACACACGATTCTGAAAATATGACCGTGTGCGATGTGGGAATGTTATTGCACACGGGTCCTATTTTGGAAGCGTGTGCGATGTGTATCTTCATCGCACACGGTGAATACTGTGAACCCGTGTGCGATGTGCCGAGCCATCGCACACAGTGAAAAGAACGGAGTCGTGTGCGATGTGCGTATCATCGCATACGGCGGTGGACCCGTGTGCGATGTGCCCCCCACATCGCTGACCAGCCCATGCATACGGTGCCCATGCATACGGTCTGAAAAACCGTATGCGATGAGCTTTTTTACCCGTGTGCGATGAGCTTTTCTGTACTAGTGAATCTAGTATAAAAATGATACTCCCTTCGTGTCACAATATATGTTGTTTTAGAATATATGAAAGTCAAACATTTTTAAGTTTGACCATCAATATAGATAAACTTACCAACATCTACAACACTAAATTGGTACTAATAGATTCACCATGAGATATACTTTCATAATGCGCGTAGTTTTGTTTGAGGAAACATATTTTAGAAATTGATGATCAAAGTATCATCTTGAAGGCCCTATCAATATCTAAACAGTATATATTGTGACACAGAGGTAGTATTTCCCAGTAGCCTAATTAATGTGCCATCAGTGTTGAATTTGCAGAGATTTAAGATGGTATATTATGCAAGTTAGTGTGTAATAAAGACTGAATTTATAGGAGTCTAACTAAATTTGTGAACCATGAATTCATATTGTTTGGATTCTGCAAACTAGTATCTTTTATATTGGTATAGAAATATAAAAAGCATTGAAAGTAGAGTTAGCCACCTTTGCATGTACATCAGCGTATGTTCGCTCCATGCTCAACAGCAATAACGGGAATAATTAACTGGAGTATAAAAGGGTGACCTAATACCCAAAAAGGAGATTTATGTAGTTTAGCATTGGGAGCTAAGTTTAATGGTGGTGCTATGCTTATTAGCCTTAGCACCTACCGTCGTATTATTTAGCACTGATGTTAAACAAACTCTAACTACACGTCAGATGGTCTAACCACGGAATCTTACGGAACTATAGCAGCAACAGCCATGATAATTGTCTAACCCCGACAAGGAAGAAAGCTGTTCGTCTTAAGATCTATATATATGGTGCGTTAATTTGTTTCGGTGCCACACCAAAGTTACACAAATTGACCAATTGTGGCTGGCATTTGGTTCGTACACATAATTAATTGTGACATGCCCTACTTCTCTAGATACATGACACCCTCGTCGTAATCACATTCACTGGGCAAATTTTGCCACGGTTGTGATTGCCTTGTGGATAATTTGTGGGACGCACCACACTTAATATGCCCCACTATTTTTTATGGCTACACGTGTTTACCCCCCAAACAGGCCCACTTTTCACTAATTCATAATTGTTACTATGTATTGATCGTATATATTTTGCAAAACCTACTGATGAGACGAGGTCAAAGACCTTAGGGAATAAGCCAAGCATCTCTTTACCACTTTGTTTCGATTGTTGTAGTGGTTGTGGACTTGTGGTATGAAGCCTGACTTGAAAGCATGATCCACTTTTGCAGCATCATTGCAGCATCTAACTTTAGACTATCTAGCCTCCCAATCTCTATTGTTCTTGTTATAAATATCTACTTTTACATGAGCTACATATGAAGGCAAGAAACTCTATGTTTGATTTTTCCCTGCTGGACTACTACCAAACATGCACATGCTCTGTTGACTTGAGGAGTTCATGGTCACCATGCTTTATCTACGCTGCATCCACGTCTCCCTTTATCTTTGGAGCAAAATAGGCGAGTGTGGGCCTGACACGGTGCTATGCGTCATCAGTTCGTCACACCTGTGATGGTGAAGAGATATTTGAGGATTCCACGTTACTGCAACGCTCAAATTTTCTGGTAGTTTTAATTTGCAGGAAAAACCGTTTTGCTAATTTTCAGCCGTCTAAAATCTTCATAAACTTTATTAAGCTAAAACTGCATATTAATAAAAACTTCAACAAAACTTGTAATTTTTAGTTTATAAGTTACGTAATGGAGCGAGTAGTAATGACGATAGTTAGCTGTTTATCAAAAACTTGAAATATGACCAAATTTTAAGAAAATCTCAGATAAACTAAAAATAGAAAATCTTTTCCGAAATTTCTTCGGAGAACCTTCAACCCAGCGGGGCTTAATTGGGTGTGCTAGTTGCATTCAGGGTAACACCAGAGGATCTGAAAACCATATTGGGTAGCTCAAGACATCAACAAGGCATGGTTTGCGTGACAAAAACAAACATTATCCGTTCGCCTTTAATTCAAAATACCAGGAATGTCATGGACAGAGTAGTCGTTCTCGTGCTTGTCATCGTCCTCGTCGTTGCTGCTTACAACTCAAATATGTAGTGATGGTCTTGTTTTCTCGAGAGAACAACAAATGTCAATCTGTCAAATGCTAAAGGAGGTTATTTTCAGCTGCGAATTATCTCCAACTGCAATTAGTGTTCTACACCAAATCATTGGCATGAGATGGAAAGGAACAGCTAGCAAAGCCCAAAGAGTATGCATCAACTCAAACGCATGAGATAAGTCTATTTTGTAAAAGATGTCATCCCAGAAGTGGTCATCAATAGGCTTTGGGTAATCTATTTGAAGTTGCAGTCTAGATAAGTGGTCTGCTACCAGATTTTCAATTCCCTTTTTATCCATGATTTCTAGATCAAATTCTTGGAGGAGAAGGATCCATCTTATCAGTCTGGTCTTGGTATCCTTTTTTGTTAGAAGGTATTATAAGGCAACATGGTCAGTGTAGATAATTACTGTCGTAGATACAAGTCTAGATAGTAAACTTATGGCACCTCCGAACGGCTACAGCGACCGTCGATGGTGCACGAGGAGTACGAGCGAGTATGACCCTCCGAATGTCCGTCGAGCTGAGGCACGAAACACGTACGACAGGGTGAAACACGAGTCGTGTACGAGGAGGCGAAACCCCTCTCGTTTACGATGAGGTGAAAGTTACTCTTCTATTGAGGTGTAGAATTAGGGTTACAAGAAAATCTTCCCCCTTCTCTCTACCCCTAGGGGGTATTTATAGGGTTTGAGAATGGAAAATGTGAGATTACAATTTTGCCCCCAGATTCGGAGAACTTTACAAGGGTATGGTCGTCATTTCCCATCCACAGAAGATATTTTGGGAGAATATTCTGGGCATCTTTGAGGAATATTCTTTGGCATCTTTGGAGGAATTCCTAAGCACATCAACGCGGTCCCTGGCAATGCCGACGCAGACCCCGTCGACGACGGACATCGGGACGATCATTGATGACGTCGACGTGGTCCTCGTTTTGGCATCGTCGACGTAGATTTCGATGATGACGGACGTCGAGGTTGCCCTTGGCGGTGTCGACATAGTCCGTGATGACGGCGAAGACTGTGGCTGCCCTTGACGGTGTCAGTTTGGTCCTTGACGGCGCATGCGGAAGACATTGGAAACGGGCTAGCGCGGGGACCCCTATCCCAACAGTAGCCCCTCGACGATTTGGGCGATCGGGTGACGAACACCCGGACCGGCGCACCGATTCCTAAGGGGTTGGCGCGCGGTCTGAGCTAGTCAGGGATGTACGAACGGTTCAAAGCTTGGAACCGTCTGTACAAGCAGATGAAGCACGGCTAGTTGATAGGCTGCCACCGCGGTAGCAAAAACTGCAGATTCCTTACCGCGGTAGGAAAGTGGCAGCGTCGGCAAGGGAGTTTGGCAACTCTGATTGTCGAATGGTCTTCACGGCTGTGAGCGGGAGGCTAAACTCTACGTCTCTAGAAAGTTTGACCCAATTCCGAGAAAGTCGACGAAATGACTAGTGGAAATCCTGGCCCGAAATCGAAGATTTTAAAAACGGCACCTCGACAAAAGTGCTCGACACAAGCTGATATCAAGGTGGAAAGCAAGTTCTCAACTTAAGCTAACTAGGGAAACAAGAATCACCCAAATTGGAGTCCCGGTGAAGGAGATATGCCCTCCACAAGATCCAAAAAAGTAACGGAAAAACTTTCAAAGCCAAAAAGTTCTACTTAGAAGCTGAATTTTGAGGGTCAAAATGGGTATAGGTGTATACGCATGTAGAATTTTTGGATGCACCTCGTCGTTAGCTTCGATTTGAGTAGTCATGGACCCAAAACGGACTTCGTATGAGAAAGTTATGGCTGTTTTTCCAAAACCTCTCAAACCATGCTTTTCCAGGGTTAAGGGGTGAAGTGTGCACGGTCCGGAAGTCTATCCGAAACCTCCGGACCACACTTCCGGTCCACCCGGATTCTAGATAGAATTCCAGACCAGTCCAGTAGCCCCTGGACTAGCCCAGAAGGCTGCCCGAGCACAACCCGGAATCCGGGAAGTCCGGAGGTTCGGTCCGGAACCTCCGGACCAAACCTCTGGGTACCCATAGAATTAAGGGGGTCAGCTCCGAGATATGAAGCCCGGAGGTCCCGTCCGAAACCTCCGGACGGAGACTTCGGGCGCGTACAGTGCTTATGGGGTCTGCTCCGAGATATTTCTGGAGCAGCCTCCGAGATATTTCTCGGAGTAAGTTGGTTTCGGCCGGCTATATAAAGCCCCTGGCTCCTTTTTCTCTTTATTTCTCTCTTTCTTTTTCTCTTTCTCTTTCTCTTCTCTTCCATATAAGCCGTGCCGACCGTCGCCACTGTCGCTGCCAAGCTCCAGGACCGGGCTGCCGCGTTGCCGCTTCGGGCCGCCGCCGCTGCCGGGTCCCGTGCCGTTGCACGGCCGCCGCCGGCCG
The DNA here is from genome assembly GCA_019208055.1 of Stipa capillata. NCBI lineage: Eukaryota > Viridiplantae > Streptophyta > Magnoliopsida > Poales > Poaceae > Stipa > Stipa capillata. Next base: position 46,093 of record JAGXJF010004344.1, read on the forward strand.
CTCGCCCGTGTCTGTGCTCGTGCCTGTGGCCGCGCGTGTGTCCGCGCTCGTGCCTGTGCCCGCGGGGTCGTGCGCAGTCGTGGCCGCGCTCGTGTCCATGCTCGCAGGGTCGTGGCCGGCTGCGGAGTCGGCCGCAAGGTTGCGTGTGCACGCGAGGTCGACCGCGGGATGGAGCGCGAGGTCGGCCGTGGCATCGCCCGCGGGGTCGAGCGTGGAGTCAACCACGAGATCGAGCACGGAGTGACACGCGCGGAGTCAGAATTCCGTCTGGAAGACAGCCCGGAATCCAGGTGAAGGCTCCGGGCGCACGTAATTTCACCCGGAAGATCATCCGGAATCCGGGTAGCCCGAAGGTCTAGCCCGGAACCTCCGGACCAAGACTTCGGGTGCACAGAGCCCCCATCCAGAGATTTATCCAGATTCCGGGCTGCCCGGAGGTCCAGCCCGGAACCTCCGGACCAAGACTCCGGGTGCACGGAGGATCAAGGGGTTCGACAGGCTTCGGATCCGTTGCGGCGAGATGGCAACATCTCCGTGTGCTGTGAAGGGGAAGGACTTGCTCGAGGGGGTGGGATTAGCCAAGCCAGCCTACTCCCGCTTCCTTGGCCCCTCTAGCGCGGATGTGGCGCTTTTCAGGCACCAGACTGCAGAGGGCAAGATACCCGAACCCGGTGGCCCCTACGGCGTCGAGGCTCCTCCCCGCACCGCAGTGAGGGTGGTGCCCGGTATGGGGCGCATCGACGTCTTTGCTTCAAGCTTGCTGCGGGAGGTGCTCAAGTTCTTCAACATCGAGGTCTCAGACCTCCACCTATCTGCCTTTGTCAGGCTGGCGGCGTTTGAGTGGGTGATGCACAGCATGGGGATGATCGGCTCCGGGAGGCTCTTCGCATGGCATCACCAAGCGTTGGTGATGAAGGTAAGGGCGATAAAAAAATTCTTTTTCAGCGTACGGGATGGTGAGCTTCTCCAGGCGCCGGTAGCGTACCAAGGCCGAGTATCCAGTGTTCACCACCTGGGCTAGGTGGCCGGATTGGCGGGGCACCTGGTTCTACTACCGCGTCCAGGGGTCGGGCTTCACTTGCTCGGGAGGCGCCCAACCTCCGAGGGCCTCTCCCCCTTCCTTGGACGGGAGCGACGAGGCCCAAAAGATCATGCTCCAGTGCTTGGCCCACACGCTGGCCATGCGCGACCTGGTAGAAGAGTATCTCCTGTTCGGGATCACGCCACTCGCGGTTGATTGGACGCCGACCTTGGCGCCATCGAATGCGAACCTGCCGCACGGCTTACAGACTCTGGTTGGCTATGTTCCAACTACGTGTTCGCAAACGCATTCTAGAGGCGTGCGAACTCTTGCTTCCAGTCGTATGGCTTGTGCTCGAGGTTATTACTCCACTTGTGTAAGTCGTTAGGTTTGCAAAACGTGTTTCACGCCCGTATAAAGTCGTCCATGTGGGAGCAGACGTAGTAGCCATATGTCACACTATTCTTCGGCTGCTGTCTACAACAGAAATCAGTCACGTGTTTGAAGCGTGGACCACCACTTTTTTTGACCATAGTTCCTCCCTTGTGTGCAAAGTCGAAGAGAGCATCATCTAGAACTTTCTTGAGTAGGGTGTAGTTTTTCTTCACCCTTTTCATGGAATCATAGTAATAAGCTTTGCTTTCCTTCGGCACTAGCACTAAGAGGATCCAGTGGTCGCTGCGCAAACATGTGAACAAACCAATATTAACCCACGAAGTTGGCTAGGTGCACAAGCGAAAAAGAAATTTACGAAAGCACAAAGTAGAGAAGGACTTACAATGGATTGTAGGGCACGAGTAGGTATTCCTTGCCCTTATGCGCTATCAGCGCACTCACGAGGTATTCTTTCATAATCTCTCTACCTTGTTGGGAGCGAACGTTGTTCTCGTGCATGTGATACAGATCTGCTATTCCAACATCGAGAATCTTCAGGCGTCTGGTCTCTCTGGCTAGATGCAGCGCCCATAGCCTGACGAAGGATGCTTCGAGCCGATAAAGGTTGAACAGGGCGAAGATCTCCGCAAAGTTCAGATAGAACTTGTCCGCGGGATACTGCTCAACGAAATGGAAACCCTCTGGCACCTTCGCCGTGTAATATGAGACATTAGTTTCATCGGGTCCTAATTCTAGCCGTCGAACGTTCTCATGTAGAATCTTCAGTTCGTTCGGGAGGACATCGAACTCATCCTTTGGTACCATGGGGTGACCCGGGACATGATAGGCCCACCATTGACGACCCGTTGCTCGCTGTCCTGATTGGGAAGATGCTACGTAGGTTAAGGATTTTTCAACCTCGCATCACCCTGTCTATCGTACATACCGGTGCTAGCATGTGTCTTCTTCGACCCTTTTTTCCTCGTACGCTGCGTGTCCAGAGATACGGCCCTCTGACCGGCCATCGCTTCTTTGGCTGCACCCATGAGTGTTTTCGGAGTCAACTTCGTCTGGGCTTGCTCGTCATGCTGGGGTGGCGGTGTATCTACAAATTCTCGTGTCTCTTCGTCACGAGGCATGCCATGCTCCGTGCCCTCCGCGGCATCCTCCATCTCCAGATCCCTATAGGATAGAGGTGCGCAAAGACCCAAAGGAGATGGTCTTGCTGATGGACTCTGGGTGTGGCTCGGCGACGATGTTGGACGATTGGAGGTCTCAATCAACTTTATCGCGTCCTTCGGCCACCTAAGAAAAAACCCCTTGCAGGCTCCTAGTTTTTCGTATCCCTCTTCAGGGGGGTCATTCAAAACCAAGTCCTCAAAGGTGCCGACCACCTTAGTCAACTCCACCCTCGCCAAGTTTGGTGGTAAATCCACACAGTGCATCCTATTTTCCGGCGTTATTGGGTGGACTCGACCGTATGCGACCGTCACCATAGAGCCGAGCACTTGGGTCTGAAGATGGCATAGAGTTATTACCTGCGAAACATATATACAGGTCGTCGATGTTAGGGTCCAAACAACGAAATCTATACGACACCGTTATGATTTGTTGAGCCGACGACGCGTACCGTTAGGCTGTCGATTGAATTTGGCGACCCGGGGCCAATGCCCGATATAGATGGGCTGCTACTCCTTGCAGCAGTGAAGGGCGGCGGCTGGGTATCCAGATTAAAGGGCGGCTGCTGCGTGCAAGGATGCATGGGTGGACGTTGTAGTTGCTCATATATAGGCCCTAATATACGTTTCACCGCCGCCTCCACTCGCGCATCGAATTCTTTATCTTGCTTGGCTTTCCTCCTCTCGCGGGCAACCTCACGGGTTTGGGGACAATAATCAGCCCATCGAGCCCCATACCCGACCCCCATCACGCGGCCACGAGTCTCCGGCTTCCCGAGAGCCTTGTTGATAGGGTCTTGCCACCTGTCGCTATCGACAGAGTCCTGTGAGCTCTGAGGTTGCTGGCTTAGCTTTTTTGCAAGCAACATGAACCATTTAGAAATGTACCTTTTCGGAAAATAATATACGTGGGACAAATAAAGTAAAATGGGTTCAGAGGTTACCAGTTCTTCGTGCACGTCCTTCATTTTCTCGTGCGTGAAGATCGGTTCCCCCGTCGCAGGGTCAAATTTTGTGCGGGCCCTCACAAAATCTTTTCCGCGCCCTTCCTGGATGTCCGAGAAAGGGGGTTCTTTCCCAGCCGCAATGAACCTTGCATCCTCCTTGTCCCATTTTGGCCTCTTCCCTTGGTAACCACGGCTGCCGAGTCTGTGGTCACCCACGATCTTCCCCCGCATGTCCTTTCCCCAATCACTCAACTTCTTGAATTCATCACCGGAGCGAGTTTGAATGAACTCGGTCTAGTCCGCCTCATCTATCGTAGGCCATTTCGGCTTTATCACGGTCTCAAAATCTTGATCCTTCATTTTATTGGCATGGTATCGCCAGGTATTCAAGGATTTGGACATCATGCTCAGGGCTTTCGTTGCGACTCTATTTTTGTCGGCCTCCGGGACGGAATACCTGCTGAATAGCCTATCCAGGAGGAGAGTTCGAAGATGCTCGGTTTCTCTCGTCCTTATGTCAGGGGTTGTGATCTTCACGGTTTCACGTAGGATGCAGCCTACGGCGTTTGAGTACCCCTGTGCAGCTTTTAAAGGACTGGCAGGTTTACCCAAATCATCCACTCGAGTGATTACGAACGTGTCGGTACTCAACTTGTTAGGTCTCCTAGGTGCGAGCCGCCTTTTTCGCTTGGCTGGTGGAGCCCCGTCCGCCTGTTCTTCTTCAATACCGGTCTCGTATTCACGGCCGGTCCCTTCGTCACGATCGGTCGCGTCTTCAGCACCGCCGGACTCTCTTGCACATCCAGACTCTTCGTCCGACTCATCGTTGGACGAATCGTACTCGTTGTTATCCCCGGCAGCAGGGTCATCGACGATGGCAGCCCCCTGAGATATTTGTTCGAGGGCCAGGTCCCGGGGAGCTTTCGCACGCCCCTCGATATCTCGGGACGACACCGAGGCATCCGTTGGTGTCCGCGACGAAGAGGAAGTACTTCCGGCCATTTTCGAACTAAATAGAATCTTGTTAAACAAAAGCATATAACTGAGCATGACAATGAACAACAATGACATGAATATACCATACATACAATGAAAATTGAAAATTTCGGCATGACCTTGGTAAAATTAACTAAAATTGAGTGTCGAACGTTGACAAAACGTTGACGAAGCAACATTTTGACATAACGTTGACAACTCATTATCCCTGAAAAAATAAACGTTCAGCAACTAATGTTGCCTCGGCTCGATGGCCGGTACCACAATACTCAAACATTGTACAGACTACACATTTGTTCTTTGTGCTGGAACATAATTTGTAGTTGCTCCAAAACTAATCCAGTTTCAAAACTTTAATATGCACAGAATGGAACTAAACTCCTACGCACAGAGTCCAACACTATCAAGTACCAATTAAGCATCAGAACAGAAGGGACCTGATTTGACATGAACTTCAATAGTGAACCTCATTTGCAAAATATGCAATTACTCAAGGCTTGTGCTGCATCACCATACAGTAAAAGTTGCTTTGCAACAATGATCTAGAGTTTCCATTTACCACTACTAAGCCAAGCAATCCATAACGATCAACCATAGCATTAAGCAGCCAAGACACAAACAAAAAAACATAACACGAGATGCCCAAATCTTTTCCTCTACACTCTTATATCAATGTAAGGTTCAAGCATAATCACTCCTTTAATCCAAATCACGCGAGCACATCTTGTAAGTAGCAATCGCAGGCCGAAAATACCTTGGGCAAGAGGGGGGAGAGGCGGGCGAAGGCTTCGGAGGAAGCAGGCAAGTCCCAGGGGGCGGCGAGGGTGGCGTCCGACTGGCGAGGGAGGCGGCGAGGGTGGTGTCCGGCGAGGGAGGCGGCGAGGGCGGCGTCTGGCGAGGAGCGGTGGCGGCCTGGCGGCGTCGATCGCGCGAGGGCGGGTAGAGAGGAGCTAGGGAGGGGAGGTGGGGGAAGTTTTTGGAGGGCAGAATCAGTACCAGGGGCGCGGACTGCGGCGGCGGACGTGCAGGCGACCGGCGAGCTTGCTGCTGGCCAGTGGAGGTAGGACTGGCCAGCAGCGAGCTCGCTGATGCTTTTTATAGGCCATATTACCAGTGACGGGCACAATTAAGAGCCCGCCACTGCTAAATCACGTACTAGTGATGAACGAACCGTGCGCCCGCCACTGGAAACCCGGCCCGGAGGCGGCCATAGAAAGTTTGGCACGAAAGTTTACCGGTGACGGGCGCTCCAACGTGCACGTCACTGGAGTACGCATGTGAGCACGCATGTGAGCCCGCCACTGGTAATTGCTACAATATCAGTGACGCGCCTTAATACATGCTCGTCACTGGTAAAAAATTACCAGTGACACGTGACAATTGACGCCCGCCACTGGTAAATTTTCGGTTTACCAGTGACGTGTTTTTTTGGTGCTCGTCACTGCTAAGATGGCTTCTATAGCTGTTTCTGCAGTAGTGGCTCTTTGTTTCCTAGAGCCGAAGTTAGTATATCTTTTTCCCTGGCAGCTTGGAAAGTTCCTTGAGAGGATTCTTCTGACAGTCGCAGGATGTTTTTGGCCACTTGCACGGTTTCAGGCTTGCTGAAGGCGCTAGTGCCATCAGCCGAGATCTTGGCCCTCGCGCAATACCAGTTCCGGGCCCGCCTCTCTGGGATCTAGGAGAACGGTGTCTCGCGACTCTCCTGAGATGCCTGCTCGTCCTCTCTTCTCCATTCCAACTCTTTGCGCGCATACCCACCGGTGCCGAGCCTGTGGGGGTGAACATTGCATGCCTGTCGCGCCTTGTTTGCCTGACTCCGCTGCACAAATTCCTTCGACATGCACCTCTCCACAAATTCTGCCCATTGATCCTCCAAGTACCCATAAGTGTTCGGGTCTTGTCTATAGGGCATAAGATCGTTCTTCACGTACATGTTGTAAAGCTCGCTCTTGAAGGTCTTCCCCACCTTGCCCATGTTGGCTTTTGCCTGTCTTTCCACGGCCTTCTCGGTACCTTTGGGAAAGTCAAATTGAGCTTTGATGGTGTCCCACAGGAACTCTTTCTCGGTATTCGGCACTGACGGCCAGCTGGCGTACGTTATCCGAACCTTTGTCCTCGCAAGTGAAGTGCACGCTCTACGGAATGCTGCCTGAGCCTGCAGAGGCAATGTGGGCACACCCTCATCACTGACATGCGTTATCGTGTAGTGACCCTTGGGCATTTGATTTTTGCCTCAGCCACCTTGCTTTCGCTTCTGCCCATCCGTTTCTTCGGTTTGCTCATGAGACGAGGCTTCTGCATGTTGTTCAGGCAACGGTTGAGCTAGTTGAGGAGACACGTACAGCTCATCTTGTCGAGGAGAAGATGCCGGAGGCACTTCACGTTCATCTCCAGACGCCATCTTCAATTGCTAAGCTGATATACATATGCTTGTAAGAATAGTAATAAGAGACTAAGAGCAAGATGATATATTTTTTCCACTGGAGGTACATATTGCAAAAGGAAGAAGCTATATATCAAATGCAGTATCTTTTCTTTCAGTAGATAACCAATATAGATATATGCATTCATGTAGAGAGTAGAGAATAATTAAGATGAGTATTGTTTCTAAGATGTTAGAACATTTTGCCTCTACTAAGAGCCGTAACTAATTTCTTGATCTTGGCCTCTTTATGTTGCTCCTGCTTGTAGTCTTGATGGCTTCCTTTCACGCGTCAGCTCCTCCTCTTGAGTTCCTTCGTTTAGGCAGCAACCAAACACACCCTCATTTACATTATAAGCTTCATTTGGACATAGAGATCACAAAATAAATATTGCCTTGTTTTTCATCGAACTTCTATGCATACATGAATTGAGTTTCAATTTACTTTTACTCAAACATTATTTACTACTAGATACTAAAACAGAGTCACATGTTGCGGTGGATCTACTTAACAAGGCAAGCAAGCAACACACCCTTGTACTATCTATCCATTAGTATCAGGCAAACAACTAGACAAGCCTTACTGCTAGCTGCAATTGTGACCAAATCCAACAAGCATGGGCACTAACATACACCAATATGCTCACTGCTAGCTGCAATGGTGACCAAATCCAACAAGCATGAGCTGCGCCTCCTCGAGAAGATGCTGGCGCCTAAGGCTGAGCTGTGCCTCCTCGTCGAGCCCCGTGGTAGGTCCGTGGGAGAGGGGCCGTCTGGCGAGGGCACAGGGAAGGTGCAGGATCTGAAGCGGAGGCGGGAGGCGGCGGACTAGAATAGGGAGGGGGCTTACCTGAGAATCCGAGGTCGGGGAGGCCGTCAGTCGGGGAAGTGGTTAGGCGGCAGCGACGGTGATATGCGGCGGCGGCGGCTCGGGAGGTCGTCGGGAGGAGCGCGGGGAGGACGTCGTCGGGGAGGAGCGCGGGTAGGAGGCTGGCGGGGAGGAGGCCAGCGGGTAGGAGGCCTTTGGGGAGGAGATCGTTGGGGAGGAGGGCGTCGGGAACCGGTGGCGGGTGCGGCGGAGGAGCAGGGCGGGAAGTTGTCAAAACCTAGGGCGAGAGAGCGGGAGTAGCGGCGTGGGTTTGGGAAGAGATGAGAGTTTGTGAAATTCGACTGGTACTTATTAAAACGGTAGTACAGATGGTTCGCAACACAGAACCGTCTGTGCTAACAATATTACAGACGGTTCGTAGAACAGAACCGTATGTAATATTGTTAGTACAGACAGTTCTCAGTATTGAATCGTTTATACTAATATTGCAGGCGGGACGCCTGCACTATTAATAGTACAGACGGCTCGTGGTAGGTAATCGTCTGTACTATTATTCGTGTAGACGGCTCTGTACTACGAGCCATCTGTACAAGCATTATTGTGACCTGCCAGAGCCAACCTTCAGCCCCACTTGTTATTTTGTCAGCCTCGGGGAGGATCAGTACGAAAAGTATTACATATTAGATTTATTGAGATAAATACACAAAATGCCAAAACTGACTTAAACTTGTAAAAATCATAGAAAATTCATATGAACTCCAAATGAGTTGAACTTTTTTAATTCATATTTTAATCTGTGCAATTCATTGGTATAACTATTATCCATGTTAATATTATGGAAAATTTTGAAAATTATAAACCTATTTATGCATTAATAGTTCTTCCTTATAACCCTTAAAATAAATACATAACAATCGAGTTACACCATACAAAATAACCTAATCTCCTTTAACAACCAGCCCTTCTTGATGATCGACGCGCAGATAGCAAGTGGTCCCGATCGGTAGTTGTTCTTCGTTCAGCTTGGTGCAGTCTCTGAGAGGGAACTCATCAAATTGATTGTACTCTTCTTCGTCCATGACATTCTCAACTCCGACAATCCTTCTTTTCCCCTGAGGACTACGTGAAGTTTCTGATTTGCCGGGTCTTGGACATAAATACCTGAACAGCTTGCTTAGCAAGTACAAATGGTTCGTCTTTGTATGCGGCACGCTCAAGGTCCACTGTAGTCATGCCATACTTGTCAACCTTAACACTTGAGAGTGCGACCCAGCGGCACCGAAAAAGGGGGATCTTGAAGCGTAAATAGTCTAGTTCCTAGATCTCCTCAATGTACCCGTAGTACGCAGACACCCCATGTTTGTCCTGGAAGGCATCTATGCGACAACGCTATTCTGTACCGTGCTCTTCCTATCCTGTGCTCTGGTATAAAAGATGTACCCATTTATGTCGTATGCTTCAAATTTTAGGATTGTGTGACTTAGCCATCTTGCCAACCAACCAATATTCTCCTCAGTTGAACTATTAGTAATTCGGACTTGCAACCAGTTGTTGAAGCTGTGGTTCTGCTATCTGGTGAGCCAAGCCTCCGTACGGTCTGGATTCTCTCTGCGTAGCTCTTCCTTATGCATGTTGATATGCGGGGCCACTTCAGTCATGTGTTGCAAGACTGTGAAATGGGCTTGAGATAACGTCGCGTAGTCAGCAATGAGTGATTTCCTCCCTATGGTCCCTTTGCCATCCAGTCTCCCCTCATGGCGAGACACAGGCACACCTATTGGTTTGAGCTGGTCCATGTAATCGATGCAGAACTCGACCACCTCTTTGGTTGTGTAACCTTCGACGATGCTGCCCTCCGAACGAGATCTGTTTCGTACGTAGTGCTTGAGAATTTCCATGTAGTGCTCAAACGGGTACATCTGACGTAGAAATACCGGTCCACAGATCTTTATCTCTCTCACGAGGTGGATGATAACATGGACCATGATATCAAAAAATGACGGAGGAAAATACATCTCAAGATGACATAGTATCTTCACCACATCGGCTTGCAAAACATCTAGTGCTTCGGGATCGATGACCTTCTGAGAGATTGTGTTGAAGAAGTAACACATCCTAATGATTATGTCTCGGAGATAGCTCAGCTGGATATTTTGGATTGCAACAGGAATCATCTGTGTCATCAACACATGGCAATCATGGGACTTCATGCCAACTAATTTCAGATCTTCCATCGAAACAAGTTTCGAGATGTTGGCGGAGTAACCGGACGGAACTTTCACACCTTGCAAGCACTGGCACAGTTCGGTCCTCTCGGCCTTTTTCAGGTTATAGCAGGCCGGAGGAAGCCTTGTTCTGTCTTTTTGGGAGGGCTCAGGTGCCAACTCGGGCCTGATCTTCATGTCAACCAAGTTGAGACGTGCGTTGAGGCCATCTTCGTCTTCCCCGGTATATCAAGTAAGAGACCAATCAAGCTATCACACACATTCTTCTCTACATGCATGACGTCGATGCAGTGGCGAACTTCAAGGTGCCACCAATACGGTAACTCCCAAAATATTGATTTCTTCTTCCACATGCCGCCGGCCTTCACTTTTTTACCACTCTTTCCAAGAACAACATCGATATCCTTAACCATATTATACACCTCTTGCCCGCTGTAATGCCTTGGAAATAAACCTCTCTCCCTCATCCCGTCAAATTGTTCCTTCATATTGTGGTACGGGTGATTCCTGTTAAGGAACCTACGGTGGCGCATGAACACCGTTTTATGGGAGTGGGCCAGCCACCTACTTGCAGTACCATCCAAGCACTGAGGGCAAGCCTTGTTTGGTTCTTTACTCTAGCCCGAAAGGTTATGTAGGGCAGGCAAATCATTGACCGTGCAGAACAACATGGCGTGTAGGGTGAAGTTCTCTTGTTTGTACGCATCCCATACCTGCGCCCCCTTTGTTCCACAGTGTTTTTAGATCTTCCACCAAAGGTCTTAGGTATACGTCAATATCATTCCTAGGTTGCTTCGGCTCTTGGATAAGCAGCGACATCATGATGTACTTCCGCTTCATACACAACCAAGGTGGTAGGTTGTATATACTAAGAGCAACTGGCCAAGTGCTGTGCCAGCTGCTCATGTTGCCGAAAGATTCATTCCGTCCATGCTCAATGCGAACCTTATATTCCTCGGTTCCGCACCGAAGTCTTCGAAGATCATGTCGATGTTTCTCCACTATGCGGAATCGGCGGGGTGTCTTAGCTTTCCATCTTCCTTACGGTGCTCCGAGTGCCAGCACAACAATTTGGCCTCTTTTGGATTCGCAAAGAACCGCTTCAGACATAGAATTACGGGCAGATACCACACCACCTTAGCCAGAATTCCTTTCTTCAACTCGATGATAGACTCCTCGTCGTCTGGTTGACTCTTATGCTTGTAACGACATGCTTTGAACACTGGATATGAACGCAAGTTTGATAATTCATTACGGTATAGGATACAGTCGTTCGGACATGCATGTATCTTTTCTACCTCCATCCCCAATGGACAAACAACCTGCTTTGCTCGGTATGTGTTTTTGGGCAGCTCGTTTCCATTCGGAAGCATCTCTGATAGGAGACCTAAGAGCGTCGTGAAACTCTTGTCTGACCAACCATAGCTTGCTTTCAATTTAAGCAGCTCGAGCACGGATGATAGCTTTGTGTATTTCGGCTTGCAACCCGGGAACAAAGGTTTTTCGGAGTCCTCAACCAAGCACATGAACTTGTTTAAGTCTCTCTCAGTATTAAAGTTCACGTCGGCATCGCGCAGCATCTGATCCAACCTATCATTGTCCTCTGCGCCACCACAATCATCGTCTGCACCTACTTCCTCCGCGCGGCCACAATCATCGTCTGCACCTACATCCTCATCATCTTCTCTCCTTTCGGTGACTTCGGGTTCTTCGACGATGCGAACGTCTTCGTGTAACATGTTCTGCTCCTCACCATGTTTGGTCCAACACGTGTAGTCCAGTTTGAAGCCCCTAATAATCAAGTGCGCTTGGATCTGTAGGGCTGAGTTATGTCCGAGAAATGATCTCTCATTTCTACAATCGCAACAAGGACAATATATAAAATTGAGCACCCTTCTTCAACCTATCCTCCTCGGCAGCTATCAGAAAATTCGTCACACCATCAAGGTACCCTTGGTTCGTACGAGAACCGTACATCCACCCCCGATCCATCTTGCTACACGGGCTGCAGAACGAGTAAATTAATGTTAAATTGACCTAATAAAACAAAGACACCTAGCTTTTCATATAAAAAAGGAGCTACCAAGGTAATGTTCATTTAATAAAGTTCGTATGTACATTAATCTAAAACACTACATTTATGCATTTTTATTAATATATAAACCCAACTATGCAAAACTCAAATAAAGTCAGTAGCTAATTATTTAAATATTCTAAGAAAGCAACATTTCTATATATATATATCAAAATTTTATATGTTGATGCACGAATAAAATGAAGCCAAGATACAACATATATCAAAAGTTAAATTTTGGTGCAACATATATTATTTTTGGAGCTAGCATGATTTTTCTAAAAATCATACTTCAATTTTTGGGTTTAAGGGCATTTTGGTCATTTTTAAAAATTTACAGCACTGTAACATGAACAAAAGTTATACATAAAATTCTACAGATTAAATGATGAATTTACAAAAAAGAATCACCTCATTTCGAGTTTGTACGAATTTTCTATGATTTTTAGAAGTTTAAAGCATTTTTAACATTTTCTTGCTTTTTCTCAGAAAATCAAAAATATGAAAAACTTTTGTTACTCAGCCTAACTTTGCCATTGAGCATGACAAGTGGGGTCCTCTACCATATTAATTTTTCTTTTTCTTTTTTCTTCTCTCTATGACACATGGGTCCCACATTTCTTTTCTTTTTCTTTTCTTTTTCCCAACTAGCTGAATGGCACAGAGCGAGCTAGCTAGCTACCGAGGGGACTCAATCATCCATCATGGAATCAACGAGGGCATGGGAAAGTTTTGTGGCTCACCATGGAGCCATAGGAAGAGTCGACCGACGCTGGGGAGGCCGAAGATGACGGCGGCAACGGCGAGTGGTGGCGGTAGCTCGGTGAGGTCGTCGGTGAGCAAGGCTCGCAGTGCCCCGAGCTTGATTCCTTCCAGCACGAGGTTCGCCGGCTCTTCCTGGTGCGGCTGCGTGTGCGGGCGGCTCGAGAGGAGGTCAGGAAGAGGGCCGGCGACAATGGCGATAGCGGCGAATCGAACTAGGAGTGAGCTTGTGTAGTTATTTGTATAGACGGCTCCAAGTCGGGAACCGTCTGTACTGTGCTGTCCCACCATCGTGCGTAGTCATTTTCTCAGACGGCTCCAAATGCGAACCGTCTGAGAAAATATCTACGCACGATGGCGAACAAGCGGGACGGCATAGTACAGACCCAACAGGAACCATCTGTACTAATATTACAGATGGTCCCAATTGAGGAGCCGTCTGTACTGTGTAGATATTTTCTCAGACGGTTCGCGTTTGGAGCCATCTTTGATAGTTTTTGTGATTTTTGGAGATCAAACGATCGGAACAGAACACGATACGCTAATATTTGAACACGGTACGGAAGGCTAATATAGGTAATATTTGAAGACTAATTAATACAAAGTAGTACTAATTTTTACAAAGTAGTAGTAATTAGTGCACTAACTAACTATCTAATTCCTTAAAAAAACTAACTATCTAATTAAGTCTACGCCTCTTGCTGGGCGGGGCCGATCGCGCCGTCATCGCCGTGGAGGCCGTTGTCGCCGTGGAGGCAGCGTCATCGCCGTCACTGCCGTCCTCGTCATCCCAGCCGTCGTCGTCCTCGGTGGTGTCCTCCCAGCCGTCCTCCGTACAGTACCCGTGGGCGGGGGCAGCGCCCTACTGGTCCTGCTGCTCTAGACCGCCGCCGCCATCGTCGTCCTTGTCGTCGTCGTCCTCATCCTCATCCTCGTCGTCGTCGTCGGTGTCTTCGTCCTCCTCCTCGTCAGCCTCATCGGTCTCGTCCTCCGACATCCAATCGGCGTCGTCGGAGGTTGACGGACTCCAATCGACGTCGTCGGAGGAGATCACCTTCATCGCCGGCGAGTCCTCGTCGAACAAGTAGTTGGATGGCCAACTAATTGTCGATGGCAATGGGACGGGCGGCGGCGGTGATGACAACGGCACACTCGCCATTGCGGAGGAGAGAAGGAGCAGGAGGGGAATGGATTGGGTGGAGGTGGAAGCGGAGTACTTATTTGGAAGAGGCGGAGGAAGCGAAGCGACATGAAGAGGAATATGAAGCGACGCGCGCGAAGACGAAGCGGCAGTTCTACATGGGAATCGGAGGTTGAAGACGAGCAGACTAAAAATATCTAGCACAGACGACTCCCAGTTGGGAATTGCCTGTACTAATGGTATAGACGGCCCCAGTTGGGAACCACCTGCACTATCCCTCACAGTACAGATGGTTCCCAACTGGTACCGTCTGTACTAATATCACAGACGGTCCCAGTTGGGAACTGTCTGCACTATGAGGGATAGTACAGACGGTTCCCAACTCATACCGTCTGTACTAATATCACAGACGGTCCGAGTTGGGAACCATCTGCACTGAGAGGGATAGTGCAGATGGTTCCCAACCGGTACCGTCTGTACTAATATCATAAACGGTCCCAGTTGGGAACCATCTGTGCTATCCTTCACAGTGCAGACGGTCCCAGTTGTGAACCGTCTGTGCTATTTGTACAGACGGTTTCTCATAGGAACCGTCTATACTATAGCATCCCGCTTGTGCGCCTTCGCTGGTAGTCATTTTCTCAGACAGTTCGCGTTTGGAACCGTCTGTGATAAGCACTATACAGACGGCTCCGTGTTGTCGTCTGTACAGGTGGCGTTCCGTTAAATGGAATCTGTAGTAGTGTTTTTTTTTAAAAATGCTTCCATACAATCTTTATCAAAAATAAATAGGACATCCTTGCCCAACAGGTTTGTTAAGGGTTTGGAAATCATAGAGAACTCTTCAATAAACCATCTATAAAATCCTGTATGGCCAAGGAAACTCGGTATTCCTTTTATATTAACTGGTGGTGGAAGTTTTTCAATTACTTGGATTTTGGCTTTATCAACCTCGATGCCTCTCTCGGAAACGATGTGCCCTAGCACAGCTCCTTCTCTAACCATGAAGTGGCATTTCTCCCAATTCTGAACTAGGTCAACTTCACTACATCTTTGGAGCACCTTACTAAAATTCCCTAGGCAGGAGTCAAAGGTTTCTCCATAGACTGCGAAGTCATCCATGAAAAATTCCATTATGCTCTCAATGAGGTCAGAAAAGATGGCCATCATGCACCATTGAAAGGACATGGGTGCATTACAGAGGCCAAAAGATATGCGCCCACTCATCATTGTCAACCGCATCATGGTCTTTGCCAAGCTCGCAGGAAGTCAGAGACATGCTCATTTGGACCGTAGAACCACTATAGCACCGCCGCACCAAGGAACCCATCTCTAGCCATGGCCAGTGTCACCAGTGACCAATCTTCGGTTGACCTCCTACCATCCCAAACCACCCCAGTAGGCTTAGATTGGTCCCTAGAGCAAACCTACAACGGTAGATTTTAAATTGGTATGCTAGATTTTGAATTAGTTAAAACAGATTCAAATTTGGTAAATTTGGATCATATTCGAGTTAGTTTTGTTATGTGATTAATTTTTAAAGTAATTTATTTTTCCTAGCCTACGAGCATGTATAGGGACTGGTTGGTGCATTGTTCATGCTCTGTTCACATGTCTCGTATCATGTTTCGAGTTGTTTGATCATGTTAGATTTATACTATAGATGACTAGGGTTTTGCTCAAGTGCAGTATACAGCTTTGGTTGCATATGATAGTATGGTAGTAATTTTTTTGATTCTATTTCTGATATATATTAAAATCAGAAACCCTCTTCTGTTTTTAGGATTATTTCTTGCTTGAAGGAGGACATTATCTTGTGTGTTGCTAAGTTGCATGGTTGTAGTTTCTTAATACATGATTAGCAAGTATCAACCTAGCCCTTTATTCCATGTTCACTCGCATATATAGGTGTTTTTTGTGTAATATACTAGCATGCTAGGATTTGTTGATGTTTAGGAATTAGCATAACAGAGTGTGCTTGGTTTGCTAATGACTAGCATGATAGGTTCTTATTTCATACAATTATTAGCATGTTAGGGGTTGTGCTCTTTTCTGTTTATGTACTAGCATGTTATGAGTGCATGCATGTCTAACATTAACTAGTATGGTAGGTTTATTAGTGCATGTGTTCACTAGTATATAAGATATAGCTAAGAGGTTTATTCCATATAGTAACCATATACATACATACAATGGTGCTATGTTCTTGGAAAGGTAGATATGATTCTAGAGCTAGCTAAAACTAGTTTATGCAAACCCTTACCCTAGACATTTGTCAAAGCGATACCCATACTCGTCTCACAATCTTGCTACCTTATTCGTTGAACTCCAAGTTTTATCTTGACATTTCTACCATCAAACTCTCTTTTATTATGTGTTCTCGATTTTATTGGTTTCATCGTTGTTATAGTGTTTATTGTATTTGTATTCTTGCGATTGTTACAATGAGTAGGGAGTGACGATGCTGACTAGGGGCATGATCCAGAAGTAGAAGGAGGAGACCAAGACAAAAAGGCATGCCCCCTTATTCTTGATCATGTTGATCTCATACGTTTAAAATCCATATATTTTGTGTCGTTTATAAACATGCATGGTGTTTTATTGTTTATTGCATGCTTTAGTGTCAGTTCCAAATTGAACCATGAATCCATTTTGTCGTTTATCTAGAGTAGCTAGTCAATTATTATTAAAAGTACTTATGCTTAGCACTGTAAAGATTAGTAAAATCCCTCTTGGGCCTCGCTAGAGGTTTACTCATATCATGAATCATGAATTGCTATCACATGGTGATACGTTGGGCTCGTTGAGAATCTATCCTCTATTTCTACTTCTGTCTAAATTCTATTATGGGTGAAACTTACCACTAAAGTCTAGGTGACAACTAGATTGGTGTGGTGGATAGTTGTATGAACATTTAGTTTTTAGGTCTTGTGCTAGAGTCGCCTACACCATAAGAAAGTGAATCATGAACTTATGAAATTGTGAACCAAGTGCAACCAAAAGTCTATTATGGGCATGACTTGGCCAACTAATTTGTTGAAAGCTAGGGTGACATTGTGGAGGGGAACAAAGCAAGAGATATGCCTTGTGAGGTAACTACTAGTGATAGTTATTCTAGAGTTGGACTAGTGGGTAGTGTCAACTAGGGACAACATTGTAAAGACCTCAATATAAGGGTTCGATCACATTCCTCGGAAGAGTGTTAAACCCTGAGTTAATCTTACATCTTGTGAGTAAAGTGTACAACCTCTGCAGAGTTTAAAACTAATTGATTAGCCATGTCTATGGTTATGGCTGGTATAACATTATGTTCATGACAAGGAATCTATTCCCTCATGCTATTCCATTTATCCCTGTCTTAGATAAGTATAGGTGTTCAAAACCTATCATCAATTTTAAGGCATAGACCTTACTCAACCAGTGTTGGTGGTTAGAACCTTCACTAAACCCTAGTTATAAAAATGTTTTAATCTCAAATAAAATTTTGATCTCAAAACCTACCGTCGAAACTAGTATGATAATTCAACTAGAAAGTTCTTTTACGCAAAATGAGCCATAAAATGATAATTCAACTAGAAAGTTCTTTTACGCAAAATGAGCCATAAAAACCTTTCTTGATTAAACTTGCAAGTATCATAGGTTTTCCTAAAAAGCGGCACGCTGAGTACATGAAGTACTCATCGAGCATGTTTGTTATGGGCATGTTCAAATAACTTTGGAGCTACTGAGGAGGACTACGGTGATTATCATTATGACGATGCTGAAGAGTAGGGTTACGCTGGAATTGTTGACTATATCTGGCTGAAATGAAGACCACTATGCTATCTTTATGTTTTTCCGCTGTAGTATGAGTTGTAAAGGACATAAATCCTAAATATCTTATTAGCCCCATGGCTTATTGTGTTAACACTTTTTTAATAAACTACGTGATGCGTGCTATGTTATTCATTGTCTGTGTTCATTAGCATGTCCTGGGACTTATGAAGTATACATAGGTGGTTCTGGGAGTTATTCTCAAGCTCTTATAGATAGTGAGATCAGGTGATGCAGAGCATGAGAGAGGACATCTCTTACATCCATCAGGGATGGGACACTTTAGTGTCTCATGTGAAAAACCTTGAGGAGCTGACTGAGTTTTATTCACCTTCTCGTCATCGCCAGCATCACGACCTTGTTTGGCCTCTTAGTGATCCTTCTGATCTCGCTCCTCCTCCCACTATGTGGTTCCTAGGGTCTTGAGTAAATTTCTTCCATTTTGGCACGTCATGCCGATGGGAGAAAAGTCTAGAGGGTATGGCTTCTCCAGGAGAAGTCTTGGTTTACCCTTGGGGTGGTTTGTTATGGAAGCTAGCTATGTTCATTTTTCTATATCAAGCTGAATCTTCTTGTGTGGTCTTAAGCTTATGTTAATTCTTCTAATATCTTGTCGTAAGCTTAATAACATTTCCTCTAGTTTATTTGTTGAACTATGAGGATATATGTTTATGTGAGACTTGGTGTAATTTGGACATTTGCTCTTAATGTCATTTCTGTGGATCTTCAGGTTTATGTAATCTTTTGCCCAAGTTATCTTAATGGATCATTTATATGGCATGCATGCATTTATATTTAATATTGATATTGATTATTTTGCTTATTTGCTTAGTTCAAATATATGGGGGAAACTCCGCTGAATTTTTTAATCATATTATGCAATGACATTCAAGTTCATACAGACATGCATATATTGTGGAGAAGTTTGTCCTATATATTGTGGTTCTACTAACATCAAATACGTGTGTAGTATTTGATGCTAGTAAAACTTGTTTTGATAACTTCAAATACATTTGTGATGTTTGAAGCTACCAAAACTTCCTCAAGTATATCGCTTATTCTTGAATGAGTTGTATACTTGGAAATTTTCATTTTTATAAACCCTCTAGTTGAGATTGTCATCAATTACCAAAATGAAGGAGAATGAAAGTGCAACTGGCCCCTAAATGCATTTTTGGTAATTAATGGAAATTTCTATGACTAATAGTTTCCTTGAGTTGGATATGAGATTATCTTTCATAAGGTGATACATGAAGGATATTGAATGCATTAAGGGATGAATGTCATCAATTCAAATATATGCATCAAGTTCATGAGTAGATCAAGAGATGACCGAAATGGATTTCATGATGTAACTCAAGATGGTCAGGTATGATCGAGATCTTGAAGCAAGGAATTCAAGAGAAGAATTCAACTTGTGGCATCAAGAAATAAAGAAAGAGGTGAAGAAGTGGACCTCTTGAAGTAACTATGGTGAAACTAAAGAAAAGATGAAGGTTAACCAAGAAAAAGTCTAAACGATTGGATTCAACATGGTCAACATACAAGCATCGAGATTATGCCACTTGTCATAGTGTGATCAAGTGAACTCAGCAAGCGATTGTGTATTGTATTGTTTGGGCTAACCCATTGTCTATGTATGTGTATTGAAAGTGTGTGATTTAAGCGCCACTCATGGGCTTGCATGAAAAGGATAATTCCATTAGTAGCCCATGAGAGGATGCCATCAAAGTGTGATGGTCATTAATGTTGAGAAGAGCAAGCTCAAGATAAGCAACATGAGAAGTTATATGCTTGAAGCTTGCGGTCCATCAAGTGAAGATGTACAAGTGATGATGATTTCAAGAAAAAGCTTCCCATAAGGGAATATCGGGGAGCTAAATGAAAGACTTCACAAAGTGTCAGTGATCAAGGTGGTTCCGGCTTGGAGCAAGGATGATGGATATCTCAAGCTCAAGTGGAAATACGCAAGGCAAAGGTATGCCTAGACTAGTTTTTCCTAGTTTGACTGGTCTCAAGGAGTTTGGAGGGAGATCAGATTATAGAATAGATAGATAGTTGTACTATCAAGAGGGTCTATCGGATGAGTAGCTTGATCATGTCGCTTGTCGAGCGCTCAAACCATTGTATGAGTTGCATGTCATCGTGTTCCCTTTGCGGTGGAGGTGCTCGATCTTAGTGTTCTAACTTCTCTGGAGCTTCCAAGCTATGAGTGCTCGGAGGCTTCAGACATTGTTCAGTTTTTGTGTGGGCTATGCCCTGGGCTAAGTGTCTAGGCTTGATGGTTGACTTGTCCTAGTGGATAGCTTGACCAACCAAGGTTTGAGGACTCCGGAAGTTCCATTTCAAGAGTATTCGGACTAAGGCTATAGTAACAGGGTGTTCCAGGAATATTTGGAGGTTGCTCTAGAAAGTCTATGCATGAATCCTAGCTCTAGATGCTCTGATCGTCAGCCTCCTAGCCAGACTCTTTGGTTTTTACCTAGAGTATCCAGGGGATTAACAAGAGAACTTGAAGGTTTGTGCTAGAGTATCTAGGGTTCACAGAATGTGTCCGGGAAGTTTTCCTCTGAAGTATCCAGGTTGGTGTCAGAGACTTCGGGTGTATAATGTCCCTCTATATTTTAGAGTGCCCAATGGTCACTTCTCCGACCGTTGTTGTTGGTTTGGTCTGACTTGCCTTGGTGGTCGGTTTGACCGCCAGCCTCGACCAGAACTATCCAATGGCTAGTTTTTTAGGGTTGCCTATAAGTAGCCACCTGAGGCTGGCTTGGGAGAGTGGTTGCTGCCTCTTGGGTCATTTGTTGACTCTCCCCACTTGCTTCCTCCTCCTATATATCCCTCTAGTGCATGTGTTGTCTTTGCGAGGTGTAAGAGAAGTTTAATGCATCGCTTGCAATTGTGGTTGCATACATTACATCTATTTGAGTTCTTGGCGTCGATCGGTTCGAGTGAGAGTCCGATTGTTTGTTATTCTTGAAGGCTATGATAGCTTGGTGGTGTTGGCTCGGTGATCTCTTCAGGAAGATTGTGAAGAGACCGAGTGGTTTGGGAAGGATCTAGGATGTCACCTAGAGGGGGAGTGATATGCCTTTTAAAAATTATCGTGATCGAGCCAAACCTAATATGGAAATTAACTAATCGATTTTGCACAAGTTTAAAATCTAAAACAACTAGGTTCAACTAAGTGTACCAACAAGTCTAAGTCAAGACATGCAATCCTAAGTTGACAAGAAAGCAAAGAAATGTCTACAATATTTCTACAAATATAAATAGCAAGGTATGGATTGCAAAACAGTAAAGGAGACAAGGGACAAAAACGATATTTGTTCTCGAAGTTCGAACATCCTATGTCTCCATTGAGGAAGCTTGTCTCGATGAACAAGTCGGCTTCTAATCGACCTCTTTCCTCAAGGTCCTTGCCTTTAGCAAGAATCGCTCACTATAGATAGCTCATTTCTCCAACCCAAAGATGGTAAGTGATAAACACT